>VMRN01000005.1:2068363-2127320 GCA_010277015.1 Poeciliopsis turrubarensis
CCGAGAAAGGGGGGAAAACACACCGAAACAGCTTCCCGACGCCTTCCCCCCTCTTTTTCTCTCTCTCTCTCTCCTTCGCCAGACATTTCCAGCCCATGTGAAAGGACGGGACTTTTTCCTCTTTTATTTTGGGAAGATTTTCTCTCTCTCTCTCTTTTTTTTTTTATTTTTTTTTTTTACTGCTGCTGATTTTAAACCCGTTTTTTTTTCCTCCTGAAAGAGAAAGTGCAAACGCTCATGGTCTGAAAACTTCAGACTCCAGCGGGGGGGGATGAGCTCCTAATGCAGGGGGGAAATGGGCCAGACGGCGTGTTTACTAGAAAACCGGGGGGAAAATAACCGATGCGAGTGTTTCTAGGGAGTGCTGTGTGTTTATATATATATATATATATAAATATATATATATTTAAGGAGAAAGTCTTTCCCCGGCCGTGAGTCGCAGAGGAGCGACGAAGAGGAAGAACGGAGCGGAACGAGAGCTGGGAGGACAGGACTGCTTGTGGTATGTAGACTCTTCCTTTCCATACATTATCATAGTAGTGTGATAATAAGCCGATATTTTGGGATGTTTTGTCGTTTCCCGAGCGGCGCAGCTCGTGCTGGGCTGAGCTGCTGCGAATCAGGAGAGAGCTGGGAGCCAACCCCATTCCTCCCCACATAGGGCTGGCACCATTTGAAGCCCTTAGTTGTAGCAATAAGGATTCACTTATTCATTTATTTATTTTTTCTCATGATGTATGACATTCATATTCAGAGGTATGCTGGTTTCAGTATGGAATGGGAAGATTGTAAAAAAAAAAAAAAAAAAAAAGAAGAAGTGTACCTCAAGCCTTTAAATTGAATGATTTTGCCAGGCCTGGAGAAACTCCACAACATCATGCAGTCATTACAGGGCAGGATATGATGGCTACAGAGGCATGTGTTTGCTACCTAATCTGTGCTATCAAGTAAAGTGGACTGAACACCAAAATTCAGTGTTCTTGTCATACTGTAGAAATTGGGAGTGAGCTTCAGCGTGACTTGCAGAGATGCATGAAATGGATAGAAATTTCTCTCCTCAGTTGACTCGGATTGAGCGGCAGGTTAAAAACTGAAATTTCTATTTGTTCCCCTTCTGGCTCTTCGTTAAACACGTCAAAATGAAGAAGTCTCACCATTTATAGTCTGTAAGCTCATTGACAAGGAGCCTGTCCTGTGATGGACTATTTTGACTTGAATAAGTCCGATCTGTGCTAGGGACGGATGCTTTCGAAGAATAAATTGGGTAACTCTTGTAGGTCCGTAATTGTCTGTAGGATTCAAAGCTATGACCACTACAAATCAACCTTGCATACTTTTTTCTTCTTGCTGTATCAGGTGAAAAAAAAGATCATCGTTTCGGCCGGTAAGAGCTGATCGGTGCATTTCTATATTTTCCCTTTTTTGTGGGACAAATTGCTTTAGTCTTTTCAGATGGCATACACCAATCATGCCTTTTCCGATATTAGGATTGATTAGAACGGAGTCAAGTTAGGAATGATTGCTGTCACAAGCATTTTCTCTTTTATTGCGAGGTCATTCACTGATGTGTCACAGTTTTATTTCAACGCAAACTGGTCATCGCTTCTGCAGCCACTCCCTTTCTCTTGGAGTCCCTCTGCTGGACTTGAGTGCTTTTCTTTTTACAAGTGGATGCTGGCTGTGAAATATTCCCCACAGATAACTGTGGCCTGTTCTCAACATGCAGGGGGACTTTGAGTTGTAGCTGCAGCAACTGCTGTGTCATTGCTTGATAAATGAGGCATTTGCACAAAAAACAGGAACTTTGCGAGTTCAACTTTGATTGTCTGTTGTCTGGTGCTGTGTGTTGTGGATGGGGCGGCTTGTTCCAGCAAATCTAGTGACTCATAATCCCACATTTGCCCTGCGTGTTTTGACTGAGTACATTTGATAAGTCTTTCTTTTTTAGATTTAATCCAGGCTGTATGAGGATGACCAAGCAGACTGAGTAAACACATGCGTATATAGATTTTCCCAGAAAGATGGTGTTTTTTTTTTTCTTTCACTCACAGGTAAATGCATTAGCAGCTGTCAGCTCTCCTCTGCTGTGCTTGATTGGGCCCTTTGCAATGCAGTCACACCTCTCTGGGAAGTCTGTCTTACTCTAATAGTTGTGCCATTTGTTCAGGCAGCGGGCTTGCTAGCCGCATTCACCCCTGACATTCTGCCTCAGGGCTGTGGATGGAGATGGGAGGCCTTGGGTTTTGACCGTGTTCCTGAGATTAGAGGATGCAGACTTGGTTCATCAGGATGTAGGCCAGGGATGCAGATACATTTTTTTTATTTTTTTTTTTTTTCTGTTTTGTTTTGCTGAGGTTACTGGATGACAGATCCTGATCTGAACATGTTATGGCATGCAGTTTATCACAAATTCTCTCTATTTCTGAATATCAAGGTAAGAAAGGTGGTTTATAAATATGTACAGACTCAGATTTAGTCAGTTTTCACAGAATCTGCACTGATTGGTGATTGGCTGGTCAATTGATTTAAAAAAAAAAATAAAAAAAATAGGGATGCACAATATATCGGCACTAACATCGGTACCGGTCGATATTAGTCATTTTTTGACATATTGTATCAGTCTGACTTATAAAACTGGGCTGATATTAAGAACCAGTAGTTATTTGCATATCATTGCTATTTGATTCTTGAGAGAGAAGAGAGGAGGATGTTCATATGTTGTTTGTTTTGTCATGTGTCATAGTGATGCTGCGAAGGATTTTTGGGAGTTTAACCGAAGCAGATAAGAAGTGGTGAAGTCAGCAGTGTGGTCATTTTTTTTCAAGCCGTCAAAATCTAGATAACGTCGGTAAATACCTGTCATCGGCCATAACAGGATGTCGATATCGGCCCAGATTTTCCTATCGGTGCAAAAAAAAAAAAAAAAAAAAACTTTTTCTGTCATTATCAAATCAGAGACCCAAAAATCTGACATTAGGCGTGCTGAATTTATTTTATCAAAGAGCAAGAAATAACGATAAACCTCACAGTCACTATTTCCCTGTTTGACTTCACATATTTTGTCCACATTAACCCCCAGCTTTTATTTGCCAGTGCGCTGCTGGGTAAATCATAGGCCACTTACCTGCTCATTTGCAAATTTCACAACTGTTCCACCTGTCAGCATGAGCTGACTCCATTCACCCAGCATGGCAAATTTCCCCACTTGTGAAATTGTGCTTTCATAATTTTTTTTCCCCCCACCGGTAGTTCAAACGAGTGAATTTTTCATTATTATTATTATTATTTCCTGAAAGTCTGTGTTTGGTGCATAAAAGAAGCTAATTATAGTGGCCAGCTTTGGAGTTCTCTGGACCAGATTACACTCACTCTCTCCTCTCAATGACCGCCTTGTGTTAGTATCTGATTATTAGGCAGAGAGAAGTGCATTCTGGGATGATTGTATCTGAATTTCCATTAGAAAGTGTGCCCGCGTCAGTCGAACTGAGGCCTCCTCTGTGCCCGCTGTTTCTGTTGCCTAGCTCGTTACAAATTTGCAGATGATTTATAGGACTTCACTCAGTTCTCTGCATTAGTCCTTTAAATTAAATGACCGTGAAAATAATTCACAATTGAACCAGTGAGCCAAGTAGATTGGTTTCACTTTATAACTCAAACTCACATTACCATTTATCACAACACGTATATTATATTGGAGCTCAAAGACATTTCTATTGTGCTCTATACTTCTATGTGGTTCTGGAGAAATGCTTTAGTTACTATCCAGATGTTTTTTTTGTAAAATCAGACTTGGTTTAGATGTTGTTTGCCCCCTGTAGAACAGCATGTCATAGTCAGTTCTTTGATTTGCAAGTTTCTCAAAGCAAGCTTCCAAGCACACTTACTTCTGGTGACTTGACATAAGGCTTAAGGCAACTGATCTGAGTTCTTCTGAATAAGTCTGGGTTTGTTTTTCTTTAGAGGTGCGAACAAGTGTTTTGTACAGCTGCAACAAATGATTGAGATGTGCAATGGGACACATATTTGTTCTAGTTAAAGGTCTGAAGGCAGTCCTTGCCATTGTTGATGTCGCCACCTTCAGTAGCATCCATAGGTTGGGAGTTATCGGTGTAAAACTTTGTCTCAAAAGCTACTTAAACATTTATGTTGGAATATGACAAAAGTTGATTATCTCCTCGTTTAAGAATCTGCTTGATTCTTTAATGCGTTGGGATGTCACCAAACCAAGGAGACATAACGCTGAACTAGCAATTTGTTTCTTCAAGAACATTTCAGAAACTTTGGTTTGTAAAATAAATCCTGCTGTGGAAATCCACACTTTGTTACATAGCTTTACTTTTATTGGGAGTGTAAATTTGTTGCAGTGGAGGGGAAAAAAAGAAAAAAGCACAGCACTTCATACTATGTTTTATTTTATCTTGAAGTCACATTTAAATAAGAAAACAGCAGTAACAGCGTTTGGGCTTAGTGTGACCATAGAGACGAAGAACCAGGATGTGAGCCGCAGAGGAATGGTGACCTCTGGAAACGAGCGGCCGTTGTTTTGCCGTTCCAGCTCCAATTACACAACAGAGGAACAAGGGGCTGTGGTAATGTGGAAGAGCCATGGAGAGCCCGAGAGCAGGGAATTCTGGGAAAAGCGAGAAAAAGCAAAAGGGTGACACAACAAAGTCGGCTGTCAGTTCGGAGGCAGCAAGAGTGAAACAGAGCGCGAGCGAACTGCTGCCAGTTTCTGCTTCAGGCTGTGTCTCTGGTATGTGCCCTTTTGGTGTTTGTGCTCATGGATCGACCAATCAATGTCGGCCATAAGTAACCCTGCTGCTCAGCTATGGCCCAGCCGAATTCCATGAGTCAGCACGTCCGTAGATAAGATGTTATGATTGAGTCTCTGGCAGTGAAATTAGGCCACTGCTCAGAGGTCAATAGGTTGGACTTGTGCTGCTGGAGTCGCTCACACAACGTTTGTTTTACCCGCATGCTGCTCCAGCATGTTCTGCAGGTGTAAAGTTCAGCCAGGTTGGCAGGTTGCCTTGGGAACTAACTTAAAAGACTTGATACGCTTGAACACATCCTCCTTCACACATAATGGGTGTAATAGTGTCTGATTATTTTTGGGATGAGTCAGTGTTGCTGCTAAAGGCTTGATATGGTGATAGACTGTAGACACTGGAGTTCCCACTGAAATTCACCTACGCAAACATTTAAAGGTAAACGTGATGATGTTTATAATCTTCAGTGACACTGATTTGATTTTTTTTGTTTTGTTAACCTGATGTCCAGACTTGCTCTTTTTCTGTAAAATTTGGGGCTGATGCAAGCAGAAGGGGAACTCCACGATTTCTTGTTTAACTTTCTCACTGGAGATTCTCGCTGTTGGCGCCTCTGGGCTTCCTGTAGGAAGTCCACCTATGATGCGTGGCTGGATGGGAGGGAAGAGGTGGGCCAGAAGAAGTGGAGAGCACAGGGTCAAAGGTGAGGAGACGAGCTGGAAAAGGGCAGCGGTCTGTTTTATTATTCATCCACGTTCGGCCAAAGGGGGGGGATACTTCTGGGGTCATCTGATTCTTGTAAAAGCGATAACTCTCGAATGCCCCAAGGGTCTGTCTTTAATATTGGTGCAACTGGTAACTTGGATCCTGTAATTAGCAAGATAGAGTGAAGTGCTAAATTATAAGAAATAAATCCTGTCATAAAAAAGTTGTAGGTTGTAATTAATTATGACACAAATGACTGGTGTTAAGTGATGACCTTTTTAAGCTAAAAGCCTGTCTGCGCTCCGTTCCTCGTTATTAACTCAAGCAGTTTTTGATACTTTTCAACAGATAGAAAAAGGCTGAGCTTCCAAGGCTGGAAGTTCATTTAAAGATGCTCCGATAAAATTTCTCTGGCCAATCTCTGCTTTCTGTAAAACTTTAATTTGATTCTTTTCAATTTTCTATTCGAGACCCAGAATAAAGGATGCAAGGACAGCATTTAAAACTTTATTCCTTTGCCTCTGCTGGAAGTGGGGTTGTTTTATATGTATACTAGACACAGAGGCAATGTCAAGGCGCTTTGTGAGAGAGCTGTTTCTTTACTATATGGTTTTTCCAGACCGGATCATTCTAACCTCCAGTTATGATCAGTCTTAAAAAGCCACAACAAAAAGAGAGGCACTCTATGTATAAAAGTTTCCTGAAATATAGATTTATCAACAAACACTAAGGTTAAAATCAGAGTTTCCAATATGGAATGTGAAAGTGTCTGGTGTAGACGAGGGGCCTGGATACACGGAAGTGTTGTAATGTGTAATCAAAATAATCTAGAAAGCAAAAGGCAGCAGCACACCTGAGGAGGAGAGCAGAGAGAAGTTAGGAGCTATAGTTTAAATGACTGAAGGCTTAGCAGGGCCTCGGGTATCCCAAATCAGTAATCAGTGTTGCATCATGGGTAAATGTCCAACCTAACTACAAGGATATCCTGCTAACCATCTTATGTTAGAGGTTAGTATGAAAAACTGCTGGGTGAAAGTCTTGCTAATCGCTCTCTCTATTGCAGCATGAATGAATTGTTGGTATATTATGAAATTATTTACAACTAATTTTTTTTTTTTAATTGCTACTTACTACTTTTTTGTGTTTTGTCATTTTTATATTTTAAACTTTTTATAGTTCCAGTCACCTTTGAAACAGTGACTCTGCAAAAGTGTGTTGCCATTTGTGTGGCCTGAAATTATTTAGTGTTTCACGTATAGTTAGAAAATGCTGATTTATTTATTTATTTCCCCCTTTTCAGTTAGTTAAGAAGCTTCTTGTAGCTTCTACATTGTTCTCTCACCTGACCTGGCTCACCTGACGTCGATCAATGGTTATCATGGTTACTGAACACACTGTCCTTTCGCGATTCAACTATTTTACTGGATCGTGTCGCAGCAAGTGATGTGAACTGTTACCTTGACATTTTTATTTTTTTTTTTGAAATGCTAACATGAAAACTGGATTTTAAAACTTGACTCGGGTGTGAACGCACAGATGATGCTCATGTGACTGCCGACACGCCCGGCATGCGGGTTAATCTCAAAAGACACCTGAAGTGCTGATTGACAAAAAATAAAAATGGGGAGGAAATAGCAGCTGGTTGAATTAGAACCAAACAAAAGCAATTTTCAAGTTGCATAAAGTGACAAGAGCGAGGAATTGTCCAAAATATGCCCAACACTTCAAGTGAGACTAGAAACTTCAGTAATCTTTAGTTTAAATTAGTTTAAATGACAGCAGTTTATTTTAATTCAAATGAAGCACGTAAAAAAACAGTTTTATTCCAAGCAGCAATTAAAGTTAAATATTGCACATTTTTGCCAAATAAAAGAACAGAATAGAAATTGCCTGTATTGTTCCAGAGAGGGGAAATTCAGGTGTACTACCTCCAACAAAAGTCATTTAATATCTGAAATGTCTTCTCTTTGCAGAGAGATTACAGCCATTTTTAATTTCAGTCTATCACGGTCATCTATGTTTTTATATGACTTTGATTCAATGTTTTCCAAGTCAGATTCGGATCTGGGTATTTGAAGGATTGAGGAACATGTTACACCTTGCCTGAAAAAACAGAACAGCTTAAAAACAGCTTACATCAGGTTCACAAATCAAGGTTTAAAATCAGATCACACACATGTGGTGGGTTAAGTTACCACATTGTCAGTGCACCAGGTCAGTGATCCGATGAACAAGACTACAGAATGCTTGTCAGCAAGTCATTTCCTGTCTTGCTGACAGGGACTCTGTAGACAAGTTATATTCCTACTAGTGGCATGTTGGCCTGGAAAAATTTAATGCCCACAAGAATGTTAGGAAACGATGTTTTACAGCATAATATTGCCTCAAGATGAGATGATTAAAAATGTTTGCTGTCGCGTCGTTTTTACGACATCTAAACTGAGGAACTTGAAACTAACTTTAACTTCTGGTGACATACGTATGCGTGCAAAGACATCAATATGATTTATCATGTTTGTGAACCACAGCCTTGTCTTTGGCCAGAATCAGCTCTTGTGGTACACCATAAATACACTTGACTATTAGGAGTGTTGATATACTTGGACGTAATCTCAAACCTGATTTATTGGCAGAGGCATAAAGCAACGGGACAGTAATGCTTGTTTCTTTCTGTAATGAGGACAGTTGGACAACAGCCCGCCTGTTTATAACCACCCTGATCAGGAAAAATGTGTGCCTCATCGACTGGAATGGAGTCTTCTAAGCTGCTGGTAGTCAGTCAGTAAATTACTTTCTGTTTACTAAACACTTTGTGCATGCCTGCCGCGCTGAATCATATCAGGTGAGCACACACCTTATTTCCGTTTTCATAGATCTAGTTGTAGTTGTGTTTTGGCATCCGACCTACCACTCCAGTAAGATTCAATGCCTATTGTTGTCTGTAAGCAGAAAGTCACATATCTGTGGTTTTATTATTGTGTATATTTAAGCAAACAAAAGTTTGAGATTATCTTAGCATTTGTGAAAATGGCGAAAAGAGACTTCTAAACAACAGCTTGGGTGTGTCAGAAAGACAGAGGTTGTGGTGTAGGACAGCCTGTAAGCTGCTTGTCCAGTATAATGGTTTATATTTGAACTAAAAAATAAAATGCAGAACTGAGATTTTCACCTATTCTCAAATCTGCTTGGTAAATATCATAACGGACAGCAACAATGTCAAACAGAGTCAGATCAAAACCTGGCACAGCATTTGTCAAATAATCAACAAAACGTATTTAAAGGTGTTTACTGGTTGTTACAGTAAAATATGCACATTGAGTGGTATGAATTTGTCATAGTATTGGAACATTATGGAAAATAATATAAGTTTCTGAGTTTAATGTCAGACTAAAACAATAGACCTATCAGATTATTAGTATGTGCATGGCGTTCAGCAGCTTCGTCACACCTGGTTGTGTAATTTTGTTTCAAATCAGTCAGTCTAGCCACGTTGGTCAGTCCAAATGCTGACATGAACAGCCCACCCAGGCTGATACAACGAGGGTTCAGTCGGGTTCGGGTCGGGCATTGACCTGTTGAAGGATAGTTTGAACTACAAAGGTGGAGATATGGGATTTCCACTTGTGGCAGAGTCTCGTTGTTTTGTCTCCTTGCTCTGAGATCGTCTCCGGTGATTACAATCCTTGTTTTTCCAGTGAAGGAGATGTTGTACCACGTACCGCAAAAAAAAGAAAAAAAAACAGTTTGGCATTGAAAGATTGAATTTGATAAGGTTTTCATGGGTGAGGATCAAATATTTGTATAACATTTGAATGTAAATAAATAGACTCTCAGATGGTTTAAGTTTTATTGCAAGAAATAACTCCAATATTATCAACCAAAGCATAAAAACTTGTATCTTGTCATGTCATGCGATGTCCCACACTGAGCTAAACTATTTTTGGGTCATTTCCTGTGGATAATTTCTTTGTGGCTTTTAAAATTGAACCGGTTGTAAGAACAGTATTCAATTCTTCTGTTAATATTGACACTGTTTGTGCTTGAAGTTTACTTGTCCTTTGTCTTGATTGTTTATTAGCCTGTCCCTCCGTGGATTTTGACTCTGTACTCGGCTCACCTGCAGTGTTCAGATGGAGAAGGGAGAGGCGGAGACTGTGAGGCACAGGGGTGTTCTGCTTCAAACGAATTCTAATTAAAGTTGGCAGCTTTAATCACAGAGCGTTTTGCACCCGAGAAAAGGGGGAGACAACACAAGTGGAGCAGAAAGGGATGGAGAAAAGGTTCGTTGGGCACAACCGCAAGCCCCTCTTGAGAGTAGAGCTCCTGACTTCTGCTGAACTTCCCACCAACTTCATTGATCACTTAGTCTCACCCCTACGCCTGTTTTCCTCTTCTCATGTTGTTTATCTGTCGCTTAATAGATTCCTGTTTTTTCTGTTCACTTCTGTTCCCAGCTTCAGTTTGTTTTTCGTTGGGGTTTGTGATGTCCTTGTGGAGCAGGGCCGGGCCGAGTTGTCTTTCAGGATGGAGGAAGGGCACCACCTTGTCATTAGATGTTAGCTTCACATGCCACTGGAGGAGGATCTGCCCACCTGTTTGGCATCTCCCTAGCGAACAGGTGCTGACACAGTCTCTTTTATTTTAGGACGCGGTTTACGACTTTTGGATTAGGAATTCCTCAGTCGTAGTTTGCTGCAGGCATTCTGACGCGAGGCTGTGGTTATCTAGCTGTTAGTGTTTAGTATTCCAGTTAGCTGTAACTCGACTTTGGACGTTTGAGAATTGATGCAGGACGTGGTTTGTCGTCGCGTTCAGTCGTGAGGGCAGAAATAAACGGTGTTAAAGATTATGGCCCCTCGATACACAAACAATGTTGGCATCCTCATAACTGTCAAGAGCGGTTCTGCGTCGTGGCAGCTGTGTGACGGTGGGCGTCATTACCCCTTTGAGGTGAGAAGATAAGGTGGCTGTTCATAGCCGTTTGTTATCACAGGCAGCGGGCCCCTGACACCTTCACATCCCTTATCTGGCTTCGTCCCAGCATCTGGCCCGAGCTCTGGCTCTGGTAGGCCCAGGGGCTGATGAGTAAGCGGTGCTCCACCAGCGGCCGGGCCAGGGCCCATGCCGTTATCGATTGCGGTGCTGGCGCTTGTCATCCAGCCACCACTTAGCTAATGATGTCCGAGCCATTGTCTCACAGCTTGGAAAATGGCCACAAAAAAGAAAGCGGTGAGCGCTTGACGCGGTGGCACGAGACGGAAAGATGGATATGAAAGATAACGGAGAGACACCCAAAGCAGACTGGGCTTTGTGAAACCTTCTTACTGCAGTTGTCCATTTATTATTATTATTACTTTTACAGTCTCCGTACTTTCAGTTTCCAGGGTTACCTTTGTTCTTTTTTAAATGTGCAAAATAATGTCATTTTCTGGCTTCTTTTTACGTGTCTGAATATGTTTTTAAAAAATTTGGGAGGTTCTAGGATATTGCCTAAAGACGAATTTTTATATTATCTTCAAGTAACTTGTCCAAACAAGTAGTACTTTTCACATTGAACTTCTACATCAAACCTGTAGTGAAGTATTTTTGCTATCAGAAATGTTACTAAATAATTCCCTCAGTTTTATGTGTAGTTGGAGACATATTCTGGGTAAACGTCGAACACGGTTAAAATATGTATTGGAAATTCCCAGGTCGATTTTGTATTGACACATTGAGACATTCCCTGGATGCAATCAGTTGAGTCCAGCACAGTATGGAGTTTTAAAATGGCAGACCTGCTGCCTCCTCCCATCTTTGTTGTGCTTTGGCTGTGTTTGTTGTGCTGCCGTCTGGTCCATCTGTACGCTAGAAAGATGGATCACTGTTTCTGCCTGTCTCTGTGATAGCCATATCCTGACCTTGTTACTGTAATTATTAGTACTGCTGGGAAAATACAATCTTTGTTTATGCAAAAAAAAAAAAAAAAAAAAAAAGCTTCTTCGTCATGAATTGGCTGGAATGCAGACTGTAGGAAAATAAAGGGTTTCATCATATACAGCGCTGTGAAAAATGTTGAAGAATTTTAGATGGATTTAAAAAAAAAAAACATCTCTTTGGTCCAGATTTTTGTCTGAGTCATGTTCAAACCAAGCTTTAAAAAGCACCAGTTACATTTTTGTGTCA
This sequence comes from Poeciliopsis turrubarensis, assembly GCA_010277015.1. Lineage (NCBI taxonomy): Eukaryota > Metazoa > Chordata > Actinopteri > Cyprinodontiformes > Poeciliidae > Poeciliopsis > Poeciliopsis turrubarensis. The sequence continues at coordinate 2,080,003 of VMRN01000005.1, forward strand.
TGGCAAGCAGAGACGCAACCATCAGGCTTTTCTTGGCTGATGCCAATTATTTGTTTTCTCTGAGGTCAAATTTGCTGATCTGGATTTTGACCAAACCCATTTTTTCCCCGTTATTTACAAGGACTATTCCATATAAGACAAACTATGTGTTGTGGGTCATTTGACAGAGGAAAACAGAGGATTTGATAGAGAAAAAAGAAAGAAAGCGTTACATCATCATTTCTATTTCTAAGTCTTTGTCGAACCAAAAAACGGTGCATGATGCGCATACGGGCCCCGAAATGGGAGGTGGTTTGGTTGTGATGCAATTGATGAACATGAAAAAAATGAACCTTTTCAATATTCTGTCTGCCCATCAGACCCAATTCTGGAAAAAATTTCTGGTTTCAGATTATTTTTTTTAGCTTTAGGGATTTTTATTTTGACTATTGGAAACCATTTTATACATGCAAGTTTTAAGTATATAAGTTGTGTGTAAAGCTGTGTATTTCTGCCAGGCCTTTTTTGAGGACTGTAAATATGTTTTTCTGGGTTTCATTTTTGCTCAAAGGAGGGTTGTGGGTATTTTTTATTTTATTTCATTTTTTTTTTTTACTTTCTCAGTGCCAGAATTTTCCAGCATGCTGTAGTGGCCCCAAGGTCCATAGCACTTATGTCAGAGTTCATTTCCTGTTGCAGTGTTCCAGCCGCTCCTGAGGATCCACCATTTTCTAATCTCCCCTGATGAGGAGTGAAATGCGTAAATTTATAACTCTGAATCCATCTGTGATGGGGGTTGGTATCAGCTGACTCAAGCGGGGCTGTGGAATAAGATGAAACTTGCAAGAAAAAAAAAAAAATTCCCAGAAATTCCCCTAAGATTTGAAACTCTGCCATCCAGGAATTTTCACAATGACTAAACTTTCATTTTAGTCAAGTTTGCTGCTGTAATGGTTCATGAGTCAGAGCAGTGACATAGCTCAAACTTCTTTTTAATAGTACTCGGACCATCCCACTGTTGGTTGCTAAACTCCACAAATACCACAACCCTGAGTCTGCACAAGTCCAGGCTCTCCCTGTTTTGTATCTTTGCTGACTTCCATTTATGCCCTAACTCCAGAAGATAAAATTAAGGAAAACACAGGCTAAAAAATGTAAACATTGCTCTGAGCTGTTTTTCGGTTGGAAGGTTATTCGGAGAGACGACGACCTCACCACGCCGCGGCTCGTATTAGTCACAGCCGTTGGAGATATTTGAATGCAGCTCTTTTTACCCAATGAGGGAAAAGGTCGCCGGGAATGCAGTCTGTCAGGTCAGGACGAACTGAGTTTGCCTCATCTTAACAACATGTGATGGCTAGAAAAGAACAAAGATTGTGAAAGGTGAGCTTTTAGCTAAGCACATCTTTAAACCTTGAACATCAAGACGCTGATAAAAATACAGTGAAATGTGTGCAAAAGGAGATTTAGAGAAGAGTTCAGTGCATGCTGGAAGACATAGAGTTTGCTTTTTACATGCAAAGTTGGATTGCAAATTTAGAAGTAAATCAAATATGTTGTTTATATTTTTGAGCAGAAGTAGATATGCTGTGTTTATCAAAAAAGAAGCTCTCAAGACAGCCTCGGTTCTAGACAGAAATGATCAGGGCTCTGAAAGGGGACAGTTTTGTTTTGCAGACACAAACAAAAAAGACTGCAGCATAAAAACCAAAACAGGCAATATTTCATTGTTTAAGATATATTAAGTGAGCCGATGAGCCACTGGCAGGCTGCATATTCATGAACTTTATGGAAACTATGAGCCAGTATCAATAGGACTGAAGCTAAAAGTTTGACACCTCAATTTTTAATTCACTGTTAAAATAAGAATGTGAAAATAAAAAATGCAACCATAATAATAAGGAAATTCTTAGAAATGGTCAATAAACCAAAAGGACCGGTAATCAGTTTTCATGCAATAATGAGTGAAACAATTATGTATTTGTAGATTGCATACAGTTACTAATATACTAGTAAACTGTCTTTCACATTTAAAAAATATAGGCTTTATCATCCAATTTGAATCCATTATTCTTAGATTTAAAAAAAAAAAAGTAACTATGATTAATAGTAATACGAAGTTTTGCATTGGCTCCTTTTAAATGTAATTGTCTTCATTTCATGATCATGTTAGTCGTAGTAGTCAGTGTTTTCATTCAGTATTTGCATTACACAACATTTTTAATAAATTTGAACATAAATCTGAAAAGGTGGGTCAGGTTAAGAGAGGAAATGACCTTTGAAAAGTCTATAGAAATCTCCTAGAGGCACAATTTACTGGATTTAAACAAGGCGAAAACGAAACAATGAACACATGTTTTATTTTGCTTTCAGCCTGTTCTGTTCCAGTAAGTCAGCTTTTGATGGAAATCTTCACACTTGCCATTTTAATTCTTGAATGTTTGTTGTATGCAGCACATCCTGATAACACTGGAAAATCCTCTCCACCAGAAAACAACAGCGTTCGTGATACTGTGCAGAACTCACTGTATTTTTTTTTTCTGATAACTTTCTGAGCAAAACCAGATGTGATTTCAAGACATGTGTAGGACATTTGATTGCTGTGATATTTTTCAAAGCCATCCTTTGTAGAGGTCCATCATGAAAGAGCTTGCCATTAGTATTCGCTGTATGGGTTTAGTGTGAGCAGCATCCCTACATTGATCCTAAAACATTCCTACAGGCCATTAACTCCTGTTATTTCTAACTCCTGCTATGTCTGTCCACATAGTGAAACTGCTGGTGTAAGATCAAACGTCTCCAAGTTGTTTAAAGTTATAAACAAAGTAGTTTGTTCGAAAATATGCATAATAAAGTAATAATCATCAACGCAGTGGTTGACGTCATGCTATCAGTTCGGTTGTCTCTTTGTATTGACGATATTCCTTGTACGTGTTCTGGTGTGTGATATAAGTGTAAGAAGTGCCAGAGAGTAGCATAACCTGCTCCAGAACCAGAACTCAAGGTAAAACACTCGAACATGCTTACGGTCAGACCTTAAGCAACTCTTGTTTCAACATACTCGTACGATATTTCAGCGTATGCCACTGAACTATGTAAATATCTCCCTCCCTCTGGTTCCAGGGTGAGTGTTTGACCAGAGAGAATCAGGTTCTAGGAAATTGTGCAATCCTTGGAGCATTCAGCTTTTCGACCACAGAGCAGAGCCTTCAACCATGGCCTCGCCTCTTCCTATCTTCCGTGCTATAGGGCTGCTCCTGCGTGGAGGTCAAAGTTGACAGGAGACATGGGTCAGTGATGTCATCCCACTCCTCAGAGGATTTAGGGAGTCATTGTAGATCTTGCAAGGTTATGCTGATATGCAGGTCCCTCTTGAAAAACAGTTAGTAGGGGTTTTCATCTGGTTAAATGAAGGTTATTGTTGTTATGTGAATTTTTCAAATTGGGAAACGGGGGCAATTGTGGCAGAGAGCGGAGGAATGACTTGAAGTTGTTCTGTTTTTGTTTTGTTTTTGCCTTGCGTCAGTCTGCTAGTGGGAGACACCGGATGTCGATGGTTAGGACATGTCCATAAATCACCAGGACAATCTGGTTAGCCGCAAGCATGGCAGGTTTAAATTTAGATTATGATTCATTTATTTTTCTACAGCATTTCTGGAAGCTTTCTGTTTTTGCTACATCGTCATGTAGAACTTGAAATGTTTAAATTCCCAAGAAGGTTTTGGTCTATGCTGGGCGGTTAGAGGGTGTGAAGCGCTGCAGAGTTACTGAAGAGAAAAGGGAGGAGTAGACACGTTATGAACTGGTTTGTTTTGATCACAGCTATGTCATAACACCACTTTCTATACATGTTGCAGTTTATGACCCTCCCTTCAGTGTGTTTTGAGTTTCTGTTGGCAAACCTTAGTTTTCCCTCACAAATCAAATGTGTCTTCTCGTTTGGTCTTACTGTAGCTCGTCTTTCTCGTTTTCTTTCTTTCCTGGTTTTAAAGTCATTTGGGAAACATGGCTGGTATTAAGACTGTTTACACAATGCAGGCATTGATTTTGAGTAGCTTTAGCTGCCATTTGAAATGCTGTTTGTATATTAAAGTATTGAAGAACAGTGAAAGAGAAAGATTACATGGTGCATACATGTCAGTTCAGTACAAATTTGGCTCAACAATTACAAATTACAAATTAGAGATATCTTTTCTTTTATCATAATCAGGAAGTGTCCCTCTCTATATGGAAGCTCCTACAGATTATGTGCAGCAAGGTAGAAATTTTCTACAGGTGACTTTATATATATATATATATATATATATATATATATATATATATATATATATATTATTTTTGTCTTTGATCCATTTAAGAATCGAAGCATCACAGGATGAAAACCTGATAGCTTTAAGGTAAAGAAAAGGCTGAATTTCTTCTGTTTCTCAAAAAGGGCATTTTGGATGCTGCAACTTTAGTTTTTCTTGGTGAATATACTTTATCCCAACTAAAGCACTCACTGTCAGTTTTTGGCCTGCTGCTTTGCAATTATGTCAAAGCTTCCTTTTTATACTGTTGGTTTAACCCAAGCAGAAACCTCACTGGTTCTGGGTCTTTAAACATGGAAGTCACTAAAGTTTAAGCACTTTGTCCCTCTGCCTTCAGGCCATGGCCTGAAAGATTGTTCATTCTCAACCAGTAGTAACACCAGTTTTCATTTCCTTGACCCTGTCTTGTAGCATGTTAACGGCTTTTGGACAAGGGCTATAGCTATTTTTATTGTAGGGGCTACAAATTGAGTTATGCACAAGTGTTGGTTGTTACTTGTGGGGCTCCCAGTCGGTGCACCCCTGTAGACAGTTCGCACTGCTTGCACAGCTGTGGCACACACTCTGACTCTACAGTGTGGAAAGTGAGATGTATGCAGGCAGAGAAAGTGGGCTTGGAGAATGATTGAACCAGCAGAACAGAGGAATGCGGCAATGGCCTTTGGGGTAGAAAAGCAACTGCAACACAGAAAAGGACAAGCAAGTGCAGAGGAAACGAGCAGAAAACCGATTACAAAAGACAAATCCCCGGCTCTTCCAACCAGACGGAGTTAGCCGCTGTATCCTGCGGGCGAGAAATCGCTACAGCATTAGCTCCAGCTCGAATCGGATCTCTTCCATGTTTTCTATGCACATGTGTGTGAGTATCTTGGTGCATGTGTGTGCCTTAAATTCACAAGACAGGATTTTTTTTTTTCCCTTCTGGCCTCCTCCTTCCTGCCTTCGTTCTTCACCCCCATTCACGCCACTTGCTGCTGATTGGCTGGAGGGAAAGCAAGGGATGAGGTTTTGTCGTCTAATCTGGCAGCAGATCACTACTGATGGGCCTCTGTAGAATGGCTTTAGTAAATTACTGTTCCAGGGCTGGATAAATCCCCTCTATCAGATAGCAGCTCTGCCTTCATCTCTCCCTCTGTTTCTGGTCTGACTGTCTTTCTGTTCAACACGTCGCTCAGGCGCTGACTTTATCTATTTATCGCTTCTCCTCTACAACGATTGACCTCCACATCGGTTTCTGATGCGTTTTACAATCTGAATACCTCGAGCTGTCCTCATTTGTATTTCTGCAGATTATGCTTGTGTTTCTTTGCCTGTGGACCTTTACACCTGAAGTAAATTAGATGAGCTTCTCTCCGAAAGAGAGAAAGTGGATTTCTATCCTAAGGCGATTGACATCAGCAGATTACGGTCTCTGTGAGAACAGTTTCCCCCCCATCTCCTGCCGTGTTTACGGTTCTGAGCGAGGCCATCTTGCCTCTGAAATCGCACATGAGATAATTCTCTGCATCCTGCCTTAATACCTAGAAAAAGCTGTTTGTGGATTAGCTGGAATTGTTTGATGCATAGTTCTAGTCTTAGTTGACAGCGTGCCGCTGCCAAAGAGGCGATACCAGGAACGCAGAAGGCTCTGGCTGGAGAAATGGGAGTGTTTTTTTTTTTTGTTGTTGTTTTTTTTTAACTTCCTCCACTGTGTGGGTGCAATTTTGCCTGAGGTAGAGTCATGCTGGGTTGCTTACAAAATCAAGTCGATCCAAACTCCATCTGACCTCCTGTCTCTTACTGCATCTCCCCCTGCCTCCACCTCGAACTTCCAGTGTTGTGGCTTCGCGTTGACATATGGGAGCCAGGCTCGTCTGAAGTCAAACAATGCTGCTATTCTGGACAAATAACAGGTGGTGTATATGAAGAGGAAGTGGCCAGGTCACACTAGGTATTTTTAAATGATGTAAGGGTTTGCCTATCAAAAGCAGGCAATAAGATTTGTTGGTTTAAGGTTTGTGCGAGCCTGGGCATTTGCAAAGAACAAAACAAGCTTTTATTTAGAACCTGTAGCTGAGAAATAATCCTGCTGCTTTGGCTGTTTTACCACCAGCCCAGTTGCCAACTTGTGTGCTAACTGGGATTTTTGAAAAGAAAAAAAAAAGAAGCCATTTAGACTTGATCCAAACTTCGGCGCTGACGTCAGTGAGAAGGCGCCCTAAATTCAGACTTATGATTAAATGGAAGCACATTTCTGGTTCTGATAAGCCTGTTTTAAAAGTGTAGTTCACTGGTAAAATAATAAGTCTGTATATTAAGATTTCATCTGACTACTAGTTTGTTTGGTTTTGGTGCAACTTATTGTCTGTGCTGTTAATTAATAGTTCCCCCCTGTAATTAGCTTGACCTTTTTGGTGCAACCCGGATGTGCAGCTTAGGGATCTGTATTAGACCTGCTGTTGTTGGATGGTTAATTATATCATCTGACACTCTCTGACAGGCTGCGTGACCCACATATGGCAGTTGTAGTGTTAACACTAATTTAATTGAACATCTCAGGAGGAGTTCTGTGTGCTGAGCCCCACCCTTTGTTGTCAACCCCTTGCATCCTGCGACGAAGCATCTGCCTGCATTTCTGCCTGCCAGACATGCTCACTGCGAATGTTGCGGTTGCCTTCTATGCAGCTCACACTGATGTCAAATCCTCTAATCTCCCCAGCATAAAGGCTATGCGAGGGAATTTATGTTAGCCTGCCACGGCAATAAAAGGAGGAGCGGAGAATCGTTTGAGCAGGTTGACAGATAAGGCTCTTGTGCTTTCTGTGTGGTGCATTTTAAGCCATGTTAAGCTGCTTAATTAGACATAATCTACAGACCCCAGACTGAGGCGGAACTAATGAAGTTAAAAGACTCAAATCCCATCCTACCATCACACTCTCCTCCATGCCACACCATCACTCGTGCCTCTCCGTCTTATCGCCGCGCTGTCTCCTCCGCCGCCTGCCACGGCACTCCCTGCTCCTCGCAGCACACTTTGAACTCGCCAACCCACTCTTTCCTTTCAGCGCCGCTAACGTCTCCCATCACACCCAAACAGTCGGCCGGGCCAACATGACAACGCAAGGCGGAAATTTCTCGACCTGTATATACATCGGTTTAGTAGCGACTCTTTCTGTGAAAGTGGGTTCTTTTATCAGAGCGGTGAGTTGTTTGAAGCAGCACAGAGAAGAACGAAGCTGCATCAGAGGTCTTGGTAGGTTCTCGATGTGCATTAGGAACTGTCATGTCACAGAGTGGATAATTGTGAGCATTATCTCTGTGTTTCAGGGACTTGTAGTCCTGGCTGGAGGCTAGATATTTTGAAAGAGCAACATGGCCAAGACAAAGGATTGCCCGGTCCTCGTAATCTAATTTAGACACTCTCTGCATGCTTTGGGTGTGCTGGCTTATTTCAAACTGCAGCAGGGTTTATTGCTTTAAGCAATCTAAAAAAAAAAAAAAAAAAAGGCAAATTTACTACAAAACAATAAAGAAAATCAATTGTTGAAATGCTTAAATGTCTTTAATTTGCGTGGTAGTTCAAATTGAAATCAACAAATGCATGAGTTTGTTCTGTTTGCTGAAATAAAGGCTTTAAGCTGCACAATCACCATATCAGTGTTTACAGGATCTCAGTCACTGGTGTCTCCATGGATGCAAACTTTGGTAGGAAACTATATTTTAAGTGCAGTACATGTAATACTAAACGCTAAATTTTTCTTAAATGGACATTAAGGAAGCCTCAATGGGACACTTTTGGTTTATATTCTCAGTAGCTGAGATGCAAAAGCTCAGAGATTGATGAGGATAATGAGATGAAGGAACAGAAATAAAAAATGTGGGTTTAGCATAATTGATTGTGTCGCGATAATATTTAGCAATTTTCTCATTTATGTTTTTGAGACATGAGTTTGCATTAAACTTGGAGTTGAATCAGTAATTTTCACCTCTAAACATATGGAGTGTGATCAACAATAACATGCAAAGCTTTGTGAATCAAAAACAGTTTTTTCTTAAAGCATTTTGTATAGTTTAACATCAGCACAAACATCACTAAAATGTTATCCGACTAGCAACCATTGTTCGGTCTATGAACGTACATGAACATTAATGTTCAGTCACTAGTGAAAATAAGAATCTGATGAGTAAAACACATTAGCAGTAATTGATTCCGCTGAGCAACTCAGACAGCTCTGCTCTGCACGTCAGACTTCAGCTTGAATAAACCCTAAAAAAAACGTGTCGTCGGATAAAACTCGGCTGTTCTTGGTGTGTTTGCACATGCTGAGCATTAGCCGATTCCGACGACAAGTGAACTATTTCATCTCAGACACCGTGTTCGTTCGAGACGGTCCTGTGAAGTGAGGAGCTTCTTCTCAGGGTTACAAACTCAATATTTCTTAGCTGCTCTGTCAAAGACGGGACTTCAACACCTAGTCAACTTTTCAGCGAAGTTAATCAAAAGCAGCATGGGTTCCCGAACTCGGGGCTGTATTGGTTGCTTTGGAGCAAAATTGAGATGCTGGACGTTTGACTGAGAAACCGGGGGAGAGTTCTGGGTGCTCTGCAGCACTTCTTCTTCCACACCTCTCCCTGCCCTTGTTTTTGTTCGCCTTCCTACTTTTTCAGATCAAACAGAATTTTTCTCATTTCAATACCAGCGGCTCCCTTTTCTTTTCTATTATGGTGCAAATATCGACTCCAGCCTCGCATTTGAATATTTGCAGTGCTGTGAAGAAGTCGGATGTTACAGATGTTTTTGCTGTGGCTACTTTGAGAAGATTTTTTTAAAATTTTTTGTGGAAATTGCTTTGTCAAATAAAGGCTTAATAAAAATGTAAAAACCTGACCACATGTGAAAAATAATGTCTCCCTAAACCAGTGGTTCCCAACCCTGACCGGCCTGTCCTGCATGTCGTCTCTTTTCCATCACACCTGATTCAAATGATTGCATGACTTCCTCTGCTGACATCAATTATGTGTACTAGACAGTTATTGATCTTATACAACGTAACTTTTATGTATTTTTATGTGAACCTACTGCTACTATAATAATACGTTGGAGAGTATTGTGTCGCTTGGTGGGAGGCGGTACAGCGGAGCTAGCTTCATATCACTGGAGAAAGACGTAAAAACTAAAATATAAACAGAGCTGTCAGGAAGAAAGCCAGCTCTGTTGTGAACAATAGAATAGGGAGCACAGAAACACTCAAAAAAATAAATAAATCTAGAAAATGAGACAAATTCAGGAGTTGGCGTAGGAGTCACAACTTTCTGCTTTTGTCTCATCAGACCAAATACGATTTTGGCAAAACATGTGGGATAATCCCAATGTTTGATTTGACAAATGTGAGTTGGGTGTTGTTTTTTTTTGTTTGTTTTTTTTATTTCTTTCTGTACATTATGGTCTGTAGTAGTTTTGGCCTTCAAACTCTGGCATGAATGCAGTTTTTTCCAATCTCTTATTGTTGAAGCCGGAAAGCGAGGCCAGTGGGGCTTTAGCTGTTGTTTTCTGACCTCCTCGATGAGTTTTCAATTTGTTTTCATTATTATTATTATGTAGACTGGCCAATTCTTAAAAGCTACATCTCTCTTCTGTGTTCGCTACAGTTTTTAAGTCTTTCCTGGCTGATGGATGTCAGTGACTTTGTCATCTGTCCTTGAATTTCCTCATATTCATTCCTCAACGTCATGCTGCTATAGACATATTTCAGTCATTTAAAAAAATAATTTAATAGATTTTACAACTTTATTTTCAGAATATTTTAAAAACGTAATTTCTTTTTTTTTTGGTACCATCGTCTACTATAGAACATGCAAATGTGACAAAAAAGAAAACACATTTTTAAGGGTTTAATGTTGCTTCAAAGCTCTGTGTCTTTAGGTAGAAGAGAGCTCCAGCTCTAGACGAGCCCCCCTGTGGTTTCCTTGGTAGGCTTACATCTGTACATCTTACACTACCACTATCTTTGATCTATTTTTTTTTTATTTTTTTTTTTTATCTTTGTCTGTTTTTTTCTTTGCTTCACAGAGGGGCGGCTCGCACGCTGTCTGGTAAACTTACATTTTCCTCACAGGACAAGATTGCAGTTGACCAGTGTTTGGTTTCATCATCGCCGGAAAAGCAACGCCTTAATGTTGATAGGCTGTTGGAGAATTTTCTCCACTGCATCATCTTTGTCCTTTTTCTGTTTGCTCTTGTTTAGCGTCTCCGTCCCACCTCATTTTAACCTGTAGCGCTTCCAGCCTGCCGGACTGTCCGCTGCATCCTTCACACCACGTCTTGTGTGTGCCAGAGTATATTCATGCCAGTTCAGATGAAATGTTAATGCAAACGTGGGCTGAACCCCCCAGATGGGAGCAGCATTTAGTGGGGATCACATTGTCTCGCGCGGTGTTTTATTCTCTCTCTCTGAGGCAAAGTCACCCGGGTCTTCTGGCTGCCCGGTATCATGGTTGCTGTTGAGTGGATCTGAGGACTGCTGCATTCTGGTTTTGCTTGATTAGCCAGTTTGTGATGCTGCAGGCAGCTTTGTTTAGTTGCTGAATGGACTGTTCCGCTGAGAGCACAGGAGACGACAAGGAGCGGAGGAAGGAGGAGAAGAAGGGTGGAGTGGGAAAGCAGGAAAGTGCCGAAAAAAATTGGTGGAAAAAAAAAAAAAAAAAACTAAAGGGGGAAGGATATAAAAGGAGGCTGCAAGCGGATAAATGAGATCGGGGAGAAAAAGCCGAAGCGGGGTGGTGTGGGGACGAGCAGAAATGAGGAGAGGATGGTGATGAGAAGGAGGAAAAAAAGAAAGGACTGACCTCTCCTCCTGTGGAGAGGGAAGATAACTGTGAGTGTTTAGAAATGCTGAGGTGGACAGAAGCCATATCTTCCTCTAACACACCACCTGCTCGTCTACCATTCACCCGCTGACTTTCTATTGTGCCTATGTGTGCACTTAAGTGTGTCTCGCAGCTCGTAAAGGAGTGTGTATCCGCAAACACACGTTCAAACGGTCGCGGCACCATTTTTGTTTCAAGCATGGGAGAGGGAGAGGGAAAAAAAAAAGATATAAAAACCCTGACATGACAAATCCCAGAGTCCCTGCGATGCACTGCTTTAATACATCCATGGAGGGCATTAACAGCTTTTTCTTCTGAAATATGCAGGATTTATTTATTTATTTACATAGTTTTGCTGTCAGCATTTGCACACACAAACACACTACATACTTCCTTCCTGTAAACCTGTGGGATTCAGGTGCATTAAGTACTTTCAGAAGTCAGTTTAAGTAGCCTGATAGTGCACCGCTTAGAGACGGGAGTGGTCGCTGAAGAGGCTGAGGAGTCCAAGGAGAAACGATGCAAAGCAAATACTCCATATTGTGATTACCACTGGAGATAATTATTTCTCTAAATTGCACATTTTCTTTGTGCTACTGTTCTGCCGGGAGCTGCTCCCCGCTGTGGTTGTTTTAAGTATTATTTTGACTGAGTGAAAGGATAAACAGCTTTAGGTGTGAACATGCACATAACGAAATGTGTTTTTGTATCACTAAGCTGCACACAGTAACTGCATTTAGTCATATTTTCAAATGATTTTGCTCCTCATTGCTGTCATTGAACAAACAGTGGAGAAAATTGTGAAACGAGCATTCTCGACAATTCACACAGTTTTGTGGGGTTTTAAATATCATTAATTGAATTTTTTTGTGACAACAATAATCCAAATTCTTGTAGGAATCGCGTCACGATAAATGGTAAGATGCGATGAATGCCCGACCCTGTGGCATGATGCATTGAATGCACTGACCCCGAGTTTTACTGCTATATTCCAGTGCCTTGCAAAAAACCCTTTGAATGAAAATAAACTGTTTGGCCAATTGAAAGGACATCAACTTGTATATTTTTGTAAAGCGTGGCTCAAAGTGTGGTCTGTAAGAAATCTGTCAATTACTCAGTTTACCAGAGAGTGTCAAGAATTACTCATATTTATGTCTGGTGCTCCAGTATTCAGCTTACAAAGCTAAACGATTAGTACAGACATGTAGCTTCAATCCGATGGATTGATTTCAGTTTCACAGTCTTACGCTGACATCAACTAACATGTTGTCCAGGAAGTGGAAAACCCCCCCAAAGCTCGAATCTCCTTTTTTTTTAAAGTCAGTCATCTTTAACTGATTCGTTTATCTCACAGTTTTTTCTTTTAATTTTTTAAAATATTCTTTTGACTCTTTGAACTGAATGTCGTTGGCTCAGCCTTGTTGCTCCTGTAAACAAAGACACGTTGTGACGCACCTGCATCACAAACAGGAGTGCTTTAAATGCAAATCTCCGGTTGTAATTTTAACTCGCTTCATTTCTTCCTTCGCCCGTCTAATGACGCCGTCGTACGCTGTCGGGTTCGGATGGAGGATGATGGGAGAAGCCAGGAAATGTGGGCTGTTTGTCATAGCAGCATGATGAACACTATTTTCTGTGCTTCCTTGGTGCATTTTTTTCCTCCAGGTTATTCCAGTCTAGACTACTTTTGTAGTACCTGTGCTGCCATGTGTGTTTGTTTTCTTGAAGAGGCGGAATCAAGCCTGCTGTGCTTGTTGACAGCGTTGGTTTGTTGGTGCATATATATTCTGTGCTCTGTAGGACTGAATGCAAGGGAAGTTGAACATCACAGGAGACTTTTCTACTTCAATTCAGAGTTTTCTGAGTTTTTCAACCATAAAGTGAGATATGACAAAGATAAACTCCCCCCCCAATTCCACATCTGCTTCACTTTCTCCTCTTCCTTCTGATAAGTGACTCCTCTTTGATCGCCTTCACTGTCCTACAACTTCCCTCCATCGCATCTCTGTTTCCGCTCCTGCCTTTTTTTTCTTTTTTATCTCTTTTTTTTTTTTAAACAAATGGACGGTTTAATAGATGATTGGATGAACACACTCCTGGACACGTTCGATGAATATTTGAAATAAAGACGCTCCTTATCTCTCCTGGCAGAGACGCCGTCATGTGCTCGCATGCAGATGAATAATATAGCGCACATGTAGCCCCATTCGACTGGTTGGCGAGGCTGACACGGCCCGTTGTGCGCTGATTGTAGCGCAGCTGCGTTTGTGTGCGCGCACACTGGCCTCAGTGAAGGGATGCAAAGTCTCTAGGGGCCGCGGTGATGAATAGAAGTGTTGTCACTAGTCAGGTCCAGCTGCTTTAGTGCCATCTTCATGCTGCATGTTCCCCTATTATACCACGAGCTCTGCATGTTTGCTGCGTCTGCCAGAGACGGAGAGTCTGTGGGTGGGTTTTTAGTTCATGTGGGTTGCATAAAACGGTTCCTTTTGTTAGGGTGGCAAGCCGTTCACACGTGGGAGCGTGCGCGCGCGTGTGTGCGTGTGTGACGACAAGGTGTTAATATGCTGGCATTTCAGTGATGTTTTGAAGCTGTGTGTGAAAAGTGTAGACATGCATATTTGCTCGCTTGTAGCCACACATCCCTTAGATCTAATAAACCAGTTGAGCTGCCTTCATCTGCTTGGGTAATTACCTGAAAATGCATGCGTTTTTGGCCCGTCGATGGTGAAAGGGGGGGATTCTCCCATGTAAATATGCATATGCTCTGATTTGTGAGGACCGGGCTCTGAGAAGAAAATGCTGCTGAAGCAAAAAGTAAATCATTTGCCTGCAGACATTTTTTGTGACATGCACGCATAAATCTGTTTCCAGCAGACTGGCTGTATGGTATACATAAAATATGAGTGATTTCAGAAAGTCCAGAATTCCCATAACGCATAATGAAGCTCGTCTGCGTACGAGCTCTCTGTGTGACGTACCACACAAAGTTTGACACAACTTATACTTTTCTTTAAGAACTGAAATTTGCTGAAATAGTTTGTGGTCTTTCCCAAAAACTAAAGAGAAATCTTACAACCACTAAAAACTGATGCCCAACTCCTTTTGTGAAGGAAGGAAGCTGCGCTCGTGTCTTCAGAGGTCTTTGTGTCGTTTTCTTCTGTGGTTCTCGGTGTAGCGCCCCCTGCAGGCGAGTGCTCAAAGTGTTTGCAGCGTTTGACACAGTGCAGTATGAATGTGAACTGCACCAGCTGAAAAAGTAACAAATGTTGCAATTTTGGTCCCCAATCGAACCAAAACACCCTTTGAGGTTGAAAGACCCCTTTGCTAACGCGCTAACCTTTAGCTACATCTTCACATTAACGTCAAGACGCCTGTGCCTCCTTAAAAATGTTGAAGTTGCTTCCAGACTGAAGAATTAAGTTGACAAAAAATAAATAAATAAAAGTTGAATATCATTGACTAAATCTGCCTGGGGCGTTCGTCTTTATGTAAAAAGCCTTTAGCGGCGGCAACGACAATAACAAAGCTACAGCAGCCTGCCTGCATTGTTAAGACTCCAGGACACACTGGCACACTTGCCTCCTTCTTCTCCTTCAGGGATCTAAATGGGAATCTGACTGGAGGTAAACATGCCATTGCTTAAAGCGGTCCAGCAAACAGTCGGCCTGACAGACCAGTTAATGGGGAGATGAAGGGATAGGGATTTAATAAGCACTGCTGCAGAAAACGCGAGAATATATTCAAACAAGGCAACATTTACCATTCGGTAGGAAATGTCAGATTGTGTTTAAATTGGACTCGCTTTTCCTTTCGGCATCTTTTTTTTTTTGTGTGTCTTCAAAGTGTTCTTCAGTTGCAATCCGGTGGATGTGGCAGGATTTTTATTTTGTTTTATTTTGTCGCCCTTGTCACTGAGTGAGGTGGGGGCTTCAGTTGAAGCCTGTAGCACCAGAGTGGATTGTGGGATTGGGGCCAGAAGCGTGACAGCCACTGAAGAAATCAGAAGGTTATTGGACTCGAGGAGCGGCTGCAGTTACAGAAATCAATGTCACCGGTGTTTTCCTGGCTGCTTTAATCTAAATGAAGCTGTTTGTGTCACAGAATTTGTTTTACTGAAGTACAACCTTCAGTAAATGACTCAGCTTTTTTTTTTTTTTCTTTTAGGCTCCTGCCATGACTGCAGGTCTCCTGAGTGCAATAAAAACAAGGCTTTATCTGGCTTAATTAGTTTATTCCTCGTTTTTTACCCCCCTCCACCGTCCCAGTAGATTTTTATCAACTTCAGTTGTTTGCTCGTGCCCCTCTGGTGTGTAGGCCGGCATTATGAATGAGCCCACTGAAGGCCACTCAGTCAACGTGCTTCTACAGGCTTTGTACACACAGCTTGCACATTTATTTTATCTCACAAATGGGAAAAAAAGAAACGTGTCACAATCTCGCACCTTATCCCTTCTTTTCTTTCCTTCTTCTCTACTCAAATCCCCATGGAGACGAGCACTAGAGGCAAAGTGAGCTTTCACAGATTGAAAGAGAAAAGCAAGAGATAAAGACTAAAAAGAGAGCTTTAAGTCCCTTGTTGTTTGAGTGGATAGTGTCAAAATAATCCCTCCTTAGCCGTACATGGCAGACCCATTTATTGCCTTACCCCGAGCTCATCAGTTGAGTTGACATTGTCAGAAGGCGAGTGTGTGGTTCTCTCGTTTATTTGTCTGGGTTCAGGGAGGTATTCACACGTCTAGGATTAGGAGGCTCTTAATGTTCATCACCTTTCCAGCTGCAGGATAACTGTTTTCCAAGATGGCTTTAGCTCTGCAGAGAGGGAGGATTTGCAGTAAAGATACATCAGTTCTTGACTGGTTGACTTGAATAAGCCACTTTTCAGCTTGACCGTAACTTGGAGAAACGACATCATAGGAAACACAACACCATTCACATCATTTACGGCAGACATGTCAGTCATATTTATGGCCAGATGGACAGACTTTGCATTAATGCTACATAAATAAATGAGAACCTGATGCGGATTTTATCTGCTGTAAGATGCTGATGCTTCAGGACGCTAGGCAGAAGTAGTCATTATCCAGTAATGCATGTAGTGGGAAGAGTGTTTTATAGCATTATTTATCTAAAGTGAATAATACTATAAAACACAACTGGCTGTATCAAAGTTTTAAAATGTTACGGTTCCAAAAATGCCACAAATGCCACACCGCGTTTAGTATTGACATTAATACTAAAAACATGAATCTGTACCAGACGCTCAAAGGTCCAGTCACTTTTATATTTTGGCGTGGGTCTTGCAACCAGCTGGTTGGCTGGAGTTCTTTTACTGGTGTGTGACCATTGAGAAGAGCGATTAAACAATACGAAACCAGACTATTTAAAACTTTAAAGGTTAATAATAGTAAACCTCCAAACCAACCTGGAAGCAGACAGAGACCAGAGCAGAAATAACAGGATAGCAGGAAAACAAACATGAGCTGCAGTGTTTCTAGCAGTTTGCAAACAATGGAGTTGAGTGATGCGTGCCCTCATGCAGAATACAGAGCATTACATTCGTCAGGATGTAATAAAAAGATACAGTATTTTTTCTAGACCTTTAATTCAGTCGTAGACAGCCGTGTGTTGGGTTCATAACTCAGTTCAGGCCCCGCTCTTTTAGTAAGTATCCCCTTTAGTTTGATGTGCATTTCTTCTACACACAAATGTACACTAGAGTATTATACTCTTAAAGTGTTTAACAGACCCCCTGGGGTCTCTGAGCATCACTTTCATACTCGCTGTGTATCATGTACATCGTGGATGGTTGTGCCGAGCCGCTTTGGATAATTAGCAGTTGGATTGCGTACTCTTGTTTTAGCTAATTAGCTCAGCTGTCCGAATATGTAAAAAACGCCTTTAATTAGATGCTTCTCTCACAAGATGACAAACCTTTTTATTTTTCTAATTTTATTTTAAATATATCTGAAGCACAACTGGGCAGATTTGAACTTTAAAATTCACTTTAGCTATAAACTTTTTTTTAATTTGTGGCTGAAATACTTTACCGTAGAAGTTCAACTCAAGTTTTTGACATTTGAGTTTCTGAGAATAATAGACAAATAAAAAAAAAAGTGAAAACAAAACACGAAGAGCTCCAAACTTTTCTTTTTCGTTCTGCGAGAGGATTTCAGAGAAACTTTGCAAGCTCACGACCAGCGCTATTGGCCGGCGGGTTCATACGAGAACCCTGGGACATGAGGTAGTGCAGAGCAACTTTGCCAATGAGCGGGGAGAGACAGGATGGGTGGGGCACAGAGGAGGGGATAGTGAAAGGAAGTCTTGGCATCACAGCTAAGAACAGGAATTTTATGAGGAGTGAGTGTGTGTTCATGAGGTGGGAGGTAGAGCTTGATGCCTGGGTTAGAGCCAGGAGGACCGCCATAAAGTCCAACCTGCTTCTTTTTCTGTTTCAGCAGAGACCGGGCTGGTTCTGAACCCCCCCAGAGAGACGTTGTCTTGCTCCGAGGCTTGGAAAGTTAACAGCAGACACTAGTCTGTGTGCAGAAACTAGTTTGAAAGTGAATAATTAAGACAATACTCCAGTAACTGGTTGAATTGTGGAGGAGGAGGATGTCAGCAGGGGTCAGTATTGATTGTATCTGGCCTTGCCTGCGGTCCGCCATTATATTTATCACATACTACATCTTTCAGATTCACACTTCTCCTTTTAGTGTGCTGCTATTTAGACACCAATTTGTACCGGCGCTTAAGTAAACATCTATTTCACATTACCGCACTTAGTGCTGCTGAATTGTAGCCACCAGTGCTACAATTCAGCAGACAAATAGGCTGGAGGAAGGTGATGCGGTGGATTAGAGGTGCATTTTAACCTGCCAGTCACAGTTTTAGTTGATTCAGATTTCTCTTCAGCAGCTGCAATATTTACAGTCGTCCTGCTATGTGTTGGGAGCAGAGGTGATGACAGCTCTGGGAAGAGAACGGTGGTGTTGACAGGTTGAACTAGACTTAGCATTTCACTGTTAGTGTGGCTCGTATCGCAATAGAAAATGTTGGCTCTTCTTGCCTCTAAAATATCCAGCATTTCCAAATCAAGTATGTTCAGAGGAAACGAATCGAAGGGATCAACCACAGCAACTTTAAATCTATTGAAACTTCTTGTTAACTTCCCCCATCTTTGTGCATCCTCTTCCTTCATTTTCAAACACTTCCCCAATGATGAAAATAATTAACTTTTAGCATTTTGCACTCACTAACCTCTTCAGAATATCTCTAGCGGGTATTGTGCATGCAAGTCGCAATGCATATTTAAAAGTATTAACAGAAATACAATTTAAGGTAGTTTTTTTTTTTTTTTCCTGCCACATCTGGGATAAGCAGCTGGGTTTCACAATGAAAGGTGAAGGATTTAAATTCACAGGGAAGCTTGTCGGTGCACTGCAGTCTGCGTAGCGAGCCGTGGCACACAGAAGTTGTCCTCGGGCTTTAATACTCCGCTGCTCCAAGCACATCGGTGCGAAATGGCAAAGCCACGCGCTTTAATGCAACACTTGCATCTGCTTGCTGACTGATTTAAATTGGGTGCCCTGCACAGCAACCTCTGAAGCTCCCAATCTTCCTTCACTTAAGCTGCAAATGGGACAGTGTTCACACAAACACTGCTATAACACTGGAGACTTTATTATGCGTTGTCATCTTCGTTCTTAGAAAGAGAAAGTGGCTTTGTACTGAGAGTAATTCCTTAAAAAAAGTCGTATATAAGTCACACCCTCGATGTTTTTCATGCACCTGAGAGTTTTTATTACTGGTTATGAAGACAAAATAAATTATTTTCTACTCTGGGTTCGTCGAAGCATTTATTCAGTTTAATTGTCGGCTGTTTTGTGCACGTTCATAATTTACTGGCACAGAAGCAAATCTCGAAGCTCCCAGGGGAAAAGGGTGGGGGGAAAAAAAAGGTGTGAAATGAAGAGAGTGAGAGAAAAAGAGGGAGAGAGAAGGGGGAAGAAATGTTTGACAGAGAGAAACAAAACACCTCTGCAACCATCTGCCTCTGTGCCAACAGTTGGTTACTACAGCAACGAGTAAAAAGTCATTATCTTTAATTGACTCTGTGGCAGGTTCAGGTGTTTTCAATTGTATCCTGTGTTTTCTACCCCCTCTCTCTCTCTTCAGTGACTCACCCGTCTTTGGCAGCAAACCTGCGCTTCCTTCTCGCGCTCCTTGTTTTTCCCCTGTGTCATCCTTTCTCTAAGCTCACTGTGTACCTTTTTTCCCCAGCTGCCTCGCAGGACAATTTACAGTCTGCGAGTGTTTCATGGCGTCATCTCCCTCAGTGAGGTTGTCCCGCTCCGTGGGGCTTGCGGAGTAATGCCACTGCGACTTTAGACCAGCATAAAGCATCGAAAGATCAGTCGATGTTGGGTGTAGTAAAAAGGGCTGAAGAGGAAGATTAGCCACCGGTGCTTTTAGCTGTGCTGTAGATGCATCTGCGGGGAACATGCGGGGTACAGGAGTGTGGAAAGTGTCTGTCTATGCTTTTCTATTAGGGTTATGACTTGGCAGCAACACAAAATACAGAGAAGAGATTGTAGAGTCGCCCTGTCTGTGTACCATTAACCTACCGCAAGCACAGAGCACTTACCAAAACCTCCTTGTGTTAACTTCCTCCCTCTTCCCACAACAATAAAGCTGGGTTCAGGATGTCTACTTGTTCACTTTTCAGCCCGCTCTACAGTGAGTCAGCCATTTTTGTAGTAGTATGAACTGAAGTAAAACTTCAAAAGGTGTCACTTTTCATCCGCTACGCGATGCCGTGTTCATCATGGGATGCAGTGAAAGCAGCACTGATGTCTCATCCACTGGTGGGTCGTAGGAGATGCACGAAACTCAGAAAATGTTAAGTTCAATCCTCCAGCAGAAAGGGGAGAAGTGTCAGCCTGGAGCGGCCGGCGAGAAGCTCTCCTGTCTGGGATGGGACTGGTCGAAGATCCCATCCAGTGTTGGAACTGTTGGCAATGTTCCAGCCACGTTGTCACAGAGACAATTATTTTGAAAGCTACTCACAGCATTCTGCAGGATTTGCCAGCAGACGTTCACCGAAGGACGGTTCTAAATCGACTAACTCGCAAAGTAACTCGACACAGAATTGACCAGGTGACATTTGACACCTGAGATGATTTTGTGCAGCAAAAGTAATGAATATGTTCAGTATAGCCCATAGACATATCCTAACTTACTCAAGGAAGAAGATTAAGTTCCCTTAACGATTAATTTTCTCTTCTCTGCTGCGTTCGTACTTAAATGTCATCTCTCTCTTTCTCGTAAAATTGCATTGCTTCAATTATGACTTCATTCGCTCCTGAATGCTTCTTGGAGTATATCCACTTTAAGCCAACTTCGTTTTGTTGCTCTTGTCTTCTTTTTTTTTTTATCAATTTTGAAACACCCAGATTCTTTAAAGGCTGCATTTACTGGTGGAAAATGACTTATTTTCTCAAAACGAAAAATACAATTTAGCCGAGGCATCGATGTGAGCTTTAACAAAACATTTTTAGCTTTCCAATCCATTGTTTTATTTCTTTTTTTCTTCACAATAAGCAATTTGTCGCCCGTCAATAGCTCAATCATTTGGTAAAGCACAAAAAGGGTCCAAGTCAATGGGGAAAAAATAATTACACATACAAAGCCGGTATTGGGATGTTCTTTCTCCAGTTGTTTGAGACAGAGCTGTGGCTTTAATTACAGAAAGCCTGTCAGAAGCAGCTCGCAGCGCTGTGTCCAGCCATACCTTTTTATTACTGCTGGCTGCTTTATTAGCCTTTCACTGAGCAGAGATGGACAAGCAGGATTGACTGGAGATGCAATTGGAAGTGACGCTTATTGACTAGTTTCTTGTTTTGCTGCTGGCAGAGCGCGATGATGCAACAAAGATGCTCCCAACCAGGCCCAGCCATTAGCACCTCAACTCCACACGCGAGAGCATGATGAGAACGGACCGCATACTGCTGGGCATGCACAGTTCCTCAGTGATGTCCCTCTTCTGGCATCTTTGACATTTTTCTTTTTCTTCCTTTCTTTTTTTTTTGTTGCGGTTGCAGTCGACACTTAGAGAATTTTGTAGAAAGCTCTCAACAGCATCTTCTTCTACGTCCCTATCAACTCGCACTTGTGCGTTTTTGTCATTTTCAGTTTTAATTGGTCTCAGGATTCGCTGGTGCATGAATATTTCTCTCGGTGGAGACCAGATTAAACCTTTCTCTTCAAACTTTGACAATTTAAGCAGAGAGCAGATGAGTGAGAGGGCATGTGTACATTGCGAACGTGCTGAATCTTTGTTGGAACATATGGTGCTAGGTGTTAGATGCTGGTTTCTTTGTGTGTGTGTGTGTGTGTGTGTGTGTGAACCCCATCTGTCACTTGGTAACAGTTTGAGTTGATCTCTGGTTGATATAAAATCTCCCTGCAGGCAACTTGTCACATAATTACCTACAAAGGCTGCAGGTCATTATTCCAGATGGAAGGAGTTTTGCAGCACTAACCTTACACGCTTAATTTTAATAAGGAGAGAGCATTATTGTGGTGCTTTAACATTAATTTCCTCTAATGTATGGCAGATGCTAAGCTTCAGATCATTAATGGTTATGCAGACAGAATTAAACAGACTGTGTTGCTGGCATTAAAGCTAATGATGTTTAATCAAGAACTTATTCTTAGAGGCGTTTCTGAAATCAGCGAAACACTTTTCCTACTGTGTAGCACTGCATTTGTGAAGCACAGTTGTGACATAGATGTACCGTGGAGAGGCCTGTCAAAATAGCAAATTTTGCCAGACAATAAATTGTTCCAGAATTTATCGCAATAGACGATAATATTGTTGTTTTGAGAATAGTTTCAAGTAGTACAACGGCAGTGGTATAATAATGCAAGAACACTCTCTCAATGTTCATCAGACATTTAAAGTCCAATGAACATTTAACACTGGAACTCGAAGACATATCCAAAATATAAACGAAGCAACAAAAATGACAAAATAAATTATGAAATCTGTCAACAAAATTAACTCAAAAAAGGCTTAGTTGAGATTGATGCAAGACTTTTGTCAACCACTTTTTGGTAGAAAGAGAGAAAAGAGAACCGACGCATCATGCAAATGACAATTATTGAGCTCATTTTAATTTTTTATGCGGTTAATTGATTAATTGTTTATTGTGACAGACCTAACTGTGGATCTCTAAAGTCCCCACACATTAAAATCCCAGGACACCTGAACATTTCTCCAAATTGGATGTAAATTAATAACTGAGGCTGCCAGCAAGTCAGCAGCAACAGATAAAGAAGTTGCAGGAATTTCCAACATATTTGGTAGGCCTGGCTTTAGTGGCTGCTTAATAAGGAGGCTGCGTAAGATGGAGCTGTGTTCTTTGTTTTAGGTGGAAGAAGTCATGAACTGTTCCAGATACCGTCCAGATTCAACCTGTCTGCTAGGAAGCTGAAGAGCAGTGATTTTATTTTTCCGGTGTCTCAGTAAGTCAGAGGGTATTTCCAAACAAGCAGAAGACTTTACCGAAAAAAAAACTAAAGTGAATGTCCAGAACTGAGCATGCCAGAATATATTTGAAGTCATTCAAAGAGAGCCGTGGACCAGAAATCTCCTCAAAAACTGATTAATTTTATTTTTTTTTTGACAGAATGAGAACTATTACCGAGGTACTGACACGACATGCCTGGAAATTTTGACTAAATAAAACTGGATTTTATTTAGTTTCTCTATTTCAACATTGTAGCTTTTGTAGCTCCCAATTCCCCCCAAAATTATTTTGTTTCCATTTTCTTACTGAATTGTACATGCTACATAAAAAAAGTATTTTTTAACGTATTTTAATTCACAATTTTGAAATTTAAAAAGAGCCTTTTTACCAGAAGAAAACATTTTGATAGCTACAACATTCGATTGCACAGCAATTATTTTTTCTTGTTTACGTCATCTCACACCACCAACCATTTTTTTTAGCTTCCTTCTCTTTCCTCTAGCAGGAAGGAAACGATGCAAAAGATTTGGACGAGCGGCGCACATTTTCATCATAGAATGTGGAACAACCAAGTCTGTGTGGACGTTTCAATCAGGACTCTGCTGCGTTTTTCATCTGGCAGTCAGTTTATCTTCGCAGCAGCAGATAAAGTGATGAAAATTAAACTGATGGCATCAGAATTGGTTCTAAGTGTGCACAGCTTTTCCGTCTTGTTCACCATCTGGATAACACACCCAGCATGTCTATTAGACATTCACTACAGCTAAGGATGAGTGCTTTTGTGGAAATGGGTTAATAACGACGATTTAATTGAATGTAATGGCAGCATGTGACCCGCTATCGAGATTTGACTTCAGATGGACGGTGCTTTAGATTGCCAGTGGAAAGCGGTCGTGCTGAAGAGATGCAACTCACACGTATTCAACAGCTTGTTACTGTTGGAGATGTATTTTAAGGATTTTTTATTATTATTGTCAATGAATATGTTTTTCTTTCATTGCTGGAGCTTAATCTCACACATGGAGAATAACAGGGAGAAAAATTGAGATTTAAAAAAAAAAAAATCTGACTGCTTCTACCAGAAGATATGAAAAAAAAGCCATTTTTGGGATTGCACGAAGTCCTGGGTCCGTTCTTCTGGACTGGTCAATAATCCCGCTCTGTGTGTGATCCAACCTTATGAAATGGTTTAGGGGAAGACATTTTCTATTTGCAAGCAGGAGCAGCTCGAAGAATTAATGGTGCCAAAAAGAAAAGATTCATTTATTTTGAGGCTCTTAAAACGTCTTTCTTTCACAATAGTGAGAATGTGTGTGGACAGCATTGTCGGGGCTTGTGACGCCCTCAAAACCTTTTTCAAAACATTCCTTAGAAATCTTTTTCATCAAACTGAAATTTAGCATACAAAGGCTTGGAACCAGCAATACTCAGGCAGAGGACGGAGTTTAAATGAGACTGAAATAAACCGCTGTACCCCGTCTGCCTCACTGTTCAATGTATTGTACTATCAGCAGTAAAACTCTGCATACCTTTGTGTAATGGTTGGCATTTATCTTGAACCAGTCGGAACCATTGTCCTCTGGATACGAATACATCTGTAAGAGATACTTCGATGGGAAAAATCCCTCAAGCACAGTTAGGAAGTGTATCTAATAAAGTAACCAGTGAGTTTATATTAAATTAAACCACGATTTTTAAACCGCTGTACTGTTTTAAACTGGTGCCATGATATTATCACCAGGATAGCGAGGATGCAGTGGAAAGCTGACGTGCGTGCACACACCATTGCTGTTAAATCAGGTCAACAAGCAATCAAAGCTGGAGTGAGAGTCAGTAGGAATATTGTGAGCCAAGGTGAAACCCTCACCTGCCACTGTCCCTGTGCAGAATACCATTATATGTCCCCTGTGCACCTTTTAATACAACTTGATGAGGGAGTTTGGCAGATTTGCATGTACCCGTGTGTCATATAACCGTTTGTTTGTGCTGTTGTATCGGATTTTTGCTCCGGGGACGGGAAAGCTACACTGGATGGCTGAACGCGCGTATACAGTTGTGCTGATGCAGACAAGCCTAACAGCACAGATCAGATGTATGCAAATATCCCCAGCAGAATGTCTTGTTGCTCTGACAGGAGCCTTTCTGCAAGGTTCGGTACGAACGCAGCAGGAGGAGACAGGTGCAAAAGAAAGACGAAGCACGGCAGCGACGTACGTGGACAAAGATGGAAAGAAATGACGGCGGAATTACGCAAAAGGCCGGTGGCATTGAAAGAAATGAGGAGAAAGACAGCGCATGCCTGGCAGAGAGAATTAAGAAGTAGGGAGAGAGAGAGAGAGTGTGGCCCCACAGATGAGCTTTTGTGCCAGAGGAAAGCACAGGCTTGTCTTTCTTTCTGAACATGCAAGACAACAGTTGTATTTGTTTATATAGCATGGCCTGATGAACTGGCAAAGCCGCAGCAAGTGTTTCCATGTACAGCACTCTATCTGGGATGTACACAGATGGTGAAGGTTGCTACAGAAAATTCCACATCTTTAGGTCAGATTTTTGTCATCTCTGTGGTAAGTCTACACATCGAGCTGGCATTAAAAAGAAAAAACGGAAAAATACTTCCAGCTGTCAAAATTTGTGTGCTTCTGTCGCAGATTGCAGAGATCCAGTCAGTTCCACTTGACTTACTGTCAGATTGAGGAGAAATGGCCTTTTAAAAAGAAGCTAGCACAGCATGAATGCTTGTGCACCTCAGCCATGTGTTTGTACCTGTTTTCAACATGGATTTTTTTTTTCCCTTTAGCAGTAGTTTGAATATATGATGCACGCCATCATTCATGTTTCTTGCACGATATTGAACTGTGCTGTCAGGAACGTGTTCTGTCGTATTTTGTTGTTCTTTTTTCACTGCTTGAGCTCTCCACAAAGTCTATCCTGTCTCCCAGAACACCTTTATTACTCAACTCAAACTTTGCCCTTTCCTGCTTTTTATATTTGAGATTCCAGTTTTAGATTTTAGTCTTTGTGAAATACGGACCGGATTATGAATACAGTTTTATCTGCAAAGTCATTTTTATATCTTGCTATTTCAATGTGAGGTTATTTCTTGCTGACCTGGTCTCGCTTGTATTTTTTTGTGCTGCTGTCCTGTATTTTTCCTTGCTCTCTATTCCTATATTCTCTTGTTGGTTGGGGTTGCTGATCCTTTGAATCTGCAGTCGTTGTCAAAGGAAACTGGACTTGTAGCTGGGGGTATGGTGCAGCGCTAGATTACTGTGCTGACTTAAAGCTACAGTGGATATAAAAAGTCTACATTCCCCTGTTAAAATGCTTTCTTCAGCTGTTCCAATAGACGTTCCTCGACATTTTCTCGGTTGCATCTAACGGCAAAAGTCACAGTCGGCAGAGAGATTCTAAAGCATCAGAAATGTCTCATTGTCAAAATGTATAAATCCGGAGAACGGTAGCAGAATAACTTCTAAGAGATTGAAAAAAGTATGTATGAAACGGGTGCAAGAGAGAAAGTCAACATTTGGAGTTGTTTATGTCTGTGGAGAGGATTCTTGTTCATATCAGTATTTCAAATTTGCACCACAAATCAGATTTATTGTTTTTCCTCTTTAATTTTTGAGCATTTCTTCCCTTTGCTTTCTCATCATATTATCACCTCAGCTGCACTTCTGACTCTCCAAATGGAAAGATGTAAATAGCATCAACTAATCTACAGCCTGTCTATAATCACAGTCACCAACTCAATTGAAAATAGGACAATAGGTTGATTGGAGATTATAATATAAATTTTTCCGATTTGGTGCATTACTTTTTCCATTTTATGTACTTTTACATCTATTTACTTTTATTTCTAACATTGTGTTTAGACAATATTACTCACAGTATAATGGTCTTGACTTCATATTGCATGATGTTGCATTACCTGATTTACACAGAAATATAAACACAAATGAAGATGTTTGTTTATTTGTAAGAGAACCGATATTTATTCTTACTGCTGCTAAAATTATATAAGCTACTACTTATTGTAATAAACCCTAATTTCTAGTTATTGCAATAGTAATGCACACTCTTAAGTCATAGATAAGGAAAAAAAACAATATGGTACATTTGAAGTGCTTTGTGCAACATATGGCACCTTTTTTCTCTGTGCTCTTTATGTAGTAGCACAAACTTGACAAACTGATATTATCTGTGAAATTATTCAGACTAACATCTCAGATAGAGGCAACATGTCACGTGTGCATGGAAAAATAAAGCAGGCCTTTTCCAGCGAGCTGCCAGTGTTCAGCAACAAGTATGAATATGAAGCATATTACTTTATGCTTCATACTCCCTGCAGCACTTTCCCTGGCTTCTCATGAAAATGCCTAACCTGCAGAAATGGTTAGAAAGTGTTTGTTTGTTTTTTTTAAGCCATTATTCTTTAAAAACCTCAGGACACTTTTGGTATTGATAACTAGTCCATGCCTAATTTTGTGCAGTCCATGTGAATTTGGCTTTCCAGGAGTTTTGTGGTCACATTTCGGTGTGAGAATGTCGCAGTTTGATATGCTCGTGTGGTTTGTTCGGTTTATTTTGTTTGCCCGGCCACATGTGAAACGCGTTAGCAGCCGTTTGATTTTTAGCGTTTATTTTTCTTCTGCTGATGAGTTTTTACAAGACATGGAAATGGGGAGGAAATTTGTATTTCCTGTTTGGTGAGTGGCGCTATAGACGTGCAGCATTTGCGGAAAAGATAAATAACTGAAGGGACTGCACTCCTCCACAGAGGACTGCTGCAAGTCGTTTCTGTGTAACAAACATGTCTTCGCTCTTTTCTAAGAGTCTAAGTTGTGCTTTTCATCCCCTCTTTATTTTTCTGTTCATCTGCTCGTCCAGTGGGAGATCACAGTCTGAGCAGGAAGTGGTATCAGTTTAAAAAAAAAAAAAAAAACCCAAAAAACAAAAACAACCCCCAATGCCTTGCTTAGGACCCTCGTGTCTTACTAATGGACTGCAAGTCTCCAGAGAGAAGGGGGGAAAAGGGGCATGCAAGTAGAGATGAGTAAGAATGGAGGGGAAAGCTCAAACATGGGGATGGGAAATCCATATGATGGGGATAATGTTTGTAAAATAATAAGGGGGAGCAGAATGGATGTACAACTGACTGACGAAGGACTGACATCATGCAGTGGGGGAGGTGATTATTTTTTAAACACAAACAAAGAGAGCTGGTCACTCTTGTTTCTCACTAGGAATAAAGAGAGGTTTTCTTCCTACGCCAGCATCACTGATACTATGGATTCCTTTGGAGACTTTGTTTTTGTGCAAAAATTTGTTGCAACAAAATAAAACACTTTTCTGGCATAAAGGGTGCTGAAAATCCCTCTGGAGCTAAATTAGTCTCAGAAAGATTCAAAAAGCATTCGATGAGATCTGTAGCTTAACAAGTGCTTATATTTGTGAACATAATTCACAAGTGTGTATAAAACAACGTATGAATTCGTATCTCATATGGCAGAAGTAGTAATGCGCTTCTCGTGCACAAACTGCAGACAGATCATCCTGCCTGTGCTTTCAACTTTTAACTTTTCAAGGCTGGTAAAATGCTGGAATATCTGAGAATTAGAACTGCAATGCTGCGTTGAAGACAGAACTGACAGAATTCACTTTAATGTAAAATTTCTGTTACGATAGCAAGCATTATTTTCAGAGGCATAACATTATAAATATGTACAAATGTGACTTGTAGCAGTGGATGATTATCCAAACCGATGGCCTCAGTCCTATAGTGTGTTTTTTTTTAATACACTGACCTGTATTTAAGTTAAACTAGCTTCCTTTTGAGCCACCATACTTGGGTTTTTCTTTCCTTTTGATATCATGACTCTCTCCTCCAGTCAGCTGTCAGAGCAACACAATAAAAGCTCAATCTCAAGCCTGCCCCTGATTTCAACCTTCTGTTCAAGGCGCCTTCGCTAACTCTTAAAACTCTGTAATAAAAGGAATTCAGCTACCCCACGAGGACTGCCTGTTCTCTCCTTATGGGCAGTGAAAACAGTCTCTTTTCCCGCTGCCCTTTGTAGCACGTGTAATGATGAACTTCACGCCCTGCCACCCAAGCGTTAGCTCCAGGCTGCACTCAAACACCCCACAGATGCATTCTGTCTTCTTTGGCTCCTCTTCTCCTTGAGAAAGCCAACGACCTAGAAAAGGGCTTCGATGATAGGCTCAGACTGTGATTTACCCGTTTGAAACAAACTGTTTTGTAAAATTGTAGTAGGGGAGAGACTGGACTAAAATCAGGTGGGGCGTTTGGCCCGCAATGCCGATCACCGTTCGACAAATGCTGGCTGTAGAGAAGTCATCCAGGGCTTCGCCACACCCTGCACATTTTCCCTCAGGGGCATCCAGTGCGCAGCTCGCCTGACCCAGACCACCGGCCTCTCTCCCCTTCCTCCATATCCATTCTTCTCTGTACCCCCATCCTCCTGTTTGCCCTGACTTCCCACCCTGTGTTGACTTTACCAAAGCCTTCCTCTCTTTCCTGCAGTTCTTCCTCTTTCCCCTCCCCGTCTCTCTTTCTCCTTTTGTGCTTGCCGACATGTTTCATAGTCAGGGGCAGACTTGGAGTCCCAATCTATCCCTGCCTCCTCTCTTATACTCCAAGGCCCGAAGACACCGGTATGCGGCTGCACATCCGTGCCAGACACCAGACTTCGGGGCGAACTGTGAGACAGTTTGCCTGGATGTGACAGGACTGCTGCATTAGCGAAGCACATTCTGTGTCATTTTTATGAGGAAGAAAATGTTTTTTCCCAGACAAATTAGTCTATGAAATGCTGCACTCAGACTTCCAGTGGCTATTCTGTTGAATAAAGCCATCTAATACAGTCGTCGTGTCCTTTTATATTCTCTGATTCCATCCATTTAGCTCCGCTGTGGCATTTAATGAGGCATTTCATATCCTTTTATTATTTGTCGCTGATGTTTTCTAAACCATTGAGTCCTAACATCACTTATGATTGAATTCTGTCCTGCAGGCAGCATGTTGATAACTTTCCTTGGTGTAAACCGTGAAAGAAATGCATAGTTAGGCTAGAGAAGCGGTTGGTTTGAGGGCTTGACAATGTTTTAATTAGGAGAGTCTCGCAGCAATGTAAAAGCGCAATATATCGTATACATTAACCTAACCTTGTCCATGTGTAAAGTGATGTATATTGCGTGTCGTTCAAGGGAAAATAAACAAATGTGTGAAGAAAAGCTGCTATAATCTGCTGTAATTTCCATAAATGTGTATTTCTAAAACTAACACTGTTGAAACTCTTTGCACACCTTCAGTCAGTCGGTGAGTCTGAGTAAAACGCAATGAAGTTCAACTCAATAAAAGGTACAAAAAAAATCCACAATCGGAATCATTTCTTGTTGTTACATTAGTTACCAGGTTTGCAAGACACAAAATATCCCAAAAGAGAGACGGGGACACTGTGAAATATCCAGATAAAACACAAATTAATCTTACCACATTATCATCACCACTCGTTACCCGCGTTGAGCCATGTTGGTGGCCGTGCTGCAATCTGGAGTGGCTTTTTGTCAGATGGAACTGTGATTTTTGTGAAGGTGGTTGGAATAATTCCATATAGTTTCCATTTTGGCCAAAAGAGAAATAAAAAAGAAAAGTTGGAGATGAAACGGATTTTAATTTCCAAGCAGTCAAAGATTACACCCAATCAAACAAACAAAAAGAAGAGATTTAATCTGAGAGTTAAAGCATTTAAATGATTCAGGACTACATTTAATGGAAAATCCTTAATCTAGAGAATGTTTGCTTCGTAGATTTACTAAATATTGTCCAATCAAGATAAGTGTTGCTGATGATATAAAGAACGACTATTAGCAGGCTAAAGTCGTGCCCTGTTAAGGTGGTAGACTATATTCAAAGGTCATGTTTTTCTGTGGCTGACGTTATGTCGAGGCCATCTGCTTTGTAATGTGAACAAGTCTGGGTCAGGACACAGGTGCTGATGCTGCGTTCTGTGATGTTGTTTCACGCTCTGGATGGAAACGAGTAAAGAGGAGCTTTAAATAAAACTTTGAACCTTGATAAGCACCTGTTTAAATTAGATTTAAAAAAGGAATATACGGAATGTTCAGCTGGCGAATTACAGTAGTTCTTTCATTGTTTTCCCATCTGCATTAGATGTGTTGGATTTTGAAGTTCATCTTTGCAAATTCACAATGTTTGACTAACAGTAAGAACATTTAGTTTTTATCTGTTGCCTTTTATAAGTAATGTTAGTTTTCATGTTACATGGATTGGTGGGGTTTTATGTCTGCCTTACAGCTGAGGAAAGGTTTTAATTGTTCCCTTAATGGAGAGTCTGTCAATTAACTTAATCCCCGAACCTTAACGCTTAATTTCTTTTTAGATATGATCTATAATAAATTTTCTTCAGCTTTCCCTCACAGCAGGCCTCTGTGCACAGTCCTGCTAATATATGCCTTTTCTTGCTTGCCATACATCAATTTACTTACTCAAATTGAGATAAATGTGTTATTCAGCTCTGATCTATTGGACGAGAAACATGGGAAAACATGTTTTTGATGAAGACATGTGAACCAATAGGCAATGCTGCCTTTTAAAATGCAGACGGCTCTCCCTAGTTGGCCAATTAGTAACTTTAGCACTGGAACACTTATCTGCTTTCATCTTCTTGTGTGTGTGTGCGTGTCTTTCAATTTTGGGTGCAGGCAGCTTCGTTTGCCTGTTTCCACAAGTGTGTAGAGGCCTTTGTGCACAATCATGTCTGTCTGCTAAACCCCACATACATTTACTGATTCACTTTATACTAAGCTATACTCACTCACTGGCAGTGAGATGGCCAACCATGCTGTTCATTGTGTCCTAACACACATGCTACACACAAACACAACTAGCTCATTAACTTCAGAGTATCCATTCAGATTGTGGGAATTTGTCAGGAGAAACGTAGGCAAGTAGTATGTTCGACTATAGAATCTCGACTGCCTGCAGTGGAAACGGCGTCTGCACGGTTCACAGAATAAGCACAGTATGACTCAGTATGTTTCACCACTGTTCACCCAAAACTGCTTAAGAATAAAAAAGTGGGTTGGAATGAAAGGAGAAAATGAGTCCAGCAGTTCAAGCTGTAGATTAAAGACAAAAGGTCATGTCACCAGTTTGGTAGTACTTTAGATATTTAAAGCAAACTCTAAATTGATCATTTTTTTTATATTGACCAATATAAAATGTTTATTTTGTGACGCCTTTTTCAGCCATAGCAGCCAGGCTTTTGAGAAAGCCCTCCAGTCTGTGGAGTTTTAAAATTGAATGAGTAAAACTGGTGGGAAAGTGTCTTTCACTGAACTAAAGCTTGGCAACGTAATGCACTGCATTCCACCAGCTTTGCCACTGACCTCAATCTTTTCAGGAAACATTTACAGAGAAAATAGGATCAGAGATTAAACATTAATATCAGAATTTAGGCACATAATGGGAATTTAAATGAGACACACACTGAATTTTCGATAATGAATGTTCTTGATTCTGTTTTATGGAGACTAAGTTTCTTTTCTTTTGTCTTTCTTCATATCTTGCAGATCATGACCAGAGTTCATTGAGCTCCATTTTGCATGGAAACCCTGCTTCCCTGGCAGCCCCCTCCTCTCCCTAAAGCTTGCAGCCAGCATGGCAGGATGAGCTTCTGCCAGCAATGATGATGGCTAAAAAACAAGATGCCCGGGCTCCCATCTACAACCTGGTCGTGGTGGGATTGTCTGGCACAGAAAAGGAAAAAGGCCAGTGTGGCGTGGGCAAGTCCTGCCTGTGCAACCGCTTTGTTCGGCCGAGTGCAGATGACTTCTACCTGGATCACACCTCCGTTTTGAGCACCAGTGACTTTGGAGGCCGTGTGGTGAATAATGACCACTTTCTGTACTGGGGAGAAGCTGGTAGGACGATAGAAGAGGGGCA
Source organism: Poeciliopsis turrubarensis (assembly GCA_010277015.1). Taxonomy (NCBI): domain Eukaryota; kingdom Metazoa; phylum Chordata; class Actinopteri; order Cyprinodontiformes; family Poeciliidae; genus Poeciliopsis; species Poeciliopsis turrubarensis. The sequence continues at coordinate 2,112,657 of VMRN01000005.1, forward strand.
AGAGTGCCGCATGAATGTGGTGGAGCAGACAGAGTTTATTGATGATCAGACATTCCAGCCACACCGTAGCACAGCACTCCAGCCTTACATCAAGAGGGCAGCTTCCACCAAGCTGGCTTCAGCTGAAAAACTCATGTACTTTTGCACAGATCAGTTGGGCCTGGAGCAAGACTTTGAGCAAAAGCAAATGCCTGAAGGCAAGCTTATGGTGGATGGTTTCTTACTCGGTGTTGATGTAAGCAGGGGTATGAACCGTAGCTTTGAGGATCAGATGAAGTTTGTTGGCAATCTGTATAATCAACTAGCCAAAACGAAGAAGCCAGTGGTACTGGCTCTCACCAAATGTGATGAAGGAGTTGAGCGCTACATTAAAGACTCTCATGCTTTTGCCCTTGCCAAGAAGAACCTACAGGTGGTTGAAACTTCAGCCCGCTCTAATGTCAATGTTGACCTGGCCTTCCTTACTCTGGTTCAGCTCATAGATAAGAGCAGGGGCAAGCCCAAGATTATACCATACTTTGAGGCTCTGAAACAGCAGAGCCAACAGATCGCCTTAGCAAAAGACCGTTATGAGTGGCTGGTCACCCGAATTGCGAACAACCACAATGAAACATGGCCTGTTGTCAGTCGTCGCATGCAGACAGCCCCAGAGTACAAGGACTATGTTTTTCTTGAGGGAACGCCAAAGGCCAAGAAGCTTTTCCAACAGCATGTTCACAGACTAAAACAAGAGCACATAGAGAAACGCAGGAAGGCCTACCTAAATACTCTACCACAGGCCCTATCTGTGCTAATACCTGAGTTGGATGAGATAGACCACTTGAGTTGGTCTGGAGTTCAGAAGGTCTTGGAGACAAGGAGAGATTTCTCTCAGTGGTTTGTAGTTTTGGATGACACACCTTGGGAGACGACACCCCACATTGATAAAATGGATGATGATCGAATCCCCCAGGACCTGCTGGAGACCCCAGCAGCTGAAACCATCTATGAAACCCACTTGGATCAGTTAAGGAAGGAGCGCAAGCGGGCAGAGATGAGATGGGAATTCAAAGAAAAGCTAAGCGTTTCTCCTTTCATCACACCAGGGAAACCGTGGGAAGAGGCTCGAAGTTTTATCATGAATGAGGATTTCTACCAGTGGCTGGATGAGGCTGAATATTTAGACATCTACAACAAACATCAGAAGGAAATCATTGACCGGGCCAAAGAAGACTTTCAGGAACTGCTTCTTGAATACTCTGAGCTCTTTTATGAGTTAGAAGTAGATGCAAAGCCAAGTAAAGAGAAAATGGGAGCCATTCAGGAGGTGTTGGGCGAGGAGCAGCGATTCAAAGCACTGCAAAAGCTACAGGCAGAAAGGGATGCTCTAGTACTGAAACACATACACTTTGTTTACCATCCTACAAAAGATACTTGCCCCAACAGCCCCCACTGTGTTGACAGTAAGATTGAGCAGATACTAGCTTCCAGATTTCCTACCAGATACGCATCATCAGACAGTGCTAGACTGGAAGGCGGAAGGGCGGAACGGATAAATCTTGTCATCCTAGGGAAAGATGGACTCGCCAGAGAAATGGCTAATGAGATCAGGGCATTATGTACTAGTGATGACAGGTATGTAGTAGATGGCAAGATATACGAGTTAACCCTTCGTCCGATAGAAGGCAACGTACGTCTGCCCGTCAACTCATTCCACACACCTACCTTCACACCACATGGATGCCTTTGTTTGTACAATTCAAAGGAGTCCCTCTCTTATGTTGTTGAGAGTTTAGAAAAGCTTAGAGAGTCAACCATAAGCAGAAGAGAAAGAGAAAACAGCTTAGCTCAACTCCCACTTTCCCTACTTTTGGTCACCAAGCGTGGTGTTGGTTCCATTGGGGATATCGGAGGAGAAACGGCTCAGACTCTAATACAACAAGGGCAACAGGTTGCTGCAAAGCTACAATGCGCCTACCTCGACCCAGCCTCTCCAGGTAAGGGTTATGGCCGCAATGTCAGTGAGAAACAGCTTAACCAGATGCTGAGAGGCCTCTTAGAAACTCGGAGAAACATTGGGACCAGCTCCCCTACATTACCTCCTTTATCCTCTGCTTACAGAGACTTTCAGTCTCAGCAAGGCAATGAGGCGGACCTCCGAATAGTTATGTGCCTGATGTGTGGGGACACATATGATTTAGATCAACTACTGGCACCTTTCCTTTTGCCCCAACATTGTCGTCCTACATCAAGCCATAGCAGCGGCACGTCCGTTCTCTTGGACCTTATTATTGGGGGTCATAGACAGAACGTTGAACTGTCTTTGCTCTCTTTCCACTCCTCGTTTTCCCTCCGAAAAACAGCCCTGGTCCACGGCTACATTGCAGTTTACTCTGCCCGCCGTAAAGCCTCCATGGAGACGATGTGTGCTTTCCTTTGTGAGGTCCAAGACATTGTTCCGGTCCAGTTGCTAGCAGTAGGGGAGAGTCAGATGGAGTTGTCAGACTCTGATTCAGCTAAGGAGCAAATCTGTCAGGGAGAGGACCTGGCCCATGAAATCAGTGCCAGATTTAGCACAATAATATGCGGACATGGTGGGGTAGTAGGAGGACTTCATAAGATAGATCTTTTCCACTCCTTCTTACAAGAGGTGATGGAGAAGCGCACTGTCGTTGAGGCCGCACACATGTATGATAATACAGCTGAGGCATGTACCAATGAGAGTTGTGGGTCCCCAAGTCCAGTTCACATTCATGTTGACTCAGAGGATATTGATCCTGCTGATATTGATATTGATCCATCACCACCTTACCCTACACTTAGGGAGGGTGGTAGTCTAAGTTCCCACCTGGGAAGTTTCAAGCTGCCAGACTTGGAATCAAGTGATACATTTTCTGTCATTTCTGATATTGGAACATTTGAAAGCAAGCTAAATAACAAGGTGCCTCCACAAGTAAAGCCCAAGCCTGTGCGCAAAGTAAATCTCGGACCCTACGTTGATCAGCAAGGCACCTCTAACAGATCCGTCTTGCCCCAAACTGTCACCTGGGCTCCAGGGAGTGACGGAGGCTACGACCCCTCGGACTACGCAGAGCCTATGGACGCTGTGTGCAAACCTCGACCGACTGAAGAGGAGAATATTTACTCTGTTCCTATTGACAGCACGCAGGGCAAGATTGTCACCATCCGCAACGCCAACAAGGGCCATGCCAATGGAAGTGCTGCGGGAAACGGTTCTGACAGTGAAGCTGACAGCAGCTCGCTGGAGCGCAGGAGGAAGCTGTCCGTTTTTGGTGAAAAGCCTAAGCTTTACAGAGACAGGTCCCAACGGCTTGGAAAATTCAGCAGTTTTAGGACAAGCTTCTCTCTTGGCAGTGATGATGAGATGGGTGGTCCACCAAAGACAAGCCAGGACGATGGAGGACCTCAGAAGGACAACTCCATAGATGAGAGTGATGATCACAAAACAATAAAGATTCTCCGGGGTCTCCGCAGAAATACAAAGGTTAGTAACTGTGTAAGTCTTGTATGAGTAAATATGATTATATATCCAACCAATGGGAAGTGCATTCATTATTCCAGTAAATTTAAAAATATTTTAAGAAAGAAATTTCTTACCTTTGAGCAATCTGGTACAACATTAATTTTAAACAAACCTATCAATCTTATGTCGTGGTTAAATTTAGAGCGGATCATTTGGAAAGTATAAACCTTTGCTTTCCTCACGTACACAGAAAAGCAGAAAATCATCCCATCGTAATTATTTTTTTGGCTAAGACCCAGTACCGTTAGTTTTGGTGGATAACTGTTTGTTACCGAAGTTAAGAAAAAGCAGGGTCCAGAATCATCTCTCTGCTGTTCAAAACTGAACCCAGAGCAAACATGTCATGCTGTAGGGACTTCTCTGAAAGCATGCCTGCATGCCATATTCGTTTCCTCACTACTCAGTGGGAGTCCCCTAAACTCGCCAGATCATCAGTGGGAAAGAAATCTGACAGATTCCTGCTTCATACCAGAAACCAAAATGTCTTAATGAATGGGAACAGAACCCCATTTATTTTGTTTTGTGCATGTATGTCTAATGCATACGGTCAGGTCTTCTCCATGATATATAAAAAAAAAAAAAAATCAGTATATCACATAAAAAGCGAGAATAATATCTCAGCATGGATGCCTTTTTTTTTTTTTAATTCCCGAAATGAAAACCTTTCTAGTGGGAAAAATAAGTATTGGGCAATTAAAATAAGTACTGGGCAATTAATGTTTTCACTATTTTTTTCTGATGTGCCTCTTGGCAAGAATCTCACTCTCGATGTGTGTGAACCCAAATGGCTCACACACAAATAAATCAGCGCAAGTAAGTCCGTAAATAAAGTTGTGTGAAATGATGTGTAATTACTTTGAACACATTCACTAAAATTTAAGTATCTTGTCAAAGTAAGAGCTTCTGAATTTCTCTTACAGACAGAAAAGCACGCATTGCTCAGGTGTGATTTCAAACAGCACACAGATTCATTGGTGTTTCATCCAGGCTGTTTGATCTTCAGAGTTTTTCATAGATTTTCATTTAAATTCAAGTCCAGTTTCTATTCCACTAGTTTGTATTCTTTCCCTGATGCCAGTTCAGTGTTGATTATGAGCATTACAAGTTGATTCTTTTGCAGTGTGTTGGTAATAAGTGACTAAACCCACTGATATTAGTTTGCACAGGATTGCTTTCTTAACATTGTCAGATTCCACTTATTTTCTTGGCTGTATTTTCTTCATTTGTTCAGTCCCCATTTCCGATATAATTCCACTTTATCACACATAATTTGTGGACTCAGTTATTTACATTTCCAGGCATGGATTACTTGGGTTGCCACTGACAAATAAAGTTAGTTTCATCTTAATAGCACCAGAATAGACTCATGCTCCCTCTTGCATCATTTGCTAAATTCCACAGTTCCTTTTTTCCTCCCCTACGTTTTTTCACAAAGTTCTCAACAAACAAGAGGCTGTGATGGACACCAGTGCTTTTTCTTAGCTGAGGCATCACTGCTTACTGTTCACTTTTTGTTGTCACTGCAGCGTAGTATATGCCAAAGCCTGTCAGCTTTCTTTAAAGACTCACGATTCGTCCCGGCGACAGTTTGGCTTTCTTTACTTCCTTCCTTTCATTATTTGCCGCTCCGTTTGTTTGTCTTTGCATCTTGCTGATTCATACATTCTGCTTCTCATGTTCTCATCATACTCATTGTCTGTTCGTTTCACGCCTCCTTTTTGCTTTGCTTGTCTTCGCAGCTTGTAATTTTATTTCATTTTTAAAGCCGGGTGTCTCCCTGTCACACCGTGTCCTGTTCCCTTCCCACCCTTGATACTTTTGACCTCTTACACGAGGCTTATCGGCCCTGGTATGCAGATCATTCGCGCACATGGTGTGGCGCTGAAGTGCCAGCTGAAGCAGGAGATGGAGCTGTGCATGTTGTGCTTGTGTATCTGTGATAATTGCCGTGGCTGTCAGGAGGGTGGAGAAGGAGGCGGATGATGAATGTTTTTAGACACTCAGCTGGGATGTACCTGCACGGAGGTTGCCGTCTCGCATTATTCAGCTGCCTGGACTACATTGTGCAGTGCTTGAAGCCATATGTCTGTCAGAGAAAAAGTACCAACAACTCAATCAAGAGAAGACATCTGGGTTTGCAATCTGCGTCTGATGCAAATTGTCACATTTTACGTTAAAAATCCAACACGTACAGAGAAATCCCCGAGAAAGCCGCAGCCAGTGGAGTGTGGATCTGTCATCCTTGTTATTCTTTTAAGTGCCTCTGATTTGTGGCATGCAGCTGGTCTGGGAACTTGATGGCCACATTACAAGCTATTATGGATTTATTATGGTTATAACAAAGGATTAAATTTCTTCACCTATTTTATAAGCAGATGTCTCTCAAGTAATGGGCCATTTACAGTCTGCTGCTGCTCGAAATCCCTTTCAGATTACATTTTATCGAGTTCATTTTTCATATTCAGGAGACATGCTGCAGCAGCAGTTGGTGCAGGCTTGTATAAAAGGTCCTGTCCCCATTTTTGTGCCAGTTAAACTAAGGCTAGATTTCTTTTTATTTTGTAAAGTTATTCTCAAGGTAAGGATTTGGGTTCACGTGCTGCAGCATAAACACTTTCCTGGGTGGAGCTTTAGGGTACCGTCTACCACTCTGAGTCATGATGACTTGAAACAAATATTCAAAAGGAGTTTGAGCCCATTAAAAAAAAAAAAAAAAAAAAAAGCAAAACTTTTACTTCAGGCATTGACCAGAGTCTGTCTGGCCTGATCTCCCTCCCTCACCGAGACACAGGAAACATTTCCTCTCTCTCCTGCAGCTTTTTGTTGAAATCTCCTCAGGCAGCGAGAGGAATGTTTGAAATTCTTCAGACACCTAGTTCGTCTGGTGTCTTCATTCAAGCAAATAAAAAGAAAAAGAAAAGAAGGAAAAAGAGTTCAAGATATTGCAGAAACGGGAAACAAATTCCTGTCAAAACTCCAGAAGCGAGTCGTGTTTTGGTGTCCCACAGTGTGCAAGTGTGTGTATGCGCAAACTCTCTCCCCTTGATGTCTGTATAAGGATGTGATTTGTTTCGTTTTGGTTGTGTGGAGGGCTGCTTTGTCTTCCTAGAGCTGGAGACGTATCCTGTCTCAGTTAGCAGCAGAAAGGAGTGGCCAGAAGGCAAAACTGCAGGGGGAGAAGACAAGCCAGCAAGAGTAAGAGAGAAGAAGTGTGTGTGTGTGTGTACAGAGACAGTCTGCTAGAATGAGACGGCAACACAGTTACTGTGATGGAAGTGAAATAAATTAGATGCTGCCATACTGAATCCAGCACATCTCTGCACTCTTGCAGTCTTAGTTATTAGGATCTTTTTGTTTCTTATCCAACCACAGACACTTGCAGTTGTGTTTTGTTCTTCTGTGTGAATATATACACCTTGTACTTCTTTAATACATTAGCTCAGAGTTTACATTTGACTGCAGAATGTGAGTGCAGATATGAGAAATGTTTGGACAGACTGGACTCGATGTCGGGACAGATAGCAGGCGGTGAATGACACGCAGATACTTTTAGGACTAGATCTCTAGTGATCTGTTGTGGCGACAACACAAACCACATTATGTGAGAAGGAGAGCTAAGAAATTTTAAACACCGCCTACAGTCTACCGTTTTAAGAAAGAAAGAAAAAAAAAAAGTCTTGGACTACAGTGGCAAAAGTATTCCCTTGTCATCCTTCACACACATTAGTGACACCCCACTCTTAATCCGAAGGGTTTAATAAAATGTCTCACAATCCTTGGCGGCTATCACAGCTTGAGCTCTATTGGGAAGGTTTTCCACAAGATTACAGAGTATGTTTAAGGTCATTTTTAACCTTCCCTCAGAAGCTTATTTGTGATATCCTCCTGTAAAGTTATTTAAACCGCACTGCGCCGCTTCAAACAGACAGACGTCCACGCAGATGCCTCAACTCCAATGAATGCTGCAGCAGTCGTCTTTACTTTCCTCCTTCATTTATTTTCAGGCAGATTGACAGGTATTTTTCCAGCTCTTTGATTCCAGTCATTTTTCAGGGGAAAACTTTTAAATAATAGAAAGATTAAAACATAGAATAGTGTAAGGAATTCTCATGGTTGTTGTTTGAAGAACTTGCTCTGTTTATGATGAAACAACCATTAACTTGAATAAATAATTTAATCAACAGAATTAAACTTTAAACAGATTATGGCTGAAATCAAAATCTGTCAATTATTTCATAATACTCTTTTTTTTTTTTTTTTTTTTACACCACGTGTCAAACTCGAGGCCCGAGGGCCAAATCCGGCCCGTTACTTTCTATGTTGCCCTCAAAATGGACACATAAATAATAGCTGTATGCTTAAATAATATTTTATTAAGAAAAGCGTAGCAGTTTTCATCTGTATGCTGCCAAATTACATCGGTATGAAAAGCTGTTCAACATCATTTAACCCTCAGAAGAACTCATTTAGTCCAGAGACAGCTATTTATTCATATTTTAATGGTTTGTTTACTGGTTTTATAAATACATTCTGCCACAAACGGCCCCTTTGAGGAGCTTCATAATCTTGACCAAAATGAAAATGAGTTTTACACAGAAACTCTGGTACAAAGCCAGGAGGACAAATTGTAGAGATTGCTTTTAAAATCCTGCTCTCTTCCCTTTAGGATGGAGCGCCCAAGTCGTCTCCAAACGTGAAAAAGGATCCTTTTTTTATTTTTTAAAACAAAAACAAATTTCACTTGTGTTGGTTTTCGGTCCTGCCGGTTGTGGAAGATGAAAAGAAAACAAGCTGTAATGACTTCTCTCTCTCTGCTTGAGCGCTGCTTTGAGAGTAAATGTGTCCATAAATGTGATCAAAAATGTTCGGCGGAGTGAAGTGAGGCCGGTATCTGGAGCAGAGGGCACATTGGTGCTGCTTCTCTCTAATGAGCACTACTCCAGCTCTTTTCCTGTTGTCTGTCTGTCTATCCGTAGTGCTGCACTGCACCCGCACTCTGTGTGTCCAGCCAACCATGCACCTCTGCTTCACCCCCCCCAGCCTGCCAGGGCAGTGCCTCTGGGGTTGCTGACAGAGTTACTGCAGATCCAGGCCTCAGGGGTTGAGTGGGGGGGGGCTTGAAAATATTCCCACTGATCACCATTAAAGCGCTGCACAATTACTGCTGTTGCCCTCGGCTGTTTGCGGGAACAGGCAGGAAATGTTGCAGGAGTGTGTAAGAGGGCTCTTAACAGGAAAATAAAGGAGGTTGAAAAGTAATTAACCGCTGAATAAGAGTTTGATTATACGAGAGCTGCAATGCAGTGGAGGGAGAAATTCAAAATGCCAAAAGGAGAAGGGTAAGAATGAAGAGATGAGGAGCGATACCGGCGATGTATATCTGTCTGATGGAAACGTCAGGGCTTAAGATAGGAATGTATGATTTTCTTATCGGCTTAGCCTTCAGAATGTGAGAGAGGGGTGTGTACATGTACGCTTGCCCTTTTTGTACAATAAGTATGAATATGCAGTAACTTTCCAAAACAGAAAAAGGTCATGGCCTTTGTGGCTTTTGTGTTATGGTGGATTAAAATAAGAAAAAAAAGTCTAAAATTTCCCTCAGCCAGTTGTCCCAATCATAAATAGTGTCACATAATGTTGCATTTCCTGTCTGATTTCACCAAGCAAACTGTGTTATTTGTTGTTTGTTTTTTGTTTTTTTTTCCTTTTTGGTAGAAACAAGCTCGATCCAAGCCCCGGCATTCCAACTCCAAACCTGTGGAGAGCAACTACTTCGGCATGCCGCTGGTTGCTGTGGTCACTCTCGAGCGACCCATCCCCGTCTTCATTGAGAAATGCATCCGCTTCATCGAGACCACAGGTAAGAATCTGCCCGACCTGCCTTTATACATCACAGTCAGACCTTTTCTTTCACTGCCTCTTGTTACGCATCTGTACAAACGTTTGTAACAACCCCTTCTCCCCGCATTGTGTTACGTCAACCCCCTCGATCGTTGAAGTGTTGTATTTGGATCGGATGTGACGGTCCGACGCAGAACTCGGCACTGTTGTGATGGTGTTCAGAAAAAGGTGAATTGTCTTGAAATATTTGGAGGTTCTTTGCGAATGATCTAATAATGGATAAAATAATGCGATTGCAATTAGAAGTCCTTTGGAGGATCTGAATTTGACATTTATTTTTTGCAAATCAGCTCAGATTCAGCCGGACGCCACGCATCCTGCCACGCATCCTCACTTGTATTTCGGTCTGGGCTTTGACTGGACATCGTTTTAGCAGCTACCGGTGGGGATGGTGTGTTCAGGGTGATATGCAGTGTTAGTTTTCCACCTGAACTGTGGTCCCATCTCACCTTTCGGGTGATAGTTTAAACAGTTCTGTGAGAGACGTTCAAAGCGGGGGGTATTGTTTACCCGCCGGTGTGTGCTGCTTGCTCACTGCTCTAAACTCTCTGAGGTCGTTACAGAGCCCGTGGGTTGATTCAGATATTATTACAAACACCAAGTAGACTCTACTTTTCAACTTTCTGAAATGGACTTTATCTAAAAATATCAGAGGAAGCTGGACCAAACATAAATGCATGACGCACCTTTCAGATTTTTGCTTTTAAAAAAAGTGAACAAGTAAAATTGGCCCTCAACTTGATCTACATGCTGCTTTCTGTCACATAAATGGACATTTTGCACGACGCAGATTACACATATTTTCTTTTCGTTTTCCGCTGCTTTTGTTGTTTTTTTTTCCCCTCATCACCTCAATCGTGGAGCCGAACAGAGAAGAAGCCGGTGGGACGAACCGTTGCCGTACTTTATTTTCTTTGAATGCAATTATGTTGCCCTTCAAAGCGCATAAAGCACCCTCAAGCCACATTCCCCCATCACAGCAATTTTTAAGCCAACCAAATGGATTCAACAAATACCGTTAGACCTGAAAGACCCATATGCTCAGGTTAATGTTGTGTTTCAGTGTTTAGGTTACAGGTCATTAGTCTGGTGTCAGCAACAATCTATACATCCAGTTTTTTTTTTTTTTCTTGTCTCTTGGCGCACAGATGTGCACAGACAGCCTCTTGTAGCTTTTCCGCCCCACTGCCCAGATGCCAGGCTCCCTGCCAGGCGGCTCCGATGCCACCCTGCCCCGGCTGTGCCAGCTTACTCTGCCACCAGCTGTTAACCTAAACCAGAGGGTGAGCTGTGATGCTGATCTCTCGGTTCTTCTCCGGATCACGATTTCACATTCTCTGCCCCTCCTCCCCCCCCCCCGGCTCCCCTCCGATTAATTGCAATTAATTTCCCGCCATCTGCACACCCTAGCCTGATACATTTACTTTATTACCTTGAGTTGCGTTTAATTTTGCCATCTGAGTGAAAATGACGCTCCTATTGCTGATGGACATTCCAGTACTTTCCAGTTTAATCTCTGGCCTGATTAAAAGTCTGTGCGTTTGTGGATTACCGTCTTACAAAACAAGCCACCTCCTTCCTGCATGCTGGAGCGTATAGGGGCATAGCCCCGAATAACAAAGCTTCGTGTTTGATTTTGCCTCTCCCTGCTCAGATGTTAACTGAAGCAGTCACAGCAGTTACTGCAGGATAAAGGAGAAAAACTAGTTGAATGGGTATTTACATGCTCTGCTGTACGCTCGCGGAGCTGCAATTGCAGCTCACTCTCAGGTATTCGCTGCCTTTTGTCTCCACCTTTTTACCTCTAGTATTTCTCCTAATCCTCTCCTCTTTCAGCTCCCAGGTGTGTCTATTTTTTTCCCCCTCTCCTTACTGAAGACTTACACCTGTCATATTTGGTTTCTTTCATTCCTTCTCAGAATGTCCTTTTCATTTCTTCCTCTGCTCCTTTGTTCACCCTCCGACTCCAGCTATTCTCTTTATCTGCTTACTTCCTCTTCAGTGCTTCTTCTCCCTTCTTTCACCAACATGCTGAGTTTGCATGTGTCAGGATGTGTGTGTGTGTGTTTTTTTTTTTTCTCCCTCTCAGGGATCTTCCAGGTAATGTTATGCCCCATAGCTCCCTCTGTCCGCTTAACAAGATCAGGAACGGGACGGATGTTTGTGCTCAGCTGTTTCCGAGTTTGTTTAGCCCGTTTAGCTTTATTTATCTAGAAGGAGGGAAGGAGTTGCACCAGTTTTTTCTAACCATTAAGGCTGACAGCTAAATAATACGGATCAGGTGTCATTAAGGTCAGACATGACGGAGTAAAAAGGAAATCACTACATTTCTAGCAATAGCATAAACACTTGTTGTTTCCCCAAATAAAATAAATAACAGATTTGAATCCCACTGAATTGTCTTATGCAACGACAGAGGAGTCACCAAAGCTCTCATACCGACTCGAATCTCACAACTGTGCTCAGTTAATGTGGAAGGAAAAGGAGTTTATAGTTACCTGGAGCCAGTTTTTGAACTTATTTTTGTGATTTTGTTTTTGTAAACAGTCAAAAGGGTTAAGATTTACACACCATCAAACCTCAGCACTTTTTGTTCGTTAATTGAAGACATTCCAGGGTTCAGACGGCAGAAACCAGATGTTTAACACAAAACCTTTTTACCTCACTGCCTGACATTGGAAGACTAAACACTTCCTGCTTTAGATCAGCTGTGATTATCATTCTTATTCACTAAATGCCAGAATAATTAGTTTTGTTTTATACTTTCTGCTATGATTATTATGCATTTAAACAACATGATAAAACCCACATGGTGATCTAATAGGTTTGTAAGTTTATTTTAGATTAGTGCACAATATCCAAGTTAATTGGATGTATTTTATTTTATTTGGTAAATGCACAATTATGTATAAGAAACTTTGAAAATATCTTTACTTTTATTTGTCATGCAGTCTGTGAAGTACACGACCTGCATTATTTTCACATTTCAGAGTTTTACTTAAGTCATCTGAGTTTTTCCCTTTGTAATTGGATGTATTTTAACACCATAAACAAGCCTTTTCCTTGTGTGATGTTACGGAAATGTGTGGGGGAGAAAAGAAAACTGATTATTTCCATATCAGCAACATGTTTATGACTACCGATGCTGTTTGGCTGAGTTGTAGTTGGTGGCTCTATCAGAACATCCTTCCGCCGTCTTCAAATATTTTTAGCTACATTCAACACTAATTTATTGTTTTGTTTTTTTTTTTACTAATGCAGAAAGCCAGAATTCCTGAAACTAGTTGCTAATTTAGTTCCAGGAATTGTTTGGGAAATTTAGATGTCACACAGGAATAGTAAACTTGCAGGATATCAACATAATAGACGAGAGTCTCTCAGACATGTTACCAATGCCATGAGGAAACTATGCCACAAAGAATTGATCCAAAATCTAGATTTGCCAGAGAGAGCAGGAGCCACATCTGGCGAGAAAATGAAAACATGAGGTGCTTCAAAAACTTCTGGGAACGTCTCTGACTTTGTACAGTGAACCGTCATCTTTTGTTCCTACAAAAGATGACGGTTTTCTGCCTGACGACTTTTCCTCCAGACTCCTTGCACATTGATTTCCTAATGAAAATTACAAAATACTTTAACCTGAAAACAGGACTTTGGACTACGGACCGGTCCCTTTTTGTCCTTCTGATTTTGGTTTTATAATCAGATGAAGGCTGAAGTTTTTCCCTCTGAAGAGTTTTTTCTTCCACTCAGCTTTCCATTAATATTCATGCATTCTGTGCGGAACAGGCTCATTTTAGCAGCGACCTGCTAAAATGAGCCTGACGTAAATGTTGACTTTTGAAGAAGGGATGTGATTAAACAAGCATTACTTCCCACGCAAGATTTATTTTTGATATCCAGATCAGGTTGTATTGTTGCATATCTTGCTTTATTGCTTTGGTTTATTTATTCTCTTTTTTTTATTTTTATTTTTGCCAGTCGTAGTTAGAATTTCCATGTAAAAGAGATTCTTAATCTCATTGGGATTTTCCTGGTGAAATAGAGGTTAGTAATAAAACATTATTTTTGCACAACCATGTCCCTCCCCAAATACTTCATGTATAATTAATATAATTAAGTTGAACATGGCCATAGCAGAACATTTTTGTATTAAACATTACCAGAAATAAACACTTGAAATATATCTGTCTGAATATAATGAATTTATATTACACAAGTTATTTTTTTGTTTAAATTTAATCAACTGTTGGTTTATATTCTGACTAGAGTTGAAACGATTAAAGAGATTAATTGCAATGCGTCTATTATTGAAATAATTATCAACTAATTTAGACATGATTAGCTATTAGCAGACTCAAAAATACCATTTGCTGAAAGAGCAACACCCTCAGAGCAGGAATTAAGAAACTGTTTTATGTATTTCACATTGTTGGCAAATTTCAGGCCATAAAATGTTTATTCTATTAGTTATGAAAGGCATTCAAGTATTTATTGTTTTTTTTTCATCTTTTAATACACTTCTAATATTATATTTAAACGCTTAAGTGTTTACATGAAAAATTTTTTTGTCGTATTCATCGCCTGAATTATTGAAGTAATTGTTAGTTGCAGCCATATTTCCAAATAATTTGGAGGTCTAATTGCTGTTTCACGTCCATAATTTAGGGTTTGGTTGGTTTTAATAGAAACTCTTTGAAACACAACGGTTTCATTTTTTTTTATCCTTCTTTTTTTCTCCTTTGTCTCATCTGCCTCCCTCTTTTTTGTTCCTCTTAGCTGCTTTCCTTTTGTCCTTGAGAATAATTGGAGTGGATGTGGTATTTTGTTTTGTGTAGTTATTTTTCTCTTTTTTTTTTTTTTTTTTCAAGGCATTCTGAGTTTGCAGAAAAAGCAGTCATATAAAATCAATCCATTGTGACTGCTGTTATCTCCTCTCAGCTCACGCTTTTCTCGCGGCGCGGCCGTCTCCGGGTGCTCTGCTCGTCTCGGGCACCCCGGGTGATGAATGCGCTGCAGCGGGCACAGGCATGTCTGCTGGTGGTGGGGACCACCATAGCGACGAAAAGGGCAGCACCCAGCGACTGCCTGTCTCCATGGTGAACTATGAAATCGGCCTCCGGGTCTGGTGAGGCCTCCTCCCTCCTCCCCACGCTCCTCCCTGAGGAAACGAGGCCAGGACTGATGTGGGATCAGCTGGTGTCGTGTCAGGCTGCGGCGTGCTGCGGAAATGCAGCCGC
>VMRN01000005.1:2127330-2184627 GCA_010277015.1 Poeciliopsis turrubarensis
AGAGTCAGGAGGTTTCTGGATTGTAGGACAAACACTATAGTGCAGCTACAGCTGTCAGCCCATTAAAGGCAGCACTCTGAACATCCCATTTTATTTTTTTACAGGGTAATATTTAGAATATAAACAATATCCAAATGACAATGTGGTAGAATTTGTCATTGTAATTTAAATCTAGATTTTTATTTTTTTTGTACTTTATTCATTAAAGCTGGGATTTGTTTCATCTGGCAAAGCAGTGAAAACGCAGCTGAACGTAGAATATTAAGAAAAAAAATCTCTTCTTCATAGTCAAAATGTCAACATTTACACTGATACGTGTTTGTCTTTTTCTTTTGCAGTTAGACGATCATCCCATTCGCTGGCCACTGATATGTTCGAGCAGCACCTTGGGGCTCACCTCCTGCAGGTAACAAGCAAAACAAACTCAAATCGTTTTTGTTTCAACTGTAGTTATCAAAATGTCATGGTACATAAAATAAAAAAGAAACAGAAATCACTTAGTCCATATTTTCAAAATATGTATCTTACAGTCCCTACATTGCACAGTTTACAGGACCTAGAGTACAGTATTTGAACCTTCCTAAGTTTTATTTTGGTGCTACATTCACAGATTCATTGACTTTATTGAAATTGTTTGAGATACACAAACATAAGGCGTCATCACATGTGTTTGTAAAGTGGAGGGATAAATAAATACGTATGGTTAAACATAACAATCTGTAAAGATTTCCATGAATTTTTATTTACCCCCCCCCATTACTGTGATGCTGTTATAGAACTTCTAGCATAATCCACTGCCTGTGACCGAGTTAATAAACAGTAAGGACTTGTGTGATTTAGTGTCAGTGTAAACACAAAAGCCTCTAAAAGACTGAGTGAGTGAAAAATGAAAACCATAAAGATCAAGGAAGGTAATAGAGTGGTTTAAAGCAGGGCTGGGTTGTTAAACAATATTTAAACTTTTGAACGTCTCACAGGGAACTGAAAACAGAAAACATGGCACAGAGGCAAACCTACCAATAAATGAAGCTAGACAAAATAAAAGAGAAAATGTATCAGTGAAGCAGCCACTCTGTTCATCCAGTCCAACTGAGCTTCAGCTGTTTTGGTAACTCTGGAGGAGTCCTAACGGTCTACAGCTCAGGTGGCGGCAGCATCATGCTGTGGGGATGGTTGGTGGAAGCTGGTCAGAGTTGATGGAAGATACATGGGGCTAAATTCAAGACAATTCCTGAAGGAAACCTGTTAGAGGTCTTCTTGAAAAATACCAAAAAACACATCCACATGCAAAAACGCGCGTTTTAGGTCAAAGCAGTTTTATGCTAGAATGACCCATTCAAAGGTCAGAGTAGAATTCACAGATCGTCCGTGTCAAGACTCAAAATGTAATGCTCTCCATCCAAAAGGACTGAGCTTAAACCACATGCAAAGGTGAATAAGCAAAAGTTTCATTCTTCAGATGTGCAAAGCTGGTGGAGACAAACTCCAGAAGAAATGCTGGTGTAACAGCAGAGAACAGTGGTTCTATTGATCTATTTTATAACACATGCTTCACTTTTCTGATTTTCTTTTCACCGTGAAATATGTCACCCCCTTTACAGTTCTGCACCACGTTTTGTTGGTTTCTCACCTAAAATGCCACTAAAATACATGCAGGTTTGTAGTTGAAACGTGTCAAAATGTGGAAAAATTTCCAAGGCACCGGAGTGGAGTTTATTTAAATGGCAGGTTTTAGTGTGTTCCTCAATTTAATATTTCCAGGCAGACTCCCAAGTGAATTTGTATACACAGACGCAAACATCTGATAAAGCTCAGGCACTCGGACACTGTTGTTGTCTGCCTCTCTATTGGATCGACTGATGAATGGAGCCTGAGGGGCATTTGGGGCAGGGGGGAGTTGCAGGAGTGATGAAATGCAGAATGTACAAAGACTCAGAGGAAGTGCAAAGAAGGTGGTCCTGCAGCTTTTTGCTTTGGACTAGGAGGGGGTTTTGGGGGAAGGAGGGGTAGAGGAGTAAGTGGGAACAGATAAAGAACTGAAATTGGGAATTTAGAAGTGAGGAGGCCGTGTTAAAACAAAGAAAGATCGCATGTGTCTCCCCTCCTCTGGCATTTTAAAGAGGCTCGGGGAACGGTGCTGATAGAAATCAAATTAACGCTCCAGAAAAACTGTATGATTTTTTTTTCCCCCTCTTCTCTTTCCTCCTCCCAGCCGTCCTCCCTCCCGTAATAGCTTGATAATTGCACTTTAGTTCTCCGACATTCAGACGGCTGGTTTCTCCTCGCTGCGACACATGACGCCCCACACCCTGGCCAGTCATTTGCATACTGGATGTGTCAGTTGTGCATAAATTACCGCTGCCACTTTAAGCGCTTGGGCCGCCAAAACAAGCAATCTTTTTTTTTTTTTTCCTCCAATCTCCAAGTGGCCCAGGTCTGTTGTGTGCGTCTGTGAGGTGCGTCAGCTCATTCCTGGATGCCTGTTATGACGATTAATATTATTCTCTGAAGCAGTAACCTCTAATGGGCTGGCTGTATACCTTTCACTTCTCATTAGAGTCACGGCAGCCTATAATGACTCTGGTTCTGTCTGTGTCTGCTTTGGGCTTAGGTGTGTGTGCGTCTGTGTGTGTGTTTGTGGCTGGAGATCAAGGATGAAGCTTTGTCTCTGACTTTATTACAGCTGATTGAAACAGCCCTGGTCTATAAGCTCAGTTTCTCTGTTCTAAATTTGTTTATGTGTGTGTGTGTGTGTGTGTGTGTGTGTGTGGGTGCGTGTGTCTGTGTGTGTTTGATAATGCAGATCTTGCTCGCAGCTGTTGTGTGTAGCTGTATAAAGGTGTGTGTGTGTGTATGCAATTGTAAATTGAGAGAAGAGGCCGAAGGGTGACGTGTTGTTTGTTCTCTAGCTCCTTGCAATTTGTTCGATACATGCTAATTGCTCTAATTTGTCTGTCTTGTTTCTGTTTACCTTTTTACGTGTGTGTGTGTGCGTGTGCATGTGGATGCGTGTGTGTTTCTGTGTGCAGTCTCTGGATGGCTTTGTGTTTGTGGTCAGTCAGGAGGGACGCTTCCTCTACATCTCAGAGACAGTTTCCATCTACCTGGGGCTCTCACAGGTAAGGTTACCTCATCCTCCTCTCACATACACACACACACATGCACACGCATGCACAAACGCGTGCAACGTCTTGTACCACAGATGTACATATCAAAATCTCTGGTTTCCAACCTCAAGTTTTTGTCAATCTTCACCTCCCAATAGTGATGTTAGCTGTTTCCCTTATTCAGTATAAAAAAGAAATTTTCAAACAGAGCTCACCCAACTTGAGAGAACAAAAATACAACGACCCCTTGACCTCTCCCTATGTTATTGCTTACGTTTCTGTAAACATTTTGCTGTTGCTATTGATGTTTCTATTCAGACATGTGCTAAAAGTATGAACTACTCTGCTGTGACTGCAGTTCATTTAGCCTCATGTGAAAAAACAAACTCAGGGTTTTGCAGATAGCACTGTGGTCCAACCCAAAAATCCCAACTTTAAATGACCGTAATTATAAGTACTTCCTTTTTTTTTTTTTATTACAGTTATTTTATCTGTTTTTTTCTCTTTTAAAGTATTTCTCTCAAGCCTCCCTGCAATAAATAATTGTTAATCATTTACATTAGGAGAAGAGGCATCGTCACACTGTGTGTGGGTTTTCATATTTAAAAACAAACAAAAACAAAAATGATTAGTGCAGTTCATACAGCTATTGTCACTGAAATCTGACTTTGCATGCAAGTGTGCTGCCAAGAAAACGTTGACTGGACCTGGTTCTGTGGGTCACTCCGGTGCCCTTCAGATGTCCTTCACTGACCTGCATAAAAACTGCAAATCAAACACGCATTATGTGTTAATTCTGCATGCAAATCCACATTTAATTCAGAAAAACCTGCTTTTATTTTGAAGGTGAGACTTTTTGTCTCCTGGATTCAGCGGCTGCATCACTACCTTCGTGCCTCACACATTAATGGGATTTATCTAAGAATGTTAGCCTGTGATAAAAAAAGGAAAAGTGACTCAAAATGTAGAGTTTTCAAAAATGCACTTACATATTTATTTACTGAAGTAAAAGTGGTGTGCTCAAAGGCATTCAAGCTTGTTCTCTGGGATTACATGTTTGATTTAAATGATCAAAAAAAGCTGTTCAATATTTCTGTTATCAGTATGGTGGGCACCACAATAGTCAGAAGTTCGTTTTTCAAAACATACTTGGAAATATATTGTTCAGTGAGAGGTTTGCCACCTAACTTGTTTATGCAACACCTAACTTTCACTGAAAGTATAATTTCTTTTACTCCATTGTTAATATTGAGATGCCACCGTTAAGAGTGTTGTTTTAGCGTGACCTGTTAATGTTAGCATGGTGTGCTAACTGATATGAAAAAGATTGTTTTAGGTTCTGACCGTCTGGCCAGAGGTCAGGACCTTCTCGTTTGTCTGTACGCACCTGTACTGCATATTTAATTTAATTTTCACACTTTCCCCTATATCTTACCTCTTTTGCTTTTATGTTGCATCCCAAGGAGTGTGTGTGTGTGTGTGTGTGAGAGTGCGTGTGCATGTGTTTGCGAGTACCTCTGACTCGAGCTCATTCCCGGGGTGGCTCTCCTTCTTTTGCTCCCTCCCAACTGCTCCAGGTGTTCACCTCTGTTGATTGCCTGTGGCCTCTTGTACTGTGAATGTTAAGTCCTGCCATTTTGCCCAGATGCATAAATAATAACAGTAATTACTGGCCCAGCAATCAAAGTGTCGCCCCAGTGCGCTGGGCCTGTCTAGGGGAACAAATCGATAGGCATCTTAAAAGCCACATTGATTGTAGGGAGGGGGGAAAAACACCAAGGGGGATGGGAAGATAGATAGAGACAGCAAGCGAGAGAAAGAGAGGGGTAGGAAAGGAGAGGAGGTGTGATAAGAGGAAGATGAAGAGGGATGGGTACAGCACGAGAGAGGAGGGGAAAGAAAAGTACAATTACAAGAGTAATTGAGTGTATTTTTACATGAAAACTTGCAGTGATTTAGTGTTATTGATGGCAATAAAAAGAATAATGTTGGAGTCTAAACCCTAACGCTGTCCTATTCCAGAGTTTAACATTCACATGGCAACTACACAACGAAAAGCAATTGATCAGCGTTAATCATTCTTTTGTCTGGTGTGGCTCTACAGTAAAGCCTTTATAACCTACAGGAGATGCAGGCGAAGCGCACAACCTGCAGAACATACGTAAGCCAAGGCAGACAGTACAAGTGTTTTCCAGGACGGGGCTAACTTTGCATTGCAATAACCTGGTTTTAGAAGACAGGCCTCTATGCACTGACTGGCATCCTGGTCCAAGGCGGTTCCTGCATGAATGCTACCCTCACCAAGCCCGAGGTTCACTGTTCAAATATGTGTTTCAGAAAAACTGCAGTATCTTTATATTTATGTTTTCAAGCCTGCTTTAGATCCTCTTGATGCGAAACAAAGAAAATAAATGCTTTCTGTGTTTCACAACTTGATTTAAAATGTTCATATATCTCAGACTGAATCCATTTTAAGGCTGTTTTAAACATCAACAAAACATTTAATTGTCATACTATTATCACAATAGTGAAAATAGTATCATATCCTGACATTTTGGATGAATATATAGATTGGAGATAATTCTTGGACTCTTCACAATTTTCATTTTTTGAACGAAACCCAAATCGCATTTTTTGAACTTCAGCTGTTCAGCCTCTGAAAACACAAATCAAGTTTGAGCCATGACGTCACTGACGGTCTTTCCAACAGGCCGAATATGCTACTAGCATGCAGAAGTTTTACCAATGGGTGAAGTATGTCAAATAACAAATATTTAATCCAGACAGGCCTTTGTAACTGCAATATGGCACAAGATGGATTTAATATATTGTGTAAATCTAATCTAGTTAACTTTTGGCCCGTCTGGATATTTATGCTTCATACTAAAAATCATCGAACGTCGTCCTGATATCCTAAAAACAGTGAATTGGTCCTTTAATTTAGCTCAGAATAGAAATCTGGGGTTGTTGCTGAAATCTCCTTTGGCCATATATTCTTGACTGAACAAGTATGTAATACAATTAATCAGTAAAATAAATAATTTTAAGTTAAACCTAACAGCTTTTATTTATTTTTTGTTAATCCCTGTTTTTCCACCAGGCCATATTGCTAATATCATGAACATTTCACACATTGAAATGTGGCCATCTTTAAAAGATCTTTAGTTTTTGATTTGTATTGTTGCTCACATTTTAGTTCTGAAAACACTTTCATCCTTCTTATACAGTACCTGTCTTTTTCACCAGAACATGGTCAAACATCCTCATGCTGTTTATATTTAGATGTAATGATTTGATGAATAATACTGGCTGTATGTGAAAGAAAATCGTACTGAAGGATGACCAGACTCCTTTTATCTCCTTTTAAGTGCCTTAAAATAAATCAAATAGATTAAAATATAAAAAATTTAGTAAATTAACCTCTTAGAAGCCTACAAAGCCATAATATCATCATCATCTGAGCTTGTAGGAATACTAATCATGGTTTTGGTAAGCCTCTAAATTTGAGGAAAGGAATAGAAAAAATCCTAACAAACATTTAGTCGGATTTAAAGTGTGCGTTCTTTTAAACAATGTCTAGGTTATTTAGACCTGCTGCGGACCCTTTTTAACCTTTTACCTTTTCAAACAGATGTTAAAACAAACATGTTGTAAAAAAATTAACAATGTTAGGCCAGAAAGATGACAGGCTAACAGGTGGAGCAGTGACAGGAGGGAAGAAAGAATGAAGGACCAAAAAGAAGGAACCAGACAGACAATTAACAGACAGAGAGAAAATAAAGTGAGGGAATAAGGGAGGAAAAGAGTGAGACAGTGAGTGTGTAAATAGAGCTTAAACGTGCAGTAGGAATGAAATTCGCCCTGGGATTGCCTAGGTAAACAAGGCAGCCGAGGCTTCTGTGGAGACGCTAATAAAACAGAGCTGTTCTTATCAGCTGAGCAGATGGCCTAACCCATCACATCTACTCAAACAGGGCCTAAGCCATCAGCATTCTAATGAAATTATTTATGATCGAAGATTACATTCGAAACCTTGAACACACAACGCCACAACTACCTGCCTAAAAAGACGTGAGCGGGCGGAGATAGCAGGAGGTTTATGATCGGAGAAAGAGGGTGCGAGGGAACGCGCCAGAGGGAGCGTGTCGAGTGTTAACGGGCGCGAACGGCGAAGACAAAAATAAAACCCATATATAGAGGAAAGAAAGGGAGAAAGAATTGAGGGTAGGAGGGAAAGGACAAAACCATTTTGGTATGCTTTGTTGGCAAGTGGAAGGCGGTCGCCGGGGAAAGGCGAAGGACAGACAAACAAACGAGGCTCTGAGTGGAAAAGTAGAAGTGGTGGTTTGTTTTAGAGGGCATGTAGCCCCCGTGGATCGACCCTCCCGCTCTGCGTCTCGCGTCCCCCTTTTCCCTCCCCACCCCTTCCGCCTGACCCCTCTGCCCCGGCTTACACCCCGGGCCGCTCCCCTGACAGTGGGGTTGCTTAGCCGACTTAGCTTAGGTCAGGCACCTTGACCAAGGGCACAGCCCCGTCTCACCACCCCCCCCCCCCCACCGACGCCTCTACAGGTATTTATTTATTTGTTTTATTCCCCAGCAATCCTCATATAACATCTCACGGTGGGACAAAGAATCGGGATGAAACAGGAGGAGGAGACAGGAGGCAAAAAAAGGATGGAGAAGTAAGAATACTGTCCAGTGGAAGGGGGAAAAAAAGGATAAATAGGCTAAAGAGAAAGGAGGAAGAATGGGAGATGGAGGGAGGAGAGAATTGATCTGCGAATGGTTAGTATGCAGCCCCCCCTCCCCCTCTGCCCCCTCCCGCCTTCTTCCCTCTCCCATCAGTCAGTGAAGGCTTCTAGTGTGTTGTGGACCACTGCCCGGATGCCTCATACATATTAAAGCCCCCTGCTATTATTTATATCATGTCTCTCCTCCTCCCCCCACCTTGCTCCATGCCCCTCCACACCACCATACATACATGCACGTGGGTCTCAGTCTGCACACACACACACACTCACTCACCCACACACACAGATGTTCCAACAGACACACACACACACAATGACAGAAAATAAAAAAAACAAAACAGACAGTCTGGTCACATACGCAGCGAAACAGAGGCGTATGCGCGCTGTGGGCTCGCATACGCGTCCCACCCGCACACTTGCACGCACGCGCACACACACACACTCAGAGAAATTTGAATGATCTCGGCGTCTCCTCGAGTCTCTCTCGCTCTCCATCCCATACCTGTTTTTGTGTCTGAGCCCGACTCATCCTCTCGATTGCACCGTCTTTTTCTCATCTTCTAATTTCTGCTTGATCGTTTTTCAATCCCTCCCTCCTGCCTGTGATGGAGTGATATTATTCGGATAGGTCTTAAGCCCCAGAAAAGCCCATAAGGACCTGTTTGTCTCGCTACCTTGTTTTCCAATGCCACAAGGCGGGGGAACTCTGTCTCTTTCATACTGTTTGTCCATTCGGACTCAGGGTTTGTTAAATTTGTCTTTGGCTCGGAATAGATCTTGATTTAATTAAAAGAAAAAGAGAAAAAAAAGTTCAACCTGAGCTAAATCCAAGGAGGGATTGAACAGTAATTGTTTTAAAGCATTAATGCTGATATAAAAGCGTTAAATGGAGATGAAACAGGAGGAGAACAAATAAACTTAATCTCAGGACAAAAAAGAGTTGTCGCAGGAAAATAATTAGTTTGGATAGACACAGAGGAGAAAAGGAATCCGAAAAAATAAACACTTTATTGTAACGATGTTAACATGTAGAAAATATTTATTTCATTTACATTTTCAGCATGAAAACATTGTCTATATTTTGAAGGTTGCAGAACCTGGAACCAAACTCACTTCAAACTTTCTCTTATTTCGATCATCTAAATTCTCTAATGAAGGAGCAAAATGAAGACATTCAATTTGGACAGCAATGTTTGAGCAATGAAATGCAGAATTTTGTCCACTAAAGACCCATAAATGCACATTATACAGCTAGATGTGAAGGCAACTTACTTAATTCACTGATACACACAAAAAAAAAGAAAGTCAACCAAATGTTTTTAGGTTTAGAGTGATTTTCTTGTTTCCTTCAGATGTTTTTCCACTCACCATTAGCGTGATTGTCCTAAAAACGACTCATCAGTCTGAAACTTTCAAACCATAATCAGAGCTGCAGAAGCTTCTTCTGAAGAAAGGAGAAATGTTTAGAGTAAAGTCATAGAGTAGAATAACAGAATACAACTTTTAATTGTACAAATGAAAAGGAGAGGCAGACCTAGAACGACATCAATTTTCTACAAAAGCTGGCTTCTTTCTGTTTATCACAGTGACATCACATTTCACTAACAAGAGGGTAAGCCACAAAAGGTCATTTCTGAAAAAGCTGGTTGTTCACAGAGTTCTGTATCCAAGTGTATTAACAGAAAAGCAATTAGTCCTGATAATCTGGGATAATCTGGTGCCCGTTTTCCTTCCACTGAACTCCCAATGAAAACGCTTGGATTCATCACTGTCTGGAGAGCTAGCTTCTTTAGCAATGACATTTTGTGGCTTAACCTTCAATCTACCAATCAAGTTTATTTGTGTAGCACAATTCAGCAACTAGGCAGTTTGAAGTTTTTACATCCTAACTATGTAAACTAAAATGATGTCAATGACTTGATATCTGTCAATTCAGCAACCCTCCTCGTGATTATACAGTTTACTGATCCAGACTGTGAGACCCTTGCATATTTTTGAGTTAATTAGTTGATTAGGTTGTGACATCATTCGCTTCCGATATTTAACTTTCAAACAATTTAGATGATGTATAAGTTTCACTATCTAAACGGTAGCAAAAATATTACATTTTTTCACAATATCTATATATTTTTTTAGATGTATTTTTGTTCCAAATCATGCGATGTTTATTACTCTATCTGCAAACAAAATGTGAACTTAAAGTCAATTTTTTTTTTTATTCATGAAGGCTGACATAACTTTAGCATTTATTTTCTCAATCAATGCTCAGAAGGTTGTATTGGTATTTCAAGCTGCTTTTTCCTGATGTGCACTACTCTGCATATTCGTTTTTTGCTTACACTGTATGTTTTGCCATTTGCAAAATGGACAAGACTCATCATCTTTTTCTGGGGGATTTCAAAACTGCAATGAATTTTAGAAGAACATCTATTTTCAAAGAAGCTAAAGATTTTTTTTAAACCCTAATTATGTAGTTTAACATTACATGCATAGTGTTGAAAATAAAGTGCTAACGACACAGCATAGGAACTACAACATGAAGGTAAAAAAGAAGGAAAAAAAACCCGCCCTACT
The DNA here is from genome assembly GCA_010277015.1 of Poeciliopsis turrubarensis. NCBI lineage: Eukaryota > Metazoa > Chordata > Actinopteri > Cyprinodontiformes > Poeciliidae > Poeciliopsis > Poeciliopsis turrubarensis. The sequence goes on from VMRN01000005.1 coordinate 2,137,766, forward strand.
CATTAAATGAGATAAAATAGGATTACTGCATTGATAAGCCCGTTTCTTGAACCGCCCTTAAATGTCTATTGAAACTCTCTGGAATATTAAAAGCGGTTTTGTCTGTCACAGTAAAAACAATATTCTCCCTGTGAGATGCACAGTCACAGCTGGAAATACTTGAGTGGTGCCAGAGAATAGCGTGCAGAAGGCCCAACATGATGCAAACAGTATGCTGAGGAAATAGGAGCGTTTTATTTAAAGCCCTGTGAGGATGCCGGATGTGACTACCCAGACAGTCATAATGATTTATGCGAATGTCTGTTCTACATGTGTGAAAGTAGCATGCAAGCCAGCAGGAAGGAACAAGTTATCAGCCGGGTTTGTTGAAATGTTCATGTGCAGAGTTTACACTAAGGCACTGATGTGATGCTCAAAAATGCTACCACAGAAACATTTTCACATTTTGTTCTGCTAGACCATAAAATCCAAGGTGTTTTATTTGTACCCTAAATAAATGCAATCATGTTTCTTTCAGGAGTCTCCTAGTTAGTAATTAAAACACACCAGTGTTTAGATAAGAAGAGCCTCGTGAAGGTCAAGGAGCGCACTAGAAAGGTCAGAGAATTATGGAGAAGTTTAACCAGCATTGGTTTATAAAGAAAAGTCTTTGAGCATCATCTGCAAACTTACATACAAACTCATATTAAAACACTAGATAACAAGGCCATTAATCAGAGAAGTAGCCAAATGGGTTGTGGTAACCCCGTAGTTAAAGATCCATTGATCAAGTGGAGGAATCTGACAACAAGACATACTTTTGTCACGCACGCTACAAATTTAACTTTTAGAATAAAGCTGCAAGAAAGTTTTCTTGCAGCTTGTAAGCTGGTAGAGGAGACCAAAACATGTGGAAGAAGGTGCTTTGGCAGTAGAAGATCAACTGATGATTTGCCCAGCAGGCAAAATGGGAAACTAACACAGCTCATTTTTCTGAACACATCATCTCCACAGTGACACACGGTGGCAGCAGCATCATGATGTGGAATGGCTTGTCTTCAAGTGGGACAGAGTTGGATTTAAGGGGGATCTAAATACAGAGCAATCCTGGAGAAAAAAATCTTTTTAGAGGCTGTACACCATTGTATATTATAGGTACAGCCAAAGCTAAAGATCAACATATTCATGGCTTAGATTGACCTAGTCAAAGTCCACATAGGTGCACTGTGTGAGGTCTGTCTCTTTCTGACCATACGGCTTAATTGACACGCCATCCGATTCAATAAATGCATATCCTCTTAATTGCTATAAATAATCAGTTAATCTGCTTTGATTAAAACATTTTCATGTAAACTGAGGCCAAAAGTCTAAAATGCATAATTTTTGCAGTGAAAAAATATAGAAATAAAAAAACCTATAAAACAACAAGATCACAAAACAGATGAAAACTCTGAGAAACAAATATTTTGTCCTTTTGTCTGTTAGACAGTGAAAAAGAAAATATTCTCCATGTTGTATGCATGTCTTGTCACTAGTAGAAATGCCAAAGGAGAACATGTTGAAGATGCAGCATGATGCCACCGGTGTGCTCAGGGAAAGTGAGTGTTTTATTTAAAGTCTGCTGAGGATGTCGGATAAGACTACCCAGGTAGCCATAATGATTTATGCTAATATCTGTTCTACATATGTAAGCATAGACAGTAGAAATAAACAAGTTGAAATCAGCATGCAGTCCAACAGCAAAAAAGATAAACAGGTAATCTTATCACTTTGAGTTATTAAATTACACCCGGTTTTTATTACATCTTCCAGAAAAAAAGCAAAGTGTGGATGTTCAGTGGCTTGCAGAAGTAGTAATGCTCCATGAACATTTTAACATTTTGTTGATTGCAGCCACAAATTTCCCTCCACCTGTGTGTAATTTATTGTTGATCCCTGTAGAAATCCTGCGGTTTTGTGACGATCTCAAGAGATCTGTCAGCATTGTAGAAGAAACAGAATGATAAAGACCGAGGAACACAGAAGACGAGTTTTGGGGGGGAAAGGTTTGCATGCATTTAAGGAGCTGTATGGGGGGGAAAGATCATACATGACCATCATACTGAGGGAATCCTTTCCTTCAGCGTGGGAAACTATGCAGGGAAACTAGTTGGACTTGATTGGAGGACGGATGGAGCTAAATCAAAGGCAATCCTGGAAAGAAGAAAGAAAAACTTCAGACCAACACAAATTTTCACCCTTCCTCGTGGAAGTTCTGTCACATTGTAACATTACTATCTAAGGTCCAGCCTTACATCTCATCATGAGATTTCCAGTTTGACAAAAAGCTAATTTTAGACCAGTTTATGTTCTCTAGCTCCACATCTGTGACAGGAAAATGAACTTAAGCTTTTGATTTTATAAAAGATTCTGGCCGTCTCGTCAAACGGACTTCTCTTCCTTTTTGCAGAGGTTAGATCCAGTTACTCTTAGTCTAAACAGTGCGTGATTGCAGATGTTTCTTTAGAGAGAAAAGAAGCAGAATCTGTGTTGATGCTCTTGTTGTCATGCAGGTGATAAGTTTCCCCTAATCAAAACAGATGTTTTGACCAACTTCTGCATAGTCACCCTTTTAGCCTCCATATTTAGATTTAGACACAGTCGCACCATTTTCCACAAAAACACAAATTCATCGATTGGGTTCTGGGAAGTCCCATGGGACCTTTGGTAGCTCTTCTATTTGGGATTTTTAAAATTTTTTTTTAATCCAGCCCTTTTCTTCCATCCCCGCTCTCTCTGATGGGGTTTCCTTCTCGCCCTCCTTCACCCTTATTCCTCCACTCCCTCGTTCTCTACTCTGGTTGTGATGTCCTTGAGGACCAGCTGAAGCTCCCATAAAGCCTGCAGTAAATGGCTCTAATCCGGTAATAAATGGCTGTGTCCTACAGACAAGGGTGTGAGGCTGCTGTGGCCGTGGGTTTTATCAGATGGAATGGTTTTGCCACACAGACACACACGTTGCGGAAACACACAAACATTCACAGATGTAACAGAAGCTGCATACCATAATAGAAGGCCTTTACACCGCGATATTGTTTCCTTCTCTCTCTCTCTCTCTCATACACACACACACACACACACTCATTTATACACCTTCAGATGGAATCACAGCGTCTTAGATTGTGCAGCTTTTATGGATGCCATGCAACAGCAGCACCATTATTACCTTTAAATGATTAGAGATGCGACTGTGATGTATTATGATGATAGCATCGTATGGAGCTGTTGCACCACTCTTTATGCCGGCTGGGGAAGACTGTAACTGAAAGAAGGAGCAGGGAGGGACACAATAGGAAGAATAGTAATGTGACCTTTTGAGATAGTTGGAGTTCACCTGTATTTAATCAACAAATACAATTGATTTTTATCTCTCCGGGTTTTATTTGTGTACCACTGTAGTGACATAGCCCTCAGAGGCTGGATTGTGTTGCATGGGTGTGTGCGTGCGTGTGTGTCTGTAAAGGTGGGTGGGGGGGGATGTCTTACAACCTCCTCATTCCTTGTTGAGTAGTAACCCAGAGCGGTGCTTTCATTTTCCTGTCATAACATATATTGATTTCCCCCCCCCCCGTCCCCCTACCCATGTGTGTGAGCTGTACCTGCACACGCGGAGGTGTTTGTGCTCTAAGCGTTAGACTCTGATGGGTGGCTGTGCCTCCGTTCAGGTGGAGCTGACCGGCAGCAGCGTGTTCGACTACATCCACCCGGCGGACCACGTGGAGATGGCTGAGCGGCTGGGGATCAAACCGCATCTGCGGGCCGAAGCTGGCTGCCACATTGCCCCGGACAGCGCCTCCAGCACCGCCTCCACCTCTTCACTAGCCGGTACCCCTGAGCCTGGTACTTTTTGTCCCGTAATAAGCAGCTAAATGTAGATTTTTGCCGTTTCCCTAAGCAAAGACTCTGGCCTCATGATATGGTAGTGGTAGTTTTTTCTTTTGTTTATCAGTCATTAAAATTGTTTTTATCTTTGACAGCAGGTCCCTCCAGTCCTCATTCTGCTGCTGACGATCCCCCAGAACGTGGCTTTTTCATCCGAATGAAGTCCACACTCACCAAAAGAGGCCTGCATGTCAAATCCTCCGGATACAAGGTAATTCACCATAATCTCAAAATATCAATTCAGTAACTTTAGGTAGAGGTTACAGTTTCATACCGATCATGATATGCTTATTGTCTGAAGTAGAGGAAGTGCTGTTATTGCCAGAGTTTTTGAACAAGATTTTCTTGACTTGTTTCCAGTTTTATTTTTTATATCGTGTTTGATTTTCCATCTGCCAATGCCAGTTTTTTTGTTGGTTTGTTTGTTTGTTTTTTACCAATTCTGATATTTTCAAGGATTATAGCAAGTAAAAAAAGCAAAATGTTGCAGGTTATTTTATAGATGTATTAGCATTGCATTCAAGATTAAATTACAAGTAGCCGCATTTTTGCAGTCAAGCATATCTTAGATTAAAGGATATGTCCATAACGTTTATTTTTTTAAATGAACTTGAAGTGCATCAAAGTACATTCTGCGGGTCGATGTGGTTGTAGACTGAAAATAGTCGGAGATCTTAGTTTTAATACTTTCTATTTTGATTTTTCATTGTTCAACCTGCATATCAATCAGAGCCAATCTCTGGCAATGTTTTTTGCTTTTTTTTTGTTCAGCATCCATAGCATTTTCTTCAGCTATATGGAGCATAGAGGCCTCTGGGTAACTTTGCCCCCTCAACAATTTGTGCTCTCATTTTTACCCCTGAGTTGCCATTTAGTCCCTTCCTAATTGGGTTTTGTACCTACAATAATTTCACACCCAACTTACTCAAAGCATTGTGAAAAAATGCATTGACAGTCATAAAATGCTCACACAGTATACATACCTTAACTCAATACTTTATCATTTTCAGCCTAGTTGCATTTATTTTGTTCGGATGACGAAATGACCCAGAAAAATATTCTACGGATAAAATGTGGACCACACTAGTTCCATTTATTTGGTTCTCATCTTCATTTGACCTTGTGAGTGTTATGAACTATGACAGATTGTGTCCCCGGATTAAGAAAAAGCAGACTTCCTGATGACAGAAATATTTTTTGTCCTACCGTCCTATAACTACGAGATAATTACGGGAGACTGGTGCCCAACTTCCTTTCAAAAGTACATTCAGCTATGACACAATGAAAATTAATGTTAAACAATAGCCCTAGGGTGAAATGAGTAGCACACATCATATGATCCAGCTTCTTCTGTCCTACCTGTTGCTGCACATGACTGGTCAGCTGGCTGAAATAAGGCAACTACAGATTTCCCTCCCTTTGAAATTCAAATTTGTCTTCTTGGAAATATTTTTTTGGGAAAAAACAGCCAAGTTGTAAAAAATTTAAAAAGCATTGCCCATCACACTTTTTAGTTGACATTGTCATAGGCATCATTTCTGTTTAGTTGTCGACCACACGGTTCTTATTCAACTAATTAATATTCAAACAAATGTTGTGGACAACTTTTCTTATAACTATAATTATCATTAAGTCACTTTATCTTAACAAAATAGGAAAACATTTTTCTGTTTTAAGGCAAAACAGTAAGTTAATCTTGTACATTTTCATCAAAGATTTTTTGATACGCTATGAAAATTTTACCTCAGACAATCTCATTGTATCCAGAGAATAAACAGCAGAGATGGAAAGAGTTTAAAACAGTGTCAAGTAAAAGCACAGTTACTTTGATAAAATGTTAACGCGTAAAAGTTTTATTTAAATAAAAGCTAGCTTTAGTGAATACAAATTATAATCACAAGCAGCCGATAAAACTAGTACTATTGACATTCGATGTTTAGATATTGAACAGAATATTTATTTGGTCATAGCACAGATTAATTTCCACCACTGCTAAACGGTAACATTATGTTGGATCAAAAAAAGTCTGTAGATGTTGTTTCTTGCTGCCCAGAGTTTCACAGCAGTCTTGTTTCGTGGCTCTGACCTTATCACACACTAAACCAACTCGCCTCGCAGAGTAGACCGCTCCCGAAGCTGTAATGTCAGACCGGCTCCATTCTTGTTTTGGTATTTTGTTTACAGCATTCACCCTGTCCAATTATTCAGTTCGATCTCCACTCGGATGTATCGATGTGTTAGTTGGTGCTCCTACCTGGCTCTGTTTTTAAGGACCACGCTCTGCTTGTCAGGTCATCCATGTGACCGGTCGGATCCGCTGCCGCCCCGCACTCGTCCCGGGTTCCACGCGCTCAGTCCGTCGCCCGATGGGCTTGGTGGCTCTCGCGCACACGCTCCCGCCCTCCACGCTCAACGAAGTCCGCATGGAGAGCAACATGTTTGTCTTCCGAGTGAACATGGACTTGCAGGTCACATACTGTGAAAACAGGTAGCTTATTTTATAATCATAATTTTTGTGCGGACAATAAGTGCCACCGCACATTTGTCCAACGTGTGAATTTTTGTTTTATGTAGTTTGGTATTTTTTTTTTTCTTTCTGGAGTGTGCCCACATTCATGTTTTTTCATGAGCGGCTGGCAGAATCCCCAGCCAGCTGGTGGTTTTTAGAAAATACATCTGCTTCTGTTTAGTTGACAAATTAGTTTTCTTTTTTTTTTGTTTTTTTTTTATTTATTGCTCAACAGGATCTCAGAGTATATGGATCTGACCCCAGCGGAAGTGGTGGGACATACCTGTTATCATTTCGTCCATGTGGAAGATCTGGAAAACATCCGGCAGAGCCACGAGGACTGTGAGTCACACACACATTTTCACATGCAGACAGCTTCTCACTAGCGATATTGGGATGCCATAGGTGTGCATTGTCTGGTTGTGCAAGGCGCCCTCTGCTGCCACGTTTCTGAACTAACCAACCTCTCTGTTTTCTCACCGTTAGTGCTGAGGAAAGGCCAAGTGGTGACAGGCTACTACCGCTGGCTTCAGAGGAGAGGAGGTTACCTGTGGATCCAGTCCACTGCCACCGTCTCCATCAATCACAAAGCCCCCCATGAGCGCAATGTCATCTGGGTGAACTACGTCCTGAGGTCGGTCCAGCAGCTGCACATTCGCAGGCTCTTATCAAATAAAGCTGTTGTTACATGCGGACAATATTATGCCTGTGCGCAGAAATCCTTTCGGAGGGGGGATAGGTGATGAAACATGCAGGGATTATTGGTGGAGATTTGGAGGTTACTGAGAAAGTACTGACTTCAAAGCATATTATTTTTGAGCTTGTTAATTCTGACAGCCTTAACCCAAACTGTTGAAATACAGCATGACTTAGAAATATAAGTGCTTTCATTATTTTTAAGGATACCTGACAAGGAGAGCGAGAAAGGGCAAAGAGGTGGCGAAACCAGGAGTAGGCAGCTTACCATGTTGAATCAACAAAGTTCATTAGACTTTAACAAGCGCAGGGTATTGTGTAATACACACGCAGCTCCGAGCTGCTCCGCTCCTATCAATCACACATCTCAGATGATTTGCACTTGTCTCACCCTGTGGCTACAACAAGTAGCAAAATGGAGCAGGAAGATTTTAAACAAATCTAAAAACAGGAGAAGTTGTACTGCTAACTGAGACTATGCTGTAAAAACTAAAACATAATTAAAATAATATGTCAGGTCTACTTGGGGCTTTGGCCTATAATTAAAATTAAAACATTGTCACACTTTTTTTTTTCTTTTAAAAGTTCTGTTTTGAAAATAAAGAAAAGATTATTTTAAAAGTTACTTTGAATCAGTTAGCAAGCTGTTTAAAAGTCCTGGTATTTTCTGTGGTGTGATCCAGCATTATTAGTATGCAGCAATATAACAATGCCTTCTTGTTATTCAGCTCTGTTGCTCTGAATTAGCAGATATGATCCTATTGAAAAGCTTTTAGGCTGAAACGCAACATTTCAAATGTCTTCACCTTGTTTTTAAATATAAATTACCTTTTAAATGTTGTATTACTCTTGGTTATGTCTTAATGTATTTTGTACATACACACAAACGCATGCAGAGTAGCTAAATGCTGGCTGTACAACGAAGCAGTCAGACAAAAACAAGAGGAGTAGGCTGAATTTCAATGCTAATTAGACTAAAGCTATATAATTAGTACAAATGGATGTCAGAATTTTAGGTCTGAATGGTGTTTTAGTTAATTAGTGTTGTAATTACAAGAGCTCATTAACTTCTCGAACAACCTCCCCTCCTTGTTGGAGCTTAACTTTGTATAGGTGGGCCGCTAAATGGGACGCAGTGTGCGTTTTTGTGTGTGTGTTCATGCGTATGTTTGTCTATTAAGGACTGTTTAAGGGGCCGGGGGTGTGTTAGGCAGAGGTTAGAAGCAGCTGAGGTAGTTTCGCTATTGGAGGCTGTTATTTGCCTGATTATATGTTGTTTCTGTCTCTAAGTATTCACTCAAACTATTGCTGCTGCTTTTGTTTTTTTTTTTTACATAAGTGGATTTAAGTGGTTGATCAGTTGTTTATCTCTCTCTCTCTCTCCTCTCTTTCCATCCAGTCGAACTGAGATGCCCGACACTCCGTTGGATCTGCTGCAGCTACCGGAGAGCATAAGGGCGGAGAGACTTCGAGTCAGCTCGTCCCCCACCGACGGCTCCCCGCAGGCCCGAGGTAGTGCACATTACTTGTCATGCATGTAGAAACTACCAGTTCCCTTCAAAGGTATTCACACTTTTGAGCTTTTCAGCTATTTTTCACGTTATAACCACAAATGTCAAGGAGTTTCAACGAAATTTTATGTAATAGAGAAGCAAAAAGTAGTACAAATTTGTGACATGGGAAGGAAATAAGTCTGAATTTGTGTTCAGCCTCCGTCTTATGCCACTAAAAATCAAATCCAGAATCCAGGAATTGCTAAAATCTGATGCCACACCTTGTTTGTTTACATAATGCGAAGAAGAAAATTGTCTCGGTGTCTTCTTCAGAGCATGTGCATATTGCCACTTCATAGGTCATTTTATTTATATTGCACATTTTCAGCAACAAGGCATTTCAAAGATAAGATAATTAATCAGTTAACCATCTTATCTTCAGTTGTTAATAAAAATGCTGTCAAACATTTGACTTTGCAATTTAGCATTTTTTAAATCGGGCCTCTGTCTCTTTAAGAACAGCAGCATGATAACGTTTCTCAATCTTTGGCGACATCGTCAGCAGCGTTGTACTCAAAAGCAGTTTGAACACTTTAATAAGCAAGGAGCACTTGGCACAGGGAAGTGGCAGCGTCATGATGTGGGGATCTATTTGTTAGAAGAGCCCAGATAAAGTCCAAACCTAAATCTGGTTGTGAATCTGTGGCAGGATTTGATTCCCCATCAAATCTGAATGAGCTTGGGTTATTTTGCAATAAAGAACAGATGAAATATTTCTCTAGAAGTCCAAAGAAAGATCTGCAGCAGTAATAAGAATGAAAACGTACACAAAGGGTTGTGGTTGTTGCCTGTCAGATATGAGGTGTGGGTAATTTAGTGAAGAACAGCGTCTCCTCTCTTCATTGAAATTTCTTTTCCTGCTCAGGTCAACCACCGGTGAAGACAGTCGGAAAGAGTGACCCTGACAGCAAAGGTAGAGAGAAATTCGCTGCCCCTGCCGTCCAATCAGAGGAAAGGAGGAAGCGCCTGCTAAGGTCCGACCACGAGGGAGCGCCTCCTGAGAGCCGCCGTCGCCTGGAGGAACTTCGGCACACGGAGGAAGTGGTGTCAGCCTCCTCAGACCTCGCAAGCGAAAGCGAGGGCGATGAGGAGGAAGAGGCGGAGTGGGAGCAGGGGGGCGACAGCGACAGACTGAAGCAGGAAGACAGCGGGGGAGGGGGCAAACAGGGCAGAGGAGGGGACGCCCCGACGGGAGGGGACAGAGCGAGCCGGGTGCACAATGGCCGGGCCGTCATCCAGCAGCTGAAAAGCGTGGTGGCACCGTCCACTCTGCCGCAAAGTCCCACCATCAAGACTGAACACGAAGTCCTGTCCACCGGAGGGCGCTGGGGGTCCCACACGCACGCCTCACAGCCCCAGCCGACGCACGCGCACACACCGTCCAGCAGCCTGAACGGCGACAGCCCCACCACCCCAATCCCAGACTCCTCGTCCAGCAGCGAGGCGCCGCCGAAGGGCCTGTTCACCCCTCCGTCTCCCGCCCTGTCCCCTGCCATGTCCGTGTCCTCCCCACAGCCCCGAGAGGACAGGGTCGTCTCCGGGATAGTGAGCCGCGGCGCCGTGGGCGGCGGCACCGGAAACGGCCCCGACTTCGAGCTGCTCCAAAGACTGGCGGGCGGCGCGGCGGGACGGGTCCTCTTCCACCCCCTCGCCCTCGGCCCGCAGGGCCCTCAGAGCCTCTACGCCCCCAGCACCATCCGCTACGCTCCACCGGAGCTGCCTCCCTCCCACCACCACGGTGGAGGCCACGGCGACAGCCTGCAGCTACGCTCGGACCACCACAAGGGACCCCCGCCGACCTTCTTCCCGCACTTGCAGCGGCTGGCCGGGCTGCCACCCTTCAGCGGTTTCTCGCCGTCTGACAGCCCTTTCTCCTCCGGCCTGCCTTTCTGTATGAACGGACTGAGGGGGGCCGCGGGCACGGAGGAAGACTGAACCTCACCGGGGGAGAAGGAGAGAGGAGAAAATCAAAAATGAAGTGACATGACAGACCGAGAGGCACTGCAAAAGGGCATGAAAGACAGAAATGGCCTCTAAGGACGTTACTAATTGGACAATGAGCTGAGTCACTGCAGTCTTGAAGAATGCGATACAAAAATCCACGGTGAACCAGTGACAGCAGCTCTCAGAGAAAACCGAACACGGACACTTTTGATCGGCTGTCCCTAAAGACGTCTCATCTCCGCAACAATACAGAACTCTGCTCAGTCCTCCTCAAGACGACCGCGTCGCTTTCTGTGTCTCTTCCACTTGGAGAAGCCATACTGTACATAGCTACGAACGAAACCACGAAGACCCTCAGCTTACATCCATGTCACTTTTACTCCAGTTAAACCAGTAGGAGGAGGACTCTTTCCAGTGGGGGCGGGGGATTGAAAAGAGACATTTGGAGTAAAATGTTTTTATCATTGCAGTATTATAAAAGTATCTCTTCCACTGGGTTTCCCTTAATATAGATAGAGATGACCTTTTGATGTTTTATATCGGATCTCTGAAAGATATTACAGGAGTGTTCATCAGTCAGCCATACTTAAAGCACAGTGTTGGGACAGAGCCGTGAGTCACGTGGTCCCAGACATTCCAGTATTATATACAGAGTGGAAAATTGCATCACAGACAGTTGTTGTTTGAATATAAGATGGTGATTTGTTTGACTAAGTGTTAATCATAGTATATTCTTTATGAAGCTGAGGTTGTGTTTGTGTATGAAAGCCATACCGTTTTTTTTTCTTTTCTTTTATTATCATTTAATTATTATTTTGTTTTTAACATTAATTCATTGATGTAGGATCTTTGTTTCCAGACAAATTAACATAGTTTTATTGGATTTTTTTGTTTGTTTGTTTGTTTGTTTGTTTTTTTGGGGGGCAGGGGGTTTTGTGAAAAAGTATATTTCTGAGAATGTTTAGAGGAGGACGTGGTGCAGGACAGGAATGTTTTTGTCACCTGGACCTCTTGTGTTTTTTATGAGCACTTACTGAAATTTGTTCCGGTGTGAACTCAATGCACTTGGTGACTCGGATGTTTGGTCCTGTTAAAACAGAAAAAAACAACAGAAGTGGTCGTTAATAATATAGACTGACTGCAGAGCACTGAAAGGGGGAGGGGCGGCGGTATTTGTGTTAAAAAAAAAAAATTAATAAAAAAAAAAAAGACAGGTCGATAAATAGACCCTTGTGGTCATTAAAATATGACCATTTGGGGTCGATAAAACAAAGCTGTCAACTGGGTGTGGGGTTTTAAATTAAAGTAGGGAAACGGGGCTCTCGACGTTAATTAGCGTCTCCGGTAAAGATGTGCATGTGAAGTCATCTTTTATTGCAGCAGCGTAATGCCGCAATAAATACCTACTTTTAATCTGAACGCTAATATTCAGAGAGTATTAAAAGCAAAACGCTTGACGTAATGAAGTAGTCATTTACCGCAATTAGTGATGCCCTGAAATAAATGCAAGAAAAGCGGCAAACTAAAATGTTTTTTTACCCTTTTTGAAATTTATGAGATCACAAAGTGACTGCTGGGTTTGGTGCTCTCAACAGAAGGACGCTCCTGTTGCTGCACACTGCTGGTCAGCTGTCTGAAAGTACAGCTGCTACACTTTTCTCAGCATTACAGGGATGACAAATTCAGCTGGTCATAATTATTCATAAAGTAAGGAAAGATGCACTTACTGTTATTATCATCGCTCAGATGGAAAGCCGAGAAAGTTGCAGTATAAACTAATGATGCGCATGAGAATATAAGTGGAGAAATATGGACAATCATCATTCTGTATAAACGAAACAATCGTCACTCATGACTAATATTAAAGGAAATCTACTGAAATTGGAGTCACAGAAAGGTTGAATAAATGCTTCGTAGTGAGAAAAAATGGTTAAATATTCTGTGCAGCAAGCACTTGAATACTAACACTAAATGTAGCTGATGTTTATGCTTTCAATTTGCTTTAGTTTACGTGTCAGAATTGGAGTAAAAAAAAAAATACATTTTGCGGATACCATGGCTAGAATTTAAATATCAGTGGATTGCATAAAATTAAAGGGGTTAGGCATAATTGTTGCTTTTCTGTTTTATATGAAAGCTCTGAAATTAATCAGTGTTTCATGCATTCTCATGCCAGCCCACATGTCCAAGGGATTTATGAAAATGATTAAGTAAATGATGGCGCCGTAGTCATGATTTGTTAGTTTTCCTCTTTTTGTGAAAGGGATCTGGAGATTTAAATGAAACTCCAGAGAGAAGAGCCGATCAGGTCGATGCGCTACAAAAAGACGTGTAAACGCCGGATCATCCAGGCAGAAAAAGAAAGTTTAAAAAAAGAACAAAGTGGTTTAGAATCACATACTGGCCCTCTTGAAGTCATAATCTATTGTCTATTCCTGGGGTTTACGTACAATGCAACATGGAGACCCAATTTCTCTTTGCTGCTTTCTAAAAGGGAAAAGACGGGAGAAATAAACTTTCCCATAGTCAGAGCTAAAAGTTTACCGGAAACAAAACTAAGCTGGAAAAGACCCTAAGCTCACCTTGCCACCATGTACAGTTAGCAGGATGCTAAAGGGGGAGAAATATATTTCCAACGTTTTTCAGTTTTGCAATGACAGATGAATTCATTTTGAGCCTTTTTGCACGTCTTTATCAAGGATGCCAATGAATGTCGTGGGTGCAAAACAAAAACGGTTTGCTTTCTACGAATTGAGATGCTTTTCAGGGTCGAGAAGAAGGCTTCTTCTACTTTTCAATTTGTGCTCGTACCAGACGAGACACTCGAGATCAAAGAGTACGTCATTTGAAAACGTTGAAATCCTAAAGTTTGACATTTTTCACACAAAAAATCTCTGCAATAACGCATCCAGTACTTAATGCATTAAGTAGTCCATAAATTATATTTAAAAAAAAAAAAGATATGAACTAAAAATTGTTTCTTAGCACTTTGGAATGAGGACTTTTGCACCTAAAACACAGGGGGAAAAAGTCAAAAGCTTATCATATTGGGGGCTTTTTTTTTTTTTTTTTGCCTTCACAATGAGATTATAGTTTAGTTTCCGCTGAGGATTTAGTTCACACACAAACCTGATGTTGGGGAGGGAGAGACCGTTCAATCTGCTGTGTGCAATACGCGCATCTGTTGTAGCCGTCACAAATGCCGAGTGTGGGAGCGCGCTTGTTCTCGGATGTTTACCGGTGCAAAACTGCGAGTGTGTATGCGGTTCCGAGTGTGTGTGTGTGTGTGTTTGTTTGCGTGCCTGTCTGTGCGTGCGTGCGTGTGTGTGTGTGTGTGTGTCTTTTTGTTTTGGTCTTTTGTTCTCGTTGTTGCCGAATTTAAGAAGAAAAAAAAAAAAAAGAAAGAAAAAAATAAAACAAAGCTAACCCCTATGCCCATCACTGTGAATCTAACATTATCCTTCTCACATGTTTGTGAATATGTCAGCCGCCACCCATCGAAGAAAATGAACAAATGTAAAGAGCAAAAAATAAAACATAAAAAAATGATGCAGATGACGATAACAATAAAATATTCCAGTAGAGGAGCACAAGTATAGATTTTGTCGTATTTTCTTCACTCTTGCGCATATTTCAACCTAATTAGAGTGTGAAATATATTAAAGCCTGGCTGACACTTTAAAGATAAGCTTGTTCCTCATTCATATTTGCATTTTGCAAATTTGTCACTTTCCAACACACATCTTGATGAAGTATTTAACAGAATTCATGATGCTGCTCTTAAGCACATTTTCTCTCCTCTGAAGTGTTTATTTTCTTTCAGATTTCTTACATTTTATGTAACATCCTTGGCCATATTATATTTTTATTTGATACTGGCAGGCAAACAAAAACACACGATGCACATTTTCTCATCATGCAGAGCAGGGCAAGTTAAATTGTTTATTTTTTTTCTATTACAAATCAAAAATAAATTGGTGTGCACTGGGATTCGCCATGTTTTTACTATGTTTTGTAGAACAACCACTCTCAAAATTACAGCTGTAAGTATTTTTAGGGTGATTTTCTTTTTGCTTTCAGCATCCAGAGACTTTTTTTGTTATAGTTTCCTTCTTCCTCTTACAGCAGTTCAAGCTTCGGTCATTCATGAAGTTTGCTTTCCAAGTCTCGCCATTAAATCTTCATTTGATTCAGGTCTAAGACGTCCTGCTTCTGGTAACGAAGAACATCCCCAAAGCATGATGCTGCCACCTTTTGTAACTTAGTAAAGTTTACCAATTTAAATTCAGACCAGAAAGTTTAATTTCAGCCCCTTGGTTCACCTGCTTGCTGCATCTCCTACATAGTTTGTGGGAAACTGATGATGTTGGCTTTCAAGTCACGGAAAAGCAACAGTCAGTTGTTGCTCTGCAACACGAATCATCAGTTTCTCATAAAGGCCTTCACAGAACAGCTGTTTTTATAACGACGACACACGGACTCTCTTTACTAATTAACTGACTTCTGAAGGCGATTAGATTTTGAATCCACACCAAACTTTTCTCAGTGCTATGTGTAAGAAGCCGTGCGTCATTTTCCTGACGTTCCCAGTTGTGCTTGACGTAAAATCCCCTGTGAGGTTTCCAGTTATTTAACAAAATGTGAGAAAGCGCAAAACGCCAACAACACATGCAAACAAACAAGAGGCGGGGAGAGAAACGTATGTACGAAGAATATTTGTGTTACTCAATATGCACGACCCCGTATTATCAAAAGACAAAAGTGGCCAATCTTTTTATTTCCCTAAAGTGGACAAAACAATATAAATCCTTAATAAAAGGGCAGCATGTGGAGCATGTGGGAGCAACCCCCCTCTCCACCTCCCCCGGCAGGGCATCACCCGAACGCTCCGGATCCAGGAAACACTCGGCCATAAATTGGTTTGAAATGAACACAAAGGCGTCTCACTTATGAGAAACTATATATGCAGGCACGCGTCGCAATGTATGCATGCGTGCGCGTGCGGCCGCGCGCACGCTTTAGGTGCGCCTTGCTGAATGTGTGTGTGTGTGTGTGTGTGTGTGCGTGTGTTGTCTGAAGCAGCCCCAGGGAGGGGCTCTGACATTGAAGACGGGTTAAATCCTGTTTTACATTCAAGTGGCAGGCCCTAGTTCATTAGAGTGAGGATCATTCCTCCTCAAGACCAAAGGAAGCGCATACTAAACAAGAGCAGTTGTTGGGGAGAAAATGCCATTGTACGTGCAGAAGTGTATGCACTGTATGTGTGTGTGTGTGTGTGTGTGTGTGTGTGGAGAGGGGGGTGGGGGGGGTTGCAAAACAACTTTTCCTCTTTGTCTTATAGCGCCTTTATAAAGTGAGGAAAAGGTGTGGTTTGTGCGACTGAAGCCGCTGCGTGCTGTTTGCGTGCGCGCGCGCCGGCGTAAGTCGTGACAGCCTCCCCCCCCCCCCCTCCTCCGCCCCCGACTCGTCTTCAGCTCAGGCTGTCATTGAGTCACCCGTACGCCCTCTCTGTCACTAACTTTGATGGCTTATCTTACCCCCTGAATTAGAGTCGTGCTCCCGGGGGAAATACCTCGGCACATGTAAATGCATTTGAAAAAGTAAAAATATGAGAGGGAATAATAAAGCGAGGCATTGCGGGGAGACGGTTTTCTGCCTTGCATGGGAGTTACACTCCTTGTCCTTCATTCTTTTGCTCTCTCTCTATATATTTATATATTTATATTACTCCTTAAGGTTTTCATCTTTGTCACCATTTCCCCCAACCAGCCTCTCCTCAGACGAGTTTAAACTTCTCTCCATCTAAAGCCAGATCCTTTGATCCGTGTGTATGATATTTAACACCTGAGAGCAGATGAGCCGGCTGCTTTTTTGAAAAAAAGCAAAGGTGATGAACCCAACTTTTCAGGGCTGAGGGGGGCCGTTAATGTGAAATTGCGGGTTTTGGAAATTGCATGAGGCCGGGACTCGTGGCCGGCTGCGTTCGGCTGTTCAGGGTCTCGGATAGATGGTGTTTGTCAGTGAGGCCGCGTCTCCTGCCTCTGGGCACCCTGCCCTTTAGACGCGCCAGGCCTCAGGAGCCTCCTGCATGCCAAACAGACCTGTGCAGTCAGATGCAGCCGCAGAAGGGAGAGGAGGAGGAGGAGGAGGAGGAGGAGGAGGAGGAGGGGGGGGGGGGGGGGGGCGGACGATCGGACGTGAGGAGAGACAAAGTCCAGGGCGAAAAGGGTATGGAGGAGAGATCTGAGGAGGAGCGGCCGGCAGAGGAGTCGAGGTGGTGGTCGTCCCACAGCAGAGCCTTCAAGGCGGACCTCGAATGTGAAATCCAGCAGCACTGAAAACACTTAGCAGAGGTTGGGAATAGGTGAGTGGGAGGAGAGGAAGACAGGGCGCATTGTGGGGTGAGTCTCAACAGCAACGCTGTGTGTCGATGGCTGGGAGATTTCACAAACCTTTGCCCTAACCCAGTCAGAGATAGTTATCACAGACAAAGCCCACCCTGCCCAACTCCCAGAACTCTCCCACACACACACACACAGCCACACGCTGCTCATTTTGTCTCATATACATGAGCGCCGATGAGGAGCTCATTATAAGAATTATGCATGTACAGAAAACACAGTTTGTACATCTTTTGACTCCCACTGCAGCAGGAGCATCTACTGACTCTGCATTTACCCATTATCTTCAGCCTCATTTGTGAAACAAAAAAAAAAAACCAAACAAAAAAAACACGACAAGCCCTTATGTTGCATTGATTTTGAGCAGTGTGGGCAATTCAATATGTTTTATTTCTCGTGATTTAAAGAACTTTTTAAAACAGCGTTTCTCGAGACGTTTGCGCGTCAGTGATTGTTAACATAATAGAAATATTACGATGACACTGTTTCTGCTGATTAATAGATCAGGATATTCCAACATTTATTCTCACTTAAATTACGCAGTCTCATCATGTGGCATCAGATTAGATGCACACGATGAGACGATTGGCAGGAATCACTACTAGTGTTGTAATTGTAACAATAATTCTCTGTTGTATTGGTTTCTTTTAGGGGGAGTTTCCCTTCCAAATAAAAAAGGCAAATACATGTGACCTGTCTGAACATGGTGGCGGCAGGATCATGCTTTGGACGACCAATGCTTCATCGAAGGAAAACGAAAGTTTTGCAATGGCCCATTCAAAGTCTAAACTTCAATCTGGGATGTGCGCAATGTTTAGAGCCATCGTGTCACGCGCCTGCTGTTCCCAAATGGTAAACTTTAACCTTTATTAAACTGCAATTACCAAAGCATGCTAAGGTGTGTGGGCTGTTTAGGAGTTTGATTTTGTGGACAACTGAACAGAAAAGCAATTAAATCGAGAAAGAAAAAAGAAAGAAAAGCCGTAATTTTAGCAGCAAAATCCAACTGGCTGTGAGACAGGGGTTTTCAAACAGCCCTTAATGCCTTGGGAAATACCTTTTTTTTTTTTCTTTTTAAGGATGAGAAAAGCAGTTACCTGAATAAACAGAAGATGAAATGACTGAATGCTGGAGGCTCTCAGAGAGGCTTAGAGGAGTCTGCTGGTGGAGTTAATGGCTGGATTAGGCTGGTGCTGGGGAGGAGGGCCACGCTAATGCATTCACTCCGCTTCCCTGCAGCAAAATGCGAGTGCAGTGATCAAGAAGGTTAATTAAATAATTATACTAATTAAATATAAAGCGGCATAATTGTTCTGATAATAGACTAATCTGCCATCAGTTTTGTCAGCCAGGTTTTCTGGATTGTTAAAAAAAACAACAAAAAACCAAAACATATCAAAGTGTAATCCCAATATATATTTAGTCTATTCTTTAATATTTCAGTTGTGATTCGATGAATTTGGCACAGAATACGTCACTAATTCATTTGGAGCGTTTTCCTATTTGACAACGTAGCAGCTAAAGCTAGCTATGTCTTTTCATCATTTCTGCTCGTCTTTAACTCAACTAACTGAAGCAAAAGTACAAACTTTAAAGCATTTGTGACGCCTGTTCTTATCTCAGGAACAGCAGGCAGTTTTTACAGTCGTCTACTCAGGAGCTAACTCCTTAGAAACGTAAAGTGAAACCAACGTTTGCTGCCGCTAACGCTAAGCTAACAGCGATTCAGCCAAGTTTTCCACTTGTGAAAAGTTATTTTTACTGTTTTGAGTGGAGAATAGAGCGTGGACTGGTATAAAGCTTTACACCAATCTTTTTTTTTTTAAATTACAGCAGCTGTACAAATTATTTCATAGTATTTATTATGAACACATTAGCTAATGTAGCCTTAAGCTAATGTATCTTAAGGCTACATTAGCCAATGTAGCTTAATGTAGCTTTCGCTAATGCTACATTAGCTAAAATAAAAAAGGAAGGAGGATAAGTTTAAATAGTAGGGGTCAAGAGAAGAGAATAAAAGCCTAGACTGGACATGCTAACATCAGGGTTTATATTTGACAAGATAGATGAAAAATAAGGTTTACAAAATGTTGAGGTCCGCTATAATGTGTGGTTTTGATCACCTAAGAAATCAACCATCGTTCAAAAGAAGAGCTTATGCCTCAAATGTGAATATCCCACTGGGGATTTATTATCAGGAAAAAAATAATCAAACAATGATGCTGGGTCTCACTACACATTTCCTCTGGTTTTATTGTTGTGCGCACTGTGGTGCGCAAAAGTAAACAATAGTAAACCCCCGTTTTCCACAAACAAATGCAATATAATTACCAGCATGAACTCCTTGCATCCATTAAAACTGAACTTATAGAGATAACCTGAAAACAAGATTCACTGACAAGAGTTTTTGGATATAGTTTGGTACTGTACATGATTTTATCCAAATACATAAACACAGAACGAACTGTGAAAAATATCTAGTTTCCAAACAATTTTAAGGGAGTATAGTGACAAAAAAAACAAAACAAAAAAAAAAGCTTGACAAAAGTGCTGCTGCAGTGGTAAAATAATAATAAAACACTTGAGCCCTCATTTTCTCTGATTAATTAAAAAAAAAACAAAAAAAATAAAAAAAACTTTTGAGACAAAACAACCGTCATCCCGTTATTTTGAAGACTTAAAGTGAAGGGTCAGCCTTGATCATACCGACCAGGATGATAAGACAAACAGTCTCCTAAGAAGAGAGGAGACCGACTGACTACAGTGGCACAAAAAGTCAATCATAAGCATCAAATAAAAAAAAAAAACAACAACAAAAACCCCCCCAGATGAACAGTTTTTGATGAACTAAAGGAATTTTTAGAAAAAACATGTTTATTCAGCAAATAAACGGATTTTCCACAATTTTCAGCATCTTTAAACTGTTTAAAAAATAAAGTTAAGTTTTTCTTCACCTGAATATTTTTTTCTAACAATAAAAAAATGACAGGTTTGCATTTTTTTTTTTTGCTAAGCTCACAGGCTGCACATGAACACATATGCATTTTGCACAAACATACAAATAACAGAAACCCTGAATCACAGCATCAAGAAAAAAAAAAAAAAAAAAAAAAAAAAAAAACACACACAGACACACTCTGAGCATTCCTGGAAGATCGCTATTTGTTTTGGCCCTTGCTGCCAATGTCCTCACTGTCCTGGGAGCCTCTGTGACCTCGCTGCTCCCGCCTCTCGCGGCACTCCCGGCACTCTCCCTCGTCCTCCTCCTCTTCGTCGTCGTGGATGATCTCCACCTCCAGGCGGCCGATGTACAGCGATACGGCGCAGAGCCAGAAGAGGGCGACGCTGCCCACCACGGTGCCCTGGAGCAGCAGAGCTGGCACCGACAGCAGCATCAGCCTCCGCAGGGCGAAGAGGCTGCCAACGTAGGAGGCACCGCCAAACGACACGCAGACGCCTCCCAGGATGAAGAAGGCTGCGTGGAAACACATCGGCATGCTGTTACTGGACTCATTCGGGGAGCGTCTGCAACGGTTTTGCTTTTGAAACCTCAGTGAACCTGATGATGAGGAATCAAAAATAGTTGAATGATTTAAAAAAAAAAAAAAAAAACGATCTGCGAGTAATATTGAATCCCAGAAATGCACATCAGTGATTAATACTGAAAACCACGAGGCCTTGACTCCGTTTCACTACTGATGATTTTAGTCAGAAATCCTTGAGAAATGATATAAAGACCGAAAACCCCAGCAAATATCTGACACAATGTTTCATCTGAACACCATTGATTTTACAGCAGAGAGAGAAAAGCTGCTTTTTTTTTTCTTCTTCTCATTAACAACAATTTTCAAAGGGGATTATTTATTTTTAATAAACCACAGCCCAGTTAGATCTATTGGTTTTGAAGAATTTAATACTACAGCAACCTTCCGTTTCTACAAACATGATTTAGAGACTGCGTAATGCAGTGGATAGAAATTAATGTGATGGCAAGTAAATCATTTACGCCATGTGTTTTAACTAAAGACAGAGTACAATAAATGCAGCGCCCTGCACAATTATTTCCACTCCTGGAAAAGTCATGAAGGTTTCCACACAATCTGGAAAAGTCAATCATTCTTGTCGTCTAAATACGTGTTCTTTGGGTCCTTTCTTCTCTCCTATCTTACTTTCTTTCCTTGATTTCTTTCTGCTTTGTTTCCTTCTGTCCTTCTTTGTGTCCTTCCTACCTTTCCTTGCTTCGTGCCCTTCACTTCTCCAAAAAGTTATCACCTTACATTCACATTTTATAAAGAATATTTTCATGAAATTCAAACAAAAGCACCACACAGCCAAGCTCCCACTAGAGCTTGTGATATATAAAACATATCAGAAGCACTTTGCCGCCTTCTGGTGGTCACAGTTATGCCTAATTTAGGTCATTTAGAGAGTTAGATGCGGCACCTCTGGCGATACGCATGTTTTACAAGCCATTTTTTTGACAAATTTGTTGGTCTTTCAAAAACACTTTGTCAAGTTTGTAGTACGGCTCTACTTGATGTCTCCTGTTTTTTTTGGGACAGTGAGCAGCATCGGGACAAAATGCCGCCAAATAACACGCGAGCTTTGCATTTTCCTCTAATTAGGGTTACAAAGTCTCTTCTCTGAATGTCCTCCTGTTACGGGAGTTTAACGCCTCCAGCACCAGCTCACCGTTTGGACCGTCAGCCATGACGGTCGAGTTTAGCCCCTGCAGGGGGGGCGGAAACAGGCTTCTCTTTTCCTTCTCATTCTCTTTACTACTCCCTCGATACGCTGCGATTTAAGCTCGAGTAAACTCGTACCGTATCCTGCTTCCCGTCCCACTTCGCTCTGGACAAAAGCAATGACTCCGATCCCCGTCGCCAGCAAGCCGTTCCTGAACCACGACAGGAACCCTGCGAAACCATGAAGAGACGTTACAGACCGGCAGTCCGTCACGCCAGACCTGCTGTTTTCACACACCGAGCAGGTTTGGCTGTTCGGAGACCACAATTTAAACGAGTTCGTGAAAAGCTCAAGAACATTGAAGAGAGTTCCTACACACACATATTTTAGATTTTTATTTTCTTTTTACAGATTTAAATTTAATCACTTGTAGGTTCAATAAATCATATGTGAAACTCTGATCAGTCCAGTCTAGTAGTGGGGTTGTTGTTTTTAGTATTTTTTGGCTAGGTTAATAAGTCCTAGATTAATGCATATAACACAGAATTATTCAACACTAAATGGATTGAAATGTTCATGGGTCTAGATGTCAAATAACACAGGAATTGTCCCATTTGTTTTAACTGGTGTCTTATTTATGGGTTCTTTCACTTAGTGGCTCCAAAACGACTCAGTTTAAAAAATTCAGATTTTTATAACCAAACAGAAAACAGAATAAAGACTGGAAGCTTCTTTTGCCCCCCGCAACTTATTCAGCTCTTCCTGAGCTTGTCAGACAGCGTAGAAACGCGACGCATGCGAACCCTGACAGCCAGTTCCACGTCAAGTTGAGGCGAATTTCTGACTGAACTGTAGATGCTCGGCAACCAATGTAAGAGACAGATTAAGAAAAAGACACAGATCTTACTGATGCTTCCAGAAAAATAAATGGAAAGAGACACAGTCACAATCAAAAAAGCAAGACAGAAATAAATATGTTGAAAGAGTCTGAGGATTGCTGAAATGGTGTACATTGCCATGCGTCATTTCCTGAGAATCTCTATCCTTGCAAAACCAAACAGTCAATAAAATTACTGAGTCTCAACACACTTACATTTGCACACAACTCTACTTTTGACAATCTGTGACTTATTTCTCTAAATCCTCTAAAACTCACGAGATAAAAGGAGTCATCCGTTATTAGGTTTATGATAGGTTTGGGATTGGGAAGCCAAAAGATTTTTATGTGTCACAAATGCACATAAAAACACAAGCAGATGACATAAACCCTACAGCCAGAAAAGAAATCATGAACACGTTCTTCATGATTCGACTAATCGTGGTATTAAAATATGGTCTGAATGTTTTCAATACACTCAACAGATCAGATGATGTCATGTCAATGGTGCGTCTGAAACCCTCTGGAAACATTTAGGAATAATCATACGACATAAACTGCAAGAAATTCTAAAAACGAGATTCGTAGACACAAATTTTAATGTATTGTAAAATTTCCAGAATTGTTACCGCGTTTCAAATTAAACACACACACTCCCGCGAACATTGGATTAATGGCAAAGCTGCAAAGAAACCAAGAGATCGGATGCTAGTGTGACTCCTGTTGAATATCTGAACTTTATGATGAGCTATGAGGCGACTATTAAACACTCTCCATATCATTTCAGCGGTATTGGAGGGAGCAGTGTTAAGTCTTGTGCATTTTGCGAAACTGTTTTGCTTAAACACCCAGAGGTGTTTTAAGCGTCTGAGCAACGCTGCCATCCTGAGACAGAGGGGAAATGCACAGACACACCGAATGCTTTCCGGTCAGACAAGTTGGACGCAATGACGAGACGTACGTTCACAGGAGTCAAGGTGAGGCTCTCAAATGTAGGAGGACGTTGTCAACTATCGGGCACGGTGGTGGCGGCATCATGCTGAAGGTACATTTGGCCTCCAGTGGCAGTTTTCCCATTTCACTAAAGCGGGTGAAGTAACTAGTACGTCCACATTTTTCAGTTTAACCTAACCTGAAAGCTATAACCTGAAAAACAGATTCATCTATTTTTGTCCTGCAACAGCGTGTGTGTGTAGGATGAGATACCTGTCTCATGTGACTTCCTTAGCATCTGCAGAACACAAGAAAACACATCGACACACTTGAAGTTTATCTTCAGAAGCAAAACCAAATCTTAAGCACAAGATTTAAAACTCGGCATTTCTCCTGCTGAATTTAAATCCTACCAAAGCGTCCGCCTTGTCGAGGTCTGTGAGGTGGTACTGCTGCAGCGGCTGCTCCGGACCCCGCTGGCTCTTGCCCCACGGCCCCTTCTCGCCGACCCGCTGCCGCGCCGAGCCATGCAGCCTCCGCAGCGGGGCTCCGGCGCGGCCCGGCCGGCCCAGGAAGTAGCTGGCGGCCCGCGGCAGCTGCCTTCTCACGAAGAGCGTCAGGAAAGCCATCACGTCACCAGAACCGGCTGGCTTGAAAACAAACTAACATGTAGGAAAGAAGGAGAAGCACAACACGACCTCTGCATGCCCTTTGAACTGTCACGTGCTCGCACTCAACCCCGGAAGCGCTTCTTGGTGAAGCGTGGTTAGGAATCACCACAGCGCCATCTGCTGGCATGTTAGAGGAAAAACTTAAATGTGTCACATGGAGGTCGAATTTAAGTACTATTTTTGACCAAACATACTCAAATTAATATTTGTACCTTAACTTTCGCTGATGTTTATCTCCTTGGTCTCAGAATTGTGGGAAATCGATGTCTGCACAGATTGCAATAACACGATTAAGCCACACGAGGGCGCCAGAGTACAGGATAATGAAACATCATAACCGAGCAAGGGTCTCAGTCTGTCAGCCTCCATAGTCCTAACCCCTGATCTAATCAAATGTAACCATCTATTTATATCTACCTCCACATTTTCAGCTCCACTGTGACGTCCAACATTATTTATATGTAGTGTCATATTTATGTCACTTGGCTGTTAGCATGAGGCGTTTTTGCAGCCCAGATCACACAGACGAAAACATTCATAGTTTGTAATGAACAACTCAAAGGAACAAACTTACCCTTTTCCAATTTGCGTACTGTGATTTATTTCATTAATACTGTGAGCAGGAGTTGTGGCCCTCCACATGCCTTTAAAACAAGTCACAAATGAAGTAATCATGCAAGAATATGGCTCTGTTTAATAGCAAAATAACCTTATGAACTGCAGAAACATTCACTGCCATTAAGCTATTAATAAAAACATAAGTGGTGAAACTGGCCAGTCAAAATATAATCTGTTATACATTCATTTTTAATGGATACATGATAAATAGCAATTTCCTCTTTGCATAAAGTGAAATGATCAAAATTGTAAACACTTTATAAGTACTTGGTTGTTATCTGACATTAGCAATTTTATTTACTGGTTCCAGAACCAGGTTCGACTATCCGACGGACCCTCCTCTCCAGTTATTATGTCTAGCCATAATAACTTTTAAAAGAATGCCTTTTTTACTGTAAATATGCCACAGATATTATATAAAATGAGTGTGATTTTTTTAATATATCTCCCTACTTACTCGAGTTAATGTTTAATTAAGTGAGTTACAAATTGAACCCAATGAACGTAACTTATAAATAAATCAAATTTACCATAGTATCACTTACGCCCAGGGATAAGTGATACTTATCCCTTACATCTGCTATGTATTTAATGTCACACTTTATACACTGACATGCTGCTGTAAATTCAAGGATCTTTAATAACTCATTAAACATTAACGTATACATGTATAGAAACTTAATTCAGGCCATGAAGAAGCTTCTCTGCGTTGTGTTGTTTTATTGAAGATGTTAAAAATACGCATAAAATACTGTTATTTTTCACATGACATGTGCGGTGACCCCTAGTTCTCCAATTCCCACTTATCCCAAAAAGTTCCTCAGATACGCATGAACTTCAACACTCTGTGAAATTGTGCCTTTGTGTGTGTTTGTGTGCGTGTGTGTGCGGAAGGATCAGTGCTCCGACGTGCACTCGCCGAGGATGAGCGAGCAGCCTCTTCCGGACCCTCTTTTGTCTTCTCGGGTCCGCTGGGACGCAGAAACACTCCACCTATCATCACATCAGATTGTTTCAGGGTGAGGAGCAAAGTGAGCCGCACAGCCGGGAGTTTGTATTTGTGTTTCTGTGTGCTTTTTTTTTTTTTTTTTTTTTTTACAATGTGTGTGCTGTACGGTCTTTAAAGACAAATGTTTGATGTAATATTGCAGCTGACCTACTGTCCACTCTCACGCTACAGTTTCCCAACACAATGGGAGAATGTAAGTGCACGCCCATACTTAGGGGAAAAAAAAAACCTGATTCACACAGGGTAACGCTTAGAATGGTTTTCTCTGGAACTGCTAGACTTAAATTTGAAACTAGACATTTCAAAGAGAAACATAACCTTCTTTATTCAATAAAGGCCACTTAGAAACGGTAAAAAGATTTTCTCTTCTTTGCTGCAGTATAAAATAATAGTAATTTCATAAAAATCCAACATGTAGCAAGTAGGCGTAATTTGTTAATCCTATTTGACCTAAAAGAAAAAAAAAAGTTTGCTCTGATTTGAAATCAAAAGTCATGTGTTGCTAAATATCAGGTATTCAAAAGTATTTGAACAAACCCTTGAATGCCGTAGGTCAGGCACTATTTGAGTATAGCCAATTCCTCCTGGTTGTTGCAAATATGCATCATAATCACTGTCTGAAATTAAAAGCAACAGCAAAAATCCTTCCAGCTACTCGGCTTCCAAAAACCAGGAGTAATTGTCCAAAAAAACCCAAAAAACAAACAATGTCCCAGTCAAAACATTATGACAAAAGTCATACAAAAAGAAAAAGAAATCAGAATTAAGAGAGCAACGCCAACATGCGTGAGGGGCATGATCCCGGAATGGACCGAGCCAGAGTGGCTCATCTTAAATTTAGCCTAATCAAGGTAAGTCTTCTGGCTACAGAGACGCTGCCACTTGATTTTGCACCGGATCGTAGAAAAATCTGAAATTCTGTAACTTTCGTTCCTTGAAAAGGGCACAAATCTTTTAAGATTCATCCGGCGAGATGTTTTCTCTGGTGTCCCCCATGTGGGCGTTTAGGTTCTCCACACACTCAGTGCTGTGGAAAACCACGCAAAGCACATGCATGGTCAGCATATGCTTTCAGGATGTGTCATCCAGTTCGATGTCATTTTCCTGAGCACGCCGTCTCATTAGTATCTCTGATGTCAGGTTTTCCTCGCCATCTAAATAAAAACAAACTGTCCATGACACCCGAGTGCTTCCATCTATTTTTGAAGTGGGGGGGCCTTCTGAGTTGACCTTCATCATCTGCGCACCAAGCATGATGATTTTTTTTCGGTTTTGCCAATTGCCACGAATAGAAGACGAAGCTCAAAGTTGCACGGATTAATAAACAATAAGTCATCTCGATGTGTTGACTTAACTGACGTATTTTAAACACTGATTAGAAAAAAGATTGGCTTTTGATGTTTTAGCCAAATTTCGATTAAACAACAACGTGTGCTGCTTAACCTACCGAGAAAAATCAGCAAAAACAATTCAAGTAAGCGAGCAAGCAGCTGCAGGAGTCTACCTTATGTTAACTCTTTGTCACCCGTGCTCGAGTCTTGTTGCATCAACAAACAGGAGGAAGTAGCAGGAGAGACAGATAGAGCGAGGGACAGAGGAGGAGATGTGTATACGTGCAGAGTTGCACTAATCTGCCATACGCGGTCTGGGGGATTCCAGCCAGCTGCACAGGGAGCGCTGACCTTGGCAAAGAGCATGCAGTTTATCTGCCCCTGGAACAAACAAGTGTTAGATTCAAGTGTCGACCGGTCAGCAGATAAATGATTGACTCGCATTAATGAAGCCAGAAAGATTACAGTTTAACAAGACAGCGTGTGGCTCTGCAACAAATCTCACGTTGCACAATATGGGAAGATGGCATTTTGAAAGCGTTTACTTTCAAACTCATTATATTCACGTGACTTTGGGTTTCAGAAAGATGTATTGGGCTCATTGTGTAGCTGTCTCTTTCTGCTGGAATGAAGTCAAGACTAAATTCTGGTTGAGGCTGCGTGTGCTGTTTCAGCACGTCGGGCTAGGAGAGGTGAAGAAACTCGCTCCTCGTCCTGGCAATCAAATCCGGACAATAACTGATTATCCATCTCCCACTGCTGTTGAGATAAATGCGTCTTGCTAAGAGTAATAGCTGAAGGCCCGGGTTGTTTTGCTCCGACAAAGACCCGGGACTTAGAAACGAACTTACTCTCTGCGCTCGTTCCTCTGCCCGTAATGAAAGTTACCTTTGGCCAGCGTCAGGAAATGTTTCCAGAGTCTAACATTCCCATCATATCTTGCTTTTTAAGTGCATACCCAATGTACCCAAAAGTCACACATTTAGCACTCTGCACCTTTGCAGCTCTGCTCACATTTTTTTTAGTGGATCTAAATCGATTTCTGTGACGACCTCTCCAAAACACTGACAATGTTCTCCTTCGTAGGCAATTCTGGTAAGATTAGAGTCGTAGCGCATGTGAGGAGAAATCACCTTTCTTGCAAAGAGTTGACGTCAACTCTGTTTCTTTGTTGGCATGGTAAACGTGACGCCTTTTGCGTCGTTTTGCTTCAAACTGAAAAGGAGATGCAAGGAGCAATCAACCCCGATCACCTAAAATGTATTCCATTTTATGGCGTATTACCAAAAATGTTCAATTTAGTTTTCAGATCTCAAGCCGGTGGAGCTGCTTTGGGATGCAATGGAACCGGGACATGAAACTGACAGGTCTGCAGCATTATGTTTTTGACACATTGTTGAAGCTGGCATGATTTGAGCAACACCTGAGCCCAACAGCAGAGTCCTGGATGTGTCCGTCTAGGGTACCAGAAGCTCAAAGCAAGAGTCAAGAGGAGGGTATGCCACTTCTCCACATTCTCAACTCTATGCTAAGTTCACAAATATACTTTTATCACAAATGTGGCAACATCTGGGAGTTTTGTCCTGTGACTTTGGTCTAAAAACACCTTTTTACAAACAAAGATATGTGACATGAAGGGACTAGAAGTACATATGCGTTTGTTCACGGCACATATACCATCTTGCTACACATGCAACGTATGTAACAAGTGTTGATCACGTTCATTCCTACCTTTGGGTTGAAACATTGTTTACATTTTAGATACACTAACATGTGTGGTAAGGTTAAAACAAATAAAATAAAAAAATTGTGTGACAAATGTTTTGAAATGATAGAAAAAGCAAAACTGCAATAGTCAGAAGGCATCTTTTTCTTTTTTTAAGTCACGTTTATGTCAATAATTATTTTAATTGCAACATTCACATCCTGGCACGTCCTTTGAATTTCCTCCTACAATCATGACAGTCAGTAAACTGAAGTCTAGTTGATCAGGTCAAAAGGCCGAGAGGAAATGACTTTACTGACACATCCAAACAGGGTCAAAGGTCATACAGGAATAAGTGACCAGGACAGATAAAGGGGAAAAGATGTGAGATTTTAAAACATTTCTATATTGCAGAGGATAATACTTACATATTTAAGTTATGTGTTTCCATACTTGTGTTCCTATTGTAGGACCCACAACACAACCTTGAATAAGCTTTTATCCTAAGGTTGCACTGAAATGAGAGGTGAGAGATGTGGGCTTGCAAGGTCTGTGTCATCACCCTGTGTCCCTAATCCTCCAGGGTGAGGCATTAATCCCTGGCGATAACCCCTGGCCTGGCTGCATAGCAGCACATTACCTCGTTTCCTCAAGCAAAGCAAATTTAGAAGTGAACAAGAAAATGGCCAGTCTTACAGGCAAAGATTTATAGCCCTGAGGTCAGAGACAGTTCAGCTTTGTGGGTGGAACAATAAAACGTGGAGTTGTTTGGTTATTTAGGATAGAAGCGATTTGTATTTACTATGTAGATAATCTGTTTACAGATGATCACAAAAATAGAAATTACACACAGTAAACAAAATAGTTAAAAAAAAATAACTTTCAGATGAAACTGTTTGGATCCAATGTCCTAAACCGGCTCTGCAAAAACACAGGATGAAAACAAATTATCATGGCACTGATGGTCACATTTTTTTTTAAATTTATTTTACTTTAAGATTATTGTCTAAAATCACTATATCATTATTACCGTGTCAAAAATTAAAATGCAGGAAACTTATGTTGCAGAGCACGCCATTTTAAGTTATTTAAATAATAACTGTAGTTTCATTCAAAATTCAGAACTTGCTATTTTAGCTACTTACAAGAAAAATATTTATTCCCATTTTTCTTCAAGCACAAATCAGTTTTGATGTTTGCTAACAATTCTTTCCCAACTTTTTTCATGTTTTCTTATTTCATGACTTAGTTTTCAAATCTGAAAAATGACTAGATATCCAACTATCACTTCATTATATAGCCATATGGGTAAAGGTTTAAAATTAGGTCCAAATAATCATTTGCCCCTATAAAGGAACAGATTTTTAAAATATCTGACCGTGACTTGGGCCTATTATTTTCACAGCCAATGCAAGAAAAGGAAAAGAAAAGGAGTGGAAGTTGAGTAACGGGTTTAAAATACCACTTACTGGTTACATTTATTTGTAAATGTTTAGTATGCATAGGTGGTAGAAAAGGAGGCAGTAGAAGGCACATTCCATCGATAAGCCTTCGTCTGATCAATGCTTTTTTGTTTTTTTGCTGTTTCGGACACTTCCACCGCTGCCATTGCTAAAACTACAAAAAAAAAAAAAAAAAAAAAGAAAAAGAAAAATTGCTGAAACTACAGCAGACTACGAATCTTAAGTAGCGCAGAAAACGTATCATCTTTCACAACTTCTTCTTCTGTTCCCTGACTGGCCCAATTGAAAATCCACTTTGATGGGAAAAAGCCCAAACCGATTGGAAGTGAGTTGAGTTGTAGGAATGAAAGGTTAAAGCCACGCAGCTTTAGCTGGATAAGAAACTAGCTCTCTCTGAGCAAAAAGCCTTAAAAAAAAAAAAAAAAAAAAAAAAAGAAAGAAGCACATTATGGCCTCTGAAATGTTTCTCCTAAGTAATCCTGTTCCTTACTGGTCTATTATATTACATATTTGGTGGCGAGAGGCAGATGGGGGGGAAATGTTCGGTCTTTGCCCGGGAACCCAATCATGTAACCACCGCCCCTGACTTTACAGTTCCACATCTGGACTTTTATTTATTTATTTATTTATTTATTTTTTTTCAACTCCAGGGATAAGTTTATGATTCAGCACTATCGCTTCAGAAAACGCTCTAACGCATCATTTTCAAGTCGTTTCAATGTGTCTCTTCACTTCCTGCGTTCAATAGAGGATAACGCTCGTGCGCCCGAACGTCGGCTGTAGCAGCGGGTCACGTGGTTCGTTTGCATGCAAATGGCAGGCGGGACTCGACGCGGAGAGCCGCGGTAGGAGGGGAGGTGAAGGGGAGGGGGGAGAGAAGAGTCCGAGGAGGACGGGGGAGGGAGGCAGACAGAAACTCGGGGAGCTCCTCGACACAACGGGGGGAGCGCTGGCTGTGGCTGTCGACGGGGAAGCTTGTCCGGCTCGGAGCATCTCTCCCCCCCCCGCCTCCCCACACCTCCTCCTCCTACTCCCTCCGTCTCCCGGTAACGGTTTAACGTGTCAGATTCCCGTCGCCACCTGGCCTTGTTTATAACCGCCGCAAAAAAAAAAAAAAAAAAAGAAAGTCGGATGGGACGAACCGCCGAGCCGAGCCGAGCCGAACAGAGACACTCCCGGAAATAACATGCGTACTCTCAGCCCGTCACGTAGGCTCGCCGAGGATTTGCTTCGCCGTATGGCTGCCGGAGGAGGAGGGTGAGTGTACCGAGCGCTCTGCTAGCGAGACGGTTTTTATTCACCTCTTTGTTTGAAAAATGTCAAACACACTTCTTTAATAAAATAAATAAATGAAAAATATTTTTAATGTTCATTTAATATTCAGTGAAATGTATCACTGTCTTGTGTGGAGCTGTTAAGTTGGTGATTACAACCAGACAAAAGACGAAAAAATACATTATTTTTATGGTTGCGTAAGCGAAAATCCTTCTAAATTTCATTCGTAAACGCGTACTTTTTTTTTTAAAACGACAATAGCGCCAGTTGTCGTTTTTTTTTTTTAATGCTGATATTGTTTCATCAAAGTGTAACTGTTAAGTCATATTTTTTTTATGACTAATGTACAAAATAAGACTTGTACTTGTTTGCAGTGGCATTTTGTTTTTAAAGTGTTCAGATGAAATCCAGAGACATCCAAGAATGCAGGCCTTTTTGTGGCACCAGTAAAGGCTCAGGGTTTCTCACCGTGGCTCTCTGTCAGGGCCGAATCCAGAATGTTTGGGGTTCCGAGCAGATGTCGATTTGGGCTCCCATTGAGAGCACGCCAACCAGCCACCATCCCTAAACCTGTGTAGAAGTTATTTTTCTCTGATCCTCTGGTCTCCACTTGCTGTTGTTATTCTGTTAAAAAAAAATCCCTCATCCTTGTTTCAAGGCATAAAATAGTGTTTTTGCACTTTTTAATGGTGAAAATATCACATTTTGTGTTACAGAACCGAGGAATAAAGAGGATATTATAAGCCGGCTAACTTAATTTTTCCCTAACATCAACAAATGTAGAACATTCTCCTAAGACTTTTGAAAGTTTTATCGCAGTATCTTTTAAAAAATGTGAACATTTCTGCTATTTTGTTGCATTTCTGATTTTTGGTATTGTTAAAAAGTAGTTTTATTTCTTTTGCATGGACATCTATTTTGACGTGCAACTGTAATAATTTTCTTACTTATGTTCCTGTGCAGGAAATAAATTACTAACAAATATTTGAAGAACCTAAATAAGACA
The DNA here is from genome assembly GCA_010277015.1 of Poeciliopsis turrubarensis. Classification (NCBI taxonomy): domain Eukaryota; kingdom Metazoa; phylum Chordata; class Actinopteri; order Cyprinodontiformes; family Poeciliidae; genus Poeciliopsis; species Poeciliopsis turrubarensis. The sequence goes on from VMRN01000005.1 coordinate 2,170,343, forward strand.
ATTCGACTCAAATAATTGCAATTGTGTTACGTTTTGCAAAATGATGTATTACAGTCAATAACAATAGCAGCAATTCCCTGCTCTCTTACTTTAATTAGTTGAATGTTTTTAATCAGTTAATGTAATTAAATCTTTATTTAAATTAAAACTATGATCCTAAATAGATATTATGTTAACATTCATAAATCTGAAATTAAGTCCTTATTGATGTCTTGAACTTTGGGACCTTAAACAGCTCATACCACACAGCAACGTGTTGCATCACAGAAACTTGGAGTTTTATTTTACTAATGCTCTCCATAACAGATGGTCTGCACTCCATCTATATATAGACCTAAAAACGTATCATTTTACTCTCCACAGATTTCCGTCGCTGCCTGAATATGTTTAAGAGGCGCACTGAAACAAACGCAGAGCTGCAGAGTGACTGCTGAAACCAGAGCAGACGAAGGATTGGGGACATGATACTTGCAGTGCTCCTCTCCGAAAGAGGAAGCAGCGGCTCAGTTGGAAAATGAAGGGAGGACGTGAGGTACGTGTGCACCCAGCAGACGACGAGATCAAATGGAGAGTTTGGGGCTGAAGGAGCTCTTGAAGACAAACTCTCGCCTTGGACCAACAGTCTTTTCAGAGTCGCTGGAGAGAAGAAGCCAGCAGACAGAGATCTACAGCTCATACCAGGCAGACATGGGTCTGAACGGTTTCTGCGCAGGGCCCACTGGGACTCAGACGGCCGCCGAGCTGCTCGCCGACATGGCCTCGCAGACAAACTCCCCGGGCATCACTAGCCCAACGAAGCAGTCCAAAAGCGGCGTTCCGCTCTACAACGGTGGGGTGGTGTCTCCGTCAGCCACCGTGGAGGCCAGCCAGGCCGAGGCTTTGGCCCACACGCCCCATAGTTACCCGGCTCAAGTGAACGGGATGGGAGCAAAAACAGGTGGCTCCGTCTGCACTTTTAACAGCAGAGGCCTCACGATGGAGGATGGGGGCAGAACGGCTCATGACATATCCTCTTTAGGAACGAGGAGAATCAATGAGGACCTGAAAGTCAGGCAGGCACAGCAGCAGCAGAAGAGGAGGAACGGAGAGAATTGGGACGGTGGATCAGAAGTCCTCAATGGCCATGTCATGGGCTCCCCGGGGTTGGGATGCTCAGCAGACCCGGATTGTGGAGCAGGGGAGTCAGATTTAAAGCGGCGGAAGTTGGCTGATGGAACTGTTGCTAACAAATCATCCGAACCGCGCAGAGTGGCCCGAGCAGTCGCCCCGATGAGAGTCACCGTCAACAGCAGCAGCTCTCACAACCACCCAAACTGCTCTCCTGAAAATGCTAATTTGCGAAATGGACATTACACTGCTTCCCCAGATCCTTCAGCTGTACCAAGCTTGCCCTCCATCCCTGGCCTCCTGCCTCCTGCAGGGACCGGCTGGTCAGCGGAGCGCATCGCCAAGCAGTACATTATCCCCTGCATGAAGTACTACGGTATTTGTGTGAAGGATAACTTCCTCGGAGTGCAACTGGGAGACAGTGTCCTGAAGGAGGTGGAGGCTCTGAACCAGAGTGGGAAGTTCCGGGGCGGACAGCTGGTGAGCCAGGCGGACATTCCCTCCCGGAACATCCGAGGCGACCAGATCGCCTGGGTGAAGGGGCAGGAGCGTGAGTGCCAAAGCATCGGGACACTGATGGCTCACATTGATGAGGCCATATTGTACAGCGCTGCCAATGGACAGCTGGGGAACTGTGTCATCAATGGACGCACTAAGGTGAGAGACGGTTTTAGGAGGGTGAGGACTCTGGAGCGAATTTGATAATCACAGGATTTCTAAAAAAAAAATCTCGGAAGAAAACTGGGTGGGGGGAAGTTACCCAACACTGCTGATTACATACCAGAATCATCAGGGAGCCTTCAAAATGTATCTCATTACTCATGAAGGCCGAACTATATTAATTAACAATATTACTGTCATTCAAATGCAGCATACAAACTAAAAATGCTTTTAACTTAACCTTCTTTAGGTACCTTTCTTTTGCCTTCTCTCTCCCTCTACGTTAGACTGGCATCTCTAGTTTTCCTTCACTCCTGAGAGCAGAACGGCACATAGTAGCCAAACGAAAAGTATCAGGCGGTGTTGGTTTTTAAAAATAAACTACATTTGAACTTTCTTAAATTTGTTCAGATGTATGTGTGCAGAACCTTCATTCTGAAAGTATGGAGGCTTTCACTCTGCCTTGGCATTGCGCCGCGATCAATTGCATGCGGAGCAATCTCTGATTTATCATCTTCCTGAAGTTGGTCAGACTGTGGTCTTTTCTTCAGTTTCCATAACATAACTGGCATGCTTTTCAGGGCCAGAAATGTCTCGGCTTGCTGAGGTTGAGCAAACCCTCGAGTCTGGCCCGGACGAGAGCAGTTCCAGAGACATCCAGGGCGAACATTATTCCCCTGCATCTCAGGATAAATACCGGCAACAAAATAACACCCAGTGTTTGCGTGACGTCTTTGGACGTTGTTGTTTATTGGTTGGACGCCTTTTCTGCTCCGCGCTATCTCTGCGTTTGTAACGCCGACATGTGGGCATACGCACACAAGCGAACACACTTACTCCACAGGTAGCGTGTCAGGGTGAGCCATGTGATTTTCCAGTTCATGGAGACGGATAAGTCACTGCCCTTGTTTTTGTCTTCATTCTGCAGCAACCTGGAAGAAGAAAGTAAAAAAAAAAAAGTCTATCTCCTCTGCCATCACTTTATCTCTGACAGCATTTTCTACCATCACTTTGACCACACAAACGTGATGCTTGCATGGTTGAAGGGAGACGTTCTTGTTTATTTTTCTTCCCCTTATCTGATCTTTTATTCCATGTGAGCTGCACGAAAAAGCTCGAGTGTAAACCCCCTTCAGAAATATCTCAGTCAGACTTTCTCCTCATGCATCGGCCGCGCTTGTAACTTTAGTTTTTCGTGCCGACTGTTTTCCAGGATCTGCTGTTGCGCTGTAAGAGAGAGACTTGCCTGCTCCCAGCTGCGCGGCGCTCGCAGTCTCGGCAGGATTCACATTGTAACACCTCCAGACAATGCGAATCAAAATTGTTTTCGTAAAAGCCTGGCAGAAAGATCAAAACCTGCTGATGTCAAGTCTTGGCCTTAGCTTATTCTGCTCGCAGTGAACCATGTAAACTGTTATGTCCCATTAGGAAATGGATCCAGAAGACGTACTGGCACATGCGATCTGGCAAGTAGGCACATTACTACTCCCCGGGGAGGAATTAGGAAAAAGTGACACCTGAATGCATGCAGCCAAAGGCCCATTCCCTCAGCTTTTGCCTAATCAACAGGGCTATAAAAGAGATGTTTAAGATAATGCAGTAAAATGGGAATGGAGCAAAGTAATTTCTTCACCTATCTACAGTGATTAGTGTGTCTTCTTTCTGGCCTTCCTATCCGACACTTGTCTGTACTTCTAAAGTATTTGATCTATAACCTTGTTCATCCCATGTTTACCATCAGACTTTGCCCTCAGTACATGCACACTGCTATTTACATAAGCATGAGACAAGGGCAAGTTGGTGGCCTTTACTTCCTTGGACGTGCAATGACTTTGCTGTTTTCGGACCTGAGTCATAGTTATAGTTGCTGAATGGCGGGTATGAGGTTCTCGGTGGATGAAGCCTTTTGAGGAAGGTTACCTGAAAACTTTACACACAAAAAGCACAAGATCTTGTTGCTTTTCTCAAAACAGAAAAGTGGAATTTATTCACTGCTTCTGCTACAATAATATATAATTCAGTTATATTTAGCAACATTTATTTTTTACTTTTTTTTTTTTTTTTTTTGCAAGGGACAGATTTTTGATCTGCTTAAGATGCTTCAATCAACCAACTAGAATTAAAACTAACGACTCCCTCAGATTACAGTATTTAAGTTTATCATCAAAACTTCTTTCTTAAATCTTTTTGGTTTAATACAATCAGATAAATTGAAATAATCTTTGCATTTTTCCTTTTGATTCAAAACTTTATCAAATAACTACGACACAGTTTTTGATGTATTAAGTTCCTTTATGGTGGGGAATCGTTTCTGGTTCTGGTCTTTGTAGGGGAACACTGAAGGCGCATTGGGTTGAAATGAGGAGGTTGACGTGTTGGGACATTAACTTTGGTAGCCAGCATGCAGTTGGCAGCTGTACAGACATATTTAATAGAGAAAAGCTGAATTTTGCTTTCTTGCTTTCACTAAATCTATCCTTTAAGGCCGACTGAAGCGAAAGCTCGTCTTTCAGCGTCGTTTTATTTTTGTGCCCCATAAAGCTGAAAAAAACTGATGGTCGCGCTGCCATTTTCTCTGGCACCTCATTAGAAAGCCTTAAAACTGCAGCAACGACATGTTTTTGTGACTTTGAACTGTAACGTCATAGATCTTTTGCATGGCTTAATGTCAGTATCCTGTGTCTTGTCACGACTAAGGAGAAGAGAAATGTTTTACATTTTCCTCACCGTTTGATAGTTGAAGCACTTAAATTCTTTCCTGACTGAAATGGACGTACTCAGTAAAACTGTGTTTACTATGCAGATGATAGAGTTTCATACAGCTTCATTAGCCTCTGGCTCCGTTAATTTGGATCGAAAATCTCTTCTGTACATTATGTTGTTTATGTGCACATAGCTGCTTTCTGCATAATGCATTCCTTCTGTCTTGTTTGGCAGAAATAAAGGATTCCCTTGATAAAAACGTTAGTCTGTTAATAAGGTTACGGGGTGTGTGTGGTACAAACTGTTCCAGCTTGGCGCTTCAGACGCCAACACAACACAACACATCGCAGAGATAGGTGCAGCGGTGGCGTGTACACGACAGGAAGTTGTTGGAAAGGAGAGGAGGAGGAGGAGGAGGATCTGGCTGGAGTGCAGCTAAGTGAAAGGTCACTGCAGCTTTTCCATCCAGCAAGCCGACGTCGTCGTCTTTTTTATTTTTTTTATTTTTATTTTTTATTCGGGACCTCCCATTTCCTTCACTCTGCCATTTACTTCACTCTCTTCCTCCCCTATCTTATCAACCCCGCTCGCTTCACGCACAAAATATTTGCCTGCCGTTGCCTTGGTAACAGGCCCCATAAAGAGTAGAGTGGAGCAGTATGTTGTGTATGAAAGAGAGACGGAGGGGAAAAATGGACTGGCTAGCGGCGGCCTGAATGCGGCCTTGCCAGGGAGCGAGTTGCGTTTCTGATTCCTTTCATCTGCCAGCAGGCAGGACCGAGGGATGTAAACATCCACGTGTAACTGACTGTCAGGTCAACCTAAGGCAGTGACGTAACTCAGACTCTTGTGTTGCGATGGAGCAGAAAGCCGTGGCACATCGAGGCGTTTTCCAAGCAGTGGGTGGGGATGGACTGGAAGTGAGAGGCAAAGGCGGAATAGTGAGCAAAGAGTTTAGCCAGTAGAGCGGGGGGGTGGAGGCGATGCAGGGGAAGGTTCGGCATTATGTCAGCTACTGCAGTGCGCACATAGATGGCCCCTCTCTGACGCTTAACGGGTTCGCCATGTAGGCGGCAGCGAGAAGTCGTGCTGCACGGGGCAACCACACAGCTGGAGCTTGGGTGGGTAGACCGATTATTTGTAGAGCAGAAGGACACAGATTTAAGAAAATGCTATAATCACGGCTAGCTTTGTCAACCACGGTTTCTCTGGATGTGCGGACGGCGATAGGCTTTATATATTCAGAGTGCTTTTCTAGACTGGACAGATACGCTCCCTGTGTTGAACACTGGAAAACACGATTGTGCCAGAATGCTTCAAGAGTTCAGTTCATATAATGAAGTCATATGTATATTTTAGCTATATATATATATATATATATATATAGTTCTCTTCGCTTGGCTGAAGTCAGGCCTGTCACAATGCTGGCCATTAAACTGTCCCAGTAATTACTGTGATAAACTACATGATGTTTTGAGGCCGTTTTCCAGTAATATATTCATTATGGTGGAATAATAATGCAATTTCGCCCTCTATTACACCAATAAAAAAATTTTGCATTTAGCACTGAAACCGGAAGGTATTTTAAATATCCAAAATAAAACATGATATTTAAACCACACCCAGTAAATACAACAGGAGTAAAACCACACGCAACCAAAAACATACATAATATGGATTATGATAAACAAAATTGCCCTTCAAATTAAAATGACCAGGGTTGTTTAGTTGACCATAGGATTAAGATTTTATGTATTGCTCATTGCATCAGGCTTAGTTGAAGTGTCAACTTTAAAAAAAAAAAAAAAAAGCAATATACTGCATATTTTTTCATAACCATCTACTATGATCCGACTACAGTGAACCCCCAGCTCTGCCCTCTTGAACACCACAGTGTTTTCTTTCCTGCTCCGTCTTAATGTTCCGCTGTGACTCACACATAATGAGCGCCGCTGTGACCACAGTGACACTGACTCATGGGCAGAGTGCATTTTCTCACCTCTTTGTGCTAAGATAACCGCAGAGAGGTATCAATGATGATTGAAATGCGTTTCCTGTTTATCTCAAGATAAATATGCAGACAAAGTCAAAATGTGATGGCAGGCAAACGTGCCAACGAGTGAGTAGCGGTGCGTTTGTGAGGCCTGATACCCGAAGAGACGAAGCTGGCGGGTGTTAGTTCAGCTGGTGTAAACCTGAGAATTGGAGGGGAGGGGATTTTTTAACTGAGTAAACTTGAGTAATTTCAGAAGTTCCCCAGCAGTGACTCTGTATTTTTGGAGCAGGTTATGACTCCACATTTCAGTTTAAATTTGTTTTGTTTGTGTGACATCACAGCTCTATTAGTTCACTACGTTTTAAAATTTCTCTTTGATTTGTGACAGTTGTGTTCAACGTTTTACCACCCGACGTTGTCAGACATAATTTCTCAATCGAGACCTCCTGACAATCGGAAAATGATTGGAATCAGATTATTTTTTCTTTTTTTCTTGGCCCTGTTCAAAAGTCAAAAATCTGATTTTGTTTTTCTCATATTTATTGAATTCATCCAAACATTTTTAATCCTCTTCTGTGTCCAATTCCAAAGGAAAGGAAAAACGAAAAAGTCAAAATCAGAAGTCAAAGTTTGGCGTTTTCACTAAGTCGTTTTTGAGCTGGGTCAGTTTGGCCGCCTTCAAACTTTGGTGTTTTGTTGACGACAGCGACGGCCGTTTCCAACGGTTTGGGGAACCAAGCGTTTGTTATCAACCGTGAGTGTAATACAGCGTGGCAAGGGAAAAAGGTCACCAAGATGGCGGAGGTGGCTCAGATGACCACGTTCCCTGTTTGCGTGTCTTCCTCTAATTTACCAATCTTCAGACTCTTCAACTGTGAATTTCTGAGAACACCAGTACACTGTCCTCTCTTACTGCACATAGCAGAGAGACTAATGTCAGGCACTGCACATTCTTTGCTGCCATGCTTGTTTATTGTCTCTTTGTCCAGTTGACTGGCCTTTTTCTCCAGCTGTTGACCGGTCCGCGGGGGACGTTACGGTTCGCGCAGAAAAACCGGCGACTCTGTGGTGCAGCTCCACGTGTGCACACGTGTGAAAACACGGTTTGAAAACATCTTTTGGGAGCTGGCGCAGGCTCCGAACCGCGTTGGTAGAAAACGCCTACAAGGGAACCAGAAATCGGTCCCAGCCCGGCAAAAGCCTGATTGGTGCTTCTCCGGTTCTCAGTGACAAATCCCTCTGCCTTCATATTCTGTCCCACTGCTTTCACAACACATTTCACAGCAAATATCCTGTGACGTACCGTGATCACACTGTAATATCTTCTGACTTTCCTAAATTAGCATAGCTCAACAATTATGGAGCTCTGTGAGCCAAGACCACTGTTTGAGAGGAGTCACCATCTTGTTGATTATAATTGAAAGGACAATTTAAAACAGAACCTGAGCTTCATAGGCATGCTGTTTAATTCATATCTTACTTCCTTTTCATCTTAATTAAGTAATTAAATACACATAAGGCAACATTTATGAGTTTTCCCTGGAGAAATCCTTTGTCGTGCTGAGATATGCGGCGCGTTATAGCCATCTAGGTTTTCAGTTTATTTTGAACAAAAGAGAAATGGCTCTTTAGATTGTAAAAGATGTCTACCTTTTCTCCATCTGGAGAAAAATCTGGTCACTCAGGTATTTCACATAAATGGCCTTTGAAGTTTTGGCACAGTGTGCAAAAACATGTATTTAATTTTTTAATAAGTCTCCTACTGAAACCGTGATGTCCCTTCATACTGCTGACTGACTCATGCCCAATTCTGCTGACAAAAGACGTTACTTCTTCTAAGAGGTGGAACACACGGCTGTTATTCTGCCAGGATTTTGCTTTAGCTCAGGTAAAGGCTCCTTAGAGGCAATAAGTTCTTGCATTCCTTGCCAAGTTGCACTAATGACACCTTTTTTTTTTTTTTTTTTTTCCTCTTGTGCTTCATTGCGCTGCATACGTAACGTAAATGGTAACGATGCACTTGAAAAGTCAGATAGAGGAGATTTAAAGCGCATCGCCTCTGTGCAGTACAGCAACAGAGGCGATTGTAAAGATAACGATTCACCGTGCGGCGCAACGCATTCAGCCCGAATGCATCGACGTGTCGCAACCTTTCCACAGTAGCATTTGTGGAGCGTCAGACGCAGCGTGATGCAAACGGACGGCTACCTGCAGCCACCCTGGAATGTTTTAAGCTTCCAGTTATCCCAATCGGCGCTCATCCTCTCTCACGCAATCGTAGTTCAGGCCTGCATTTGTTCAGCCTCATCAAGTCCCTCACGGCTCTCTCCACCGTCATTCCTCTTATCTGGATAAGCACTCACCACTGGCCACTCTCTTCCAGAACAGCAGGTTCTGCCTGCTTTGCCGTCACTACACTCAGTGTTGTTTTGGTTTTTTTTCCCCCCTTTTCCTGTCGTGCCAGAGGACGGGAGCTCTGGTGTTGGCGTTAAAAGGTTGTACCTGCCAGGCAGGTGGTAATTTATGCTCCAACTTGACGTGGGCGCAGTTCTCAGCAGACATAAGTCAGGCAGGAAGCAGCAAAGGGCAGACAGGATGCACTATTTCAGGCTCTGTGAATGGTTATTTGAGAGAAAAGATGAGATAAAAAAAGAAATGCGTAAAGCTTCCTTTTGTTAGTGCTTTTAGTTTCAGTAAAGGGTTTGTTTGAGTTGTCTGTGGTATATTTACTGCAGCCGTTCCATTTGCAATTAAACACCCGTTGGCAGAAATAGACTGGCTTAAATGTACACGTTCTCCAAAAATACACACTTTGTTTGTTGTTTGCTGAACAAAACAGATTGTAGTCATTCACAGTATATGTTTGGGGAAAAAAAAAAAAAAAAAAAACCGAGAGAATCTCAATTGTGCCAGTGTATCTACCGCAGAACAAAACACACTCTTGAGTGTTTGCAACTTTTTCATGGAGTTGGAATAAAATCAAACTTTAAAAAAAAAAAAATGTTGATCAGCCATTAGTTTTGGCAGATTTTAGAAATGCACCAATCAGAATTTTCTGGCTGATATTGGAGGCACGTGTCATCAGAAGATAAAGGAAGACGTTCCAAATTATTTCTTGCCGTCCTGCCCTAAGTGGTCATTAATTATTTATATTAGGCGTGAAACCGTTTACTATTTTAAAACGACGACAACATGGCTGTGACCTTTGACTCTGTTTTTAGCATCTTATGATCAGTGATCAGTGCAGCTGGCAGTACGAAAACACTGTTACTAAATGTAGCTCTGCACCTTGTCGCTGAGATTTTAGAAAAAGATCAAGCATTTCCAAATCTGCCACGTTTTATGGCTGGTAGAGAGTGTTACAATGTACAATTATTGGAAAATTCATAACTATTACAACAGGTGATTTATTCCTCCCTTTAACAGTCAGAGATTGAGAGCTGGAAGGGTAAACCACAAGCTTAGGGTTAGGATTAGGGCAAAGTCTTACTCTCTCTCGCTCTTTCACAGCCTGTATCAGAAAATAAGGTTTTATTATTTGAAATAGCTTCTGACTTCTCTTTGCTTCCCCTGACTTGGTTTTTAAACACCCCACTGTCTCCTTCACTCAGTTACATCCTACAACATGTGGTTTGAAAACGAAGTCAGTCACCACTCAGTTAAGTCTGTCCAACTAAAAAGAGAAAGAAATCCTCCAATTCTGGACACCAACGGGTTTCTCAGCACATCTTCAGTAGATTTTGATCATCTCTGTGAAACACAAGTTGAACAGGTTCATGTTTGCACAGAAGGGCATGTTTTCCCTACTTGATAGCGGCGCCGTATCAGTTTTGGATGTTGATCGGAGGCAAAAAGTGATATCTGAACTTGAAAATGGCAGCACTGTCTAAAGTCAAACCCCTTAATTTTCTTGCCACTGCTCGTCTTTCTGTTGCAGTGCCGCTATGAGGGTGTGTTGACAGATTTCCTCAGTATTCGCTGCAGTAAATAATGTTTTTTTTTTAAAGACAACGTCTGGTGTCGTCTGGACGTTTAATCTATAAGCACCAATGGTTTGATTACGAGTGCTGCAATATACCCAATCTGTAGAGAAAATGCATTTCAAAACATTTTCCAGTGACTGTTGTGTAAACTGCCAGCAAAAACAGGAACAGCCGCTTCTAAACATCTCTGCATAATGTCGTTATCATTAGCCAAAAGTCCCAACGGGTCACTCCAAGATGGCCGTAATTGACATAATTTCCAAAAGCAACACAAGTGCTGCCCTCCATCTTTGAATTCAAAGTTCTTGCATTCCTTGCTGATATAATGTAGCTCATTTAGATTATTTGAAAGTAAACTGCCTTAAAAACAATAATAAACTGAACGTCGACAAATCTAGCAACTAACTGACGCCGTAAGTCCAGATAGGCGGCGAAATTACATTAGCTAGAGTTTCCCGAAGAGAGGACAAAAAATTAGATTGATTTGCATTTTAGTGAAATGTGACATAAGCACAAGAACGACGTGAGGCTTCCTGTCGCAGATAAGTAGATTTAGACTAGAGCTGCACATTACATTGAATTGAATCAGTCGCAGCAAAATAAGTGCTTTGAGTGCAATATTTTGTATTATATAATTTTGGTATTATTATTTAATTTTCCTTTGGGATCAGTGGAGTATTTTTGAATTTTAAGTGAATTGAATTTGGTATGCTGATACAGGTACATTTCAAATCTATTCAAATTTATTGAGAAGTTGTTTCTTAATTTAATTTCACAAAGTGAAGCAGATTATGTATTCAAGCCTATATTGCTGTTAATCATGACAATTTTCTGCTTACAGCTAATTTCCTCACAAAGAAATAGGGGGTAAATTGATATGTCAGGGTTCATTCAGCCGTTTTCCCAGCGCAGAAACGATCTGCAGATACAGTACGCATTCTCTCAAACAATGGCCTCACGCTGGTATTTCCCCCGCTTGACGTCTCAGCGTTGGGAGGCCGTCGGGGGGCCGGAGCGCACCGCTTTCTCCTGGGACCCGGAGGGAACCGAGGCTTGCGTGAAAAGCTGTTTGGGGTCGGTTCCAGACAAGGGTCACCACGAGGCTTGAGTCTGTAAAAGCACTGGAAGTTCAGTGACGGCGGTGTGTGTGCCATGGCTGTGTGCTCTAATGGAACATGGTCGCGTTTCAGGCCCTCAGTAAATACTTTGCAAGGTGTTTCCTCAGACTGAAACAAGCCTCTAGGTTCTTGGAACAACTCGAGTGAGACTGAAATATTACGTTCCCAGGGAAAGCGCGGAGTGGGTGCATCACCTCAGCTTGACTGAGACGCCATCAGTCATGACTGGCCGGTTCTGCACCGCTGCGGTATTGATTTAACCTTTAGGTAAGACGGTTGCACTTGTCCCCGTTGTTTTGCCACTGCTCAAATGTAGGCGAGGGCTTCTGAGGCGTTTTAGTGAGCGTGTGTGTGTGTGTGTGTGTGTGTGTGTGTCGCCTTTCTCTCATTCACAGCCAAGCGAGTTTGGGTTGTGCTCTACTTAGCCGGCCATTGTCGGGCCTCATTAGCAGCTCACGCCCGCAGCCAGAGCTCATTAACCCCGGCAGGTTTTCACTGCTTCAACCAGCCAGAGGAGCGTCGGTGTCAGGCCGAAAATCACTGTCCGAACTTTTGAAGACTTGAAACGGTTGCTTTTAAGAGCGATTACTCTTGAGGGCGACGACCTCTCATCGTTGACTGATGTGTCAAGTGTCGCCTTTATCTCAGGAAGCTGCATCGTTTAATTCAAGTGAAGTTAATTGGTGATACCTGTTCATCTACGCCGCCGGTCCTTCAGTATTTGACTCGGGCTTTAGTTCAAATATTCACTCCTTTAGGAATGAAAATCAAATGAAAACAGAGTTAATATTCATTGTTATTCATTCTTAAAACAAATTGAATGACACAATTAACACACATAGAACTAGACCTTGTGATGTGTTTTGTTTCTGTTCTTGCAGTAACATGCGTGGTTTAAACTCTTGACACTGACATTGAACAAAAACAATCATATGTACAAAAAGATACATCATGATTGTTGTTGAGGTGGTCAGATGTTCACAATTGAGGAATATAATTAAAAAAATATATAATTCTTTTTTTATACTACAAGATTTGTTTTCTATTTTTCAATTTTGTGGCCAATACCTGTATTTTTAATGCTTGTCTTGTTGACACAGATTGCAGCACATTTTCACACATTAAACTTTTAATATTAAAAGCCTGAGATGTTGTCACAATATGCATTTCTAAACTTGCATCATTGTCTGTGGAAAACGTGAATTTAGTGTTTTCAGTCCTAGGCTTTAGCATCTACAGGTGATTAGCACAACTAGCCTTTCAAAAACATCATTTTAGGGGATGTAGATCTTTTATCTAATGCTGAGATAAAAAATAATAATAATCCAAACATTCCCAAATCCATCATCCGTAGTGACAAAGGTTGGAAGCTCAAGCACATAAAGCACGTTCTCCCTTCCTGTTATCTGCTGAAGGTTTTGCTCTCACTTGCTCTCTCGCAGCCTAAATAAACTGCAGAAATGCATCTGCATTTCAGAGAAAATTGTTTGAATGGCCGGTCAGATCTCGTGTTTTCTCAGTCCTCACAATCTCACTGACCCTGAAAATAGCTAACTACCAAACCCTTTTTCCTCAGTACCAACTCCCACACTGAAGAGTGATGTTGTCAGTTTAGACATGTTGTACATGTGGGTTCAATGATCAGGAATATGAAGGATTTGGTCAACCCGTCATGTCCAGCTTTGATTAATAAGGGCTTTGTCTTTTGCATATTTTGCTGAAGCTCTTGGCATGTTTGCATGTGATGATAAAGCTGTTGTTATTGTACTGAAATGCATAAGATTTAATTATTTTTCGTCGTTTGTTCTTTTGTTTTAGGCCATGGTTGCTTGTTATCCAGGGAACGGGGCTGGCTACGTCCGCCATGTTGATAACCCGAACGGCGATGGACGCTGCCTCACATGCATCTACTATCTTAACAAGAACTGGGACGTGAAGGTGCTTTGACAGTTCTCTTTTTTTTTAAATTGAAAAACTCTCCGAGTCGCTAGTTGTCACTTCCCTCTTTGCTCGGGTTTCCTAGCTAAAATGTGATCGATTCTAACATTTTTTTTTTCCTCACTTTATTGAAATCTTATATTCTCGACTTGCACATGTCCCCTGCAGACATGTGACTAATCTGTGCACGTTCCAATTCGCAGACACACGGAGGTTTGTTGCAGATCTACCCCGAGGGCAAAAACGTGGTGGCCAATATTGAGCCTTTGTTTGACCGGCTCCTCATCTTCTGGTCTGACCGCAGAAACCCACATGAAGTCAAGCCATCTCACGCCACTCGGTGAGTAGCAGCCACTGGAACATGCGGCGCATCCTCACAAATAAATAAGAATAAATAAATTTAAAAAAAGAATCTTTTATCTTTGATGTTGAGCCTGCCGTGTAAATACTCATTTCATTTGAAAAAGAAAAAAGAATAAAAACAGAATGTTTAGCTCAGTTTTCTGTCGTTGACCCTCTGGGCTCCTCGGTTTTGCCAGTCGCCCTTCAATTGTTGTAGTTTCAGTCTGTCAAAATGTAAAATAAACCTCATAGTTGTGTTGTGAGATTAGGATTAGCAACCGTTTACTTTGCGCTGATGCTGATATGCGATAGAACCGCTCCGCGCATAAACACGCCAGTGTCAACGGGGGCTTTATTTACATCGTTGCATAAATTAGTTTTGTCCTTGGAGATCACGTGAAGCCTCCCCTTCCCCTTTCTTCTGTCGGTTCGACTGCT
>VMRN01000005.1:2184727-2333901 GCA_010277015.1 Poeciliopsis turrubarensis
CTGGGGGGCCACAGGCAGGAAGTATATGTTTCCTGAGGAGGTCGGCGGGAGGGAGAGGAGAGGAAGGTTCGATGGCAGGACTCGTGCTGAAGAGGCACACACATGAGAGACAGGAATAAACAACAAAGCCCCACAGGAGAGATGAGAAACCTCGCGCTGCCTGAGACATCCTTTTCCCAGGACGGTCGCTCCAAAGCGCTTTGAGTTTGTTGTCTTTGTGATAATTGGTGAACTTTTTTAGCAATGTTCACAATGGGTTTATTTCTGTTTTATCACGTTTTTTTTGTTGTTTCGGGGGTTTGGCCTGCAGAAGACAGCATTGAGATCATGTAAAGGGAAATGGACAGAAAGGTTTGCAATGTGCTGAAACTGTTCATCAAACACATCGTGTCTGGAGTTTTTCCAAAAAACATAATTTCACCACTATTTGAAACGAAAAGAAAATGACTAGAGCGTCGCCATTTCAAACTGTTTGTTCCGTCTTGTGTTGGCAATTCGCATGAATGGCATTAGAAAGACAGCGACCTCCCAATGTACTTCTATTCCAGATGATATAGATCTGTACCTGAACTCCGAGGTTTACATAAAGCAGCTAACATTTTCATAATTGGCAGTGATTGACGGATGAAAAGGATGAAGCAGGCCTGATGATGTCTGCTGAAAATGTTGCTCTCTCTCGTTGCATGAACGAATCCTAATCATGTTGAAGGAAATAGTTCCTGGAAACACATTTTTCATGCATTTAAATAAAATGAAATCTACAATACTAGATGTAATTTTGACTTTCTATGAAGCTATGTTTCACTTCACTGATGTCTATTATTGCAGGTTAGATATTAACTCCGGGACACTACTCCACACAACCCTCCTAATATACAATACGATATATACAATAATGAATTAGGCAAAATAAACCAGAATGACGTTTTAATGTGAACTCGATGTGCTTTAGCATTTATTTATACATAGATCTATTTCACAACCAGGTATGCCATCACAGTCTGGTACTTTGATGCCAAAGAGAGGTCGGAGGCTAAAGAGAAGTACAAACTGGGTAAGCTTCCTCATATCAGTTTGGCGAGATATAATGTCGCCGTTTCCTAATATTTCACTTTTTTATTATTTATTCACAGCAACAGGACAGAAGGGCATTCAAGTGCCTGTCACTCAAAACAGCAGGTCATAAAAAAAAAAAACTCTCCCAAGTGTCCAGAGAGCACTCTGAAAAGTATTATGTGCCTTCCTCTATCCCTAACGGACACCACGGCCACAAAGGGAGGCGCAGTGAAACCTTCGTCCAGCTGTTTGGTTCACACGGCGAGCCGCAGGGTGAGGATCGGGCTGCCGATCGCACGCCTGGCAGAAACAACAGGAACACAGAGGACCGGCTCGGACGGCAATGGCCGGTTCAGAAGATTTGAGACTGGACGAAAAAAAAAAAACAACAACAAAGACTTTTGACATATCGAAGGCGTCGCCACTACAAAACAAAATGACTGACTGTTGTTGTTTGTTTTTTTTCTGCTTCTTCAGTTATCAGAGATGTTTTAACATATCAATGAAAGAGCATTGAAGTCTAAGTCCTAAGGTCCTTTATCTCATTTGTATGTGACGGTGGCCTCGTCTCTCGGCAGAGTGTGCGTGCGTGTGCGTGTGTGTGTGTGTGTGAGTGACAAGAAACAAGGGCCGAATATTGGCATCAGACTCAACATTTCAGCAGTTTTATTCTCAACAAGTGCATCTCAATCAATTAAAATAATTAGATTCAGAACGTGAACGCCATAATGCAGATTCCTTAACGTATTTATTTCTGTCAGTTTTGATGATTACGGTCATCTTATCATCCATTGTTACTTCTCTCGGTGTGGACAAGGGCCACGTTCTGCTGGAAACCTGAATGTGAATCTTTGTAAAATTTCCCAGCACATGGAAGTACTCTGAAAAATCTCAGAGTACTTCACGCTTGCTTTAAACCTGAAGGGTTTTGCTTCAGAGTCCTCTGCAGGCTGCAGTTGTTCCTGTTGCTTGTGAAACATTTTCCTTCCACTCAACTTTCCAGAAATATGCTGTGAAAAGTGATGCTATAGTTGAATTTTCTGAGAAGCTCAATTGCAAGTTTTCTTTCGCCACAATCACCTAAACGAACAGAAATACGGTAAATACTTGAAGATTTTACCATCTCGTGCAAGGAATCGGCATAAAATATTGCTTCTTGAATGGACTTACTGAAAGAAGAAAAGTTTTCAACAATTTTTCAAATTGATTGAGATGCACCTGAAGAGCACAAACTTTTCCAGGACGTTTTGCTTTTCGTAGCTTTGAATGCATTTTTCCATCCAGACTCAAAAACGCAGCTCGACATAACGCCCAGGAGTCCACGGTGGATGTGAAGCCCGGGGGATTCGTCCGCGTTGATCTCTGCACACAGCTCACACCTGAGACAAGAGGCGGGCTGATCTGCTGACGGCACGCGCTGCGTGCGTTTATGTTGCCTTTCTATGTGTTCAGACCGAGACGGACCAGAGTGGAACAAATCTGCCCGAGAAATTCCCCCCCGCCCACAGAAAAAGGACAACATGGCAGCAGCTTAATGCGGCAAAGTATTTTTTTTCATAATCTTATGACTGAAAATCTGTTGGTCTCTAAACTTAAGACAACTGGAGTTTAAAGCACAGATTAATTTTTACAACTAAAAGCTGTGGGTGAAATATTTGCCTGCTCAAATGTGGGATTGAGTGTGTGTGTGTGTGTGGGTGCGTGTGTGCGTGACGATTTCCACTGCACCCACAGAGTGGTCGCAGGAATTGTCTGTTTTGTTTTTTGTTTTTTTGCTTGATTGGTTGAACAGAAGGTTATTTGAAAAAAACAAAACAATTAAAAGCACTTTATTGTCTAAATAAATGCCATGTGTGAATGATATAAATAGTGTAAAGATTTAGGTTAATGCCGTTTAATGCTGTGGATGATATGGTATTCTAATGCAATACAAACCTAAACAGTGAGTTCAAATAAATGTTTTGCCTTGTTTTGAAGTATTTGATCGAAAGCGTCATTCTGTTTTTTTTTTGTTTTTTTTTCTACCCAAACTGTTGTTATTGATTTACTAGAAGAGGGAAATCCGTTTAAAAGTTTAACGTGCCTGTCTTATTAGACAATAAAATAAGCTCATTTATTTCAGATTAAATAATCATCTGAAGTTGTCATAGCTACCAATACAGGTTGCTATGACACCTGTTTGGTATACCGATATCTTATCTATAGAGTTAGAATACTCGTAAAATTGATCTGGAAACATGAGCATTTATAGTTTGTATAATAATCTTTTAGAATAAATTATAAACTGATCAACAATTGACTGTCTATTGTAGGATTTTTGTACATAAAGTAAGTCTTACGAATACATTTTAAGCCATAATGCAACTGTTGCATTGAGATGCACCTCAAAAACGGGCCTTACAAAGATGGAACAGTGCTAACTTTTTGCTTATTTTCATACCTCCATAATTAAACATTTTTTATTTATTATTTTGTTTTAGATTTGTTCATTTTCAGTCAGGAAGTAACCAGTGATGCTCTCTGAGGTCTGAGATTATGGACAAACTCAATTCACCTTAAAAAAATGTCAAGAACACAGCAGCAGCCGCAGCTGACCCAAATATTTTACACTCGTGCCAGCGTCACGTTTGCTGGTATTTAGTCTAAAAGTAAAACATTTCTGAGCCTTACCGATATAAAGGTAAAACAGTGTAAAAAAAAAAAATATATATATATATATTGTGGGGATTGGAGCGTATGCTATTTTATAGATTTTTTTTTCTTCTTTTTATTGTTGGATCAATTGAGCTCAGACTGGTAACATATGTACAAAATACAAAACTCATGTGGAAACACGAACAACCAAAGACGATGCTTGACATTTCCCTAAGATGAGGTCTTTTTTCTTGTTTTCTTGAGAACTCAGTGTCTGGTAGCACCACATCAATATGTGGAGGTTATATTTAGCGGCTGATAAAACATCTACCCCGATGACTCACAGGGTAACTAATAGCGTCACAGGAACGGATATGGATGTGATATTTTCGAGGTGGGTGCACCTGATGCAGCATAGCCTATCAAAGCTATACTAAAAGTTTGCTTTTCCATTGGATATTTGATGGTGCGAATGTGAAAGAAATATTCTGAACTCAAGGAAACTCCCCGCTCCCCTTTTCTAATTTTTCCTTAACAAAGCGATTCGCTGAAGCATTCCACACATTTTCATACGTCACAACCCAAAACCTTAAGCTGTTTCATTGAAAGGCTTGATGGTTTTTAATTTGTTTTTGTTTTTTTTGTTTGTTTTTTTACAAATATAAATTGGAAATGGGGCATGATTTTGTGTTTGCTTTTGGAATTCAAAGCAAATGCTGTTTAAAAAAAAACAAACAAAAAAAAACATCCAATTTACACTCGTAGTCGGTTCAGTCCAATCAAATAAACCGATTCAAAGACAATCGATTCAGATTCTTCTTGTGAAAGACCAGGCTTTGGTTTGACCCTGTTACGTAAAAAGATGTTAAACCTTTGACTTTAAATTCTGCACTACTTTATGTCGCTTTAGGACATAAAACCCCAACGAAAGATTTAATGTCTGTGAGTTAAAGAGCGTCAAAATGTAGAAAGCTTAAATGATCTGAACACTCAGACTTGACCTCCAGAATGACCAGAGGTCAATCTTTTAAGATTACGACTTTGTGTTAACAAAAAAAACAACAACAAAAAAAACAACACTAACGTTTTTAAGTGACTTTAATGCTTCAAGTTTTGTTTTTTTTGTTTCCAATCATGACCAAAAAGGAGATTGTAAAAGCCGTTTTTCTTTTCCTCTGCCCAAATTGATCATCTTTGCTCTATGAACCCCCAGACACAACCAATCTACAATTTTACCATCTCAGTTTCTGACTAACTTTGGGCATTTAACCGTCTCTTGTTACAGTTTACTTCCCTTGATGATTCTTTAAATATTTAAAACATTCTCCTTCCACAGTCTACTTTCAGCTCATTTTATTTCTCTTCACGCAGCCTGAGGTTGACAGAAAAAAAAACAAAAAAACAAATTCAGGATCCCAAAGAGCCCAGCTCACTTTGTTTGGTGCAGACACAAAACAAACGCAGGCCGCAACGTAATGGTGCGTTTTCACATGCATCACTCTGCCCCGCTCCGTTAGCGCCGCCATGTCATCGCAGCCGAGACATGACTCATCAAAACAAGCAGAAAACAATGTCCATGAACACTCAGCGACAAACACATCGTCTGGCCCCGTGTTGAGGAAATCACAGAAATATTTCTAGCTCATTGAGTAAATGAGGAGTCAAGTTAAAAAGTAAAAAGCAAAAAAAAAAAAACAAAAACAAAAAAAGAAAAACTACAAATCTGTACTTAAACATACAAAAGAAATATGGAGGGAGTTGCGTATGGCGATGTTTACTTTTTTTAATATATGTAACTTTATGGTATTTTGCATTGAGGGGACATGTTCTGCGTGACACTCAATAAAAGTTTGTTGAAACCATGAAATATTGAGTAAGTGCTCAGGGCAAAACGTCCCAGTTACTCCCAGTAAACCCTCAGAAAGAGCAGCGTTCTCATATTTGGATGTCATAAAACACTTTCTCATGTGAAAGAGTCACAGTATTCCTTGTAGCTGGAAGCAACTTAAACAACTTCGTGTGAAACACAAGTTTATGGCGTTCACAAACCGCCATCTGGTGGGGCTGTGTGTGGTGGTGCAGTCCGTCTGAGAGGACCCTGCAACTTTGTGCAGCTCTAACCTCAATTTCCTTTGTGTTTCAACAGACACCTTTAATTTTACTTTCCAGTCGTGTTCAAAGACCTTCAAGGTTTTTTTAAACAACAGAATGAGACCCATAAGAGAGAAAAAAAATGGAGTTTTTGTTTTTAAAATCAAGGCATAATTGTAAAGTTGATACTAAATAGCAGTGAGAATAAGACGTTGCTTTTGTATCGTTTAAAAAAAAAAAAAACACACGGGCCCGGACAAGAAAATTGCAACCTGTAACTTAGTATTTTTGCTGCGCAACCTTTAGAGGAAATCACTGCAATCAAACGATTTCTGTGGCTGAGACTTTGCTCCCTGCAGGTGGGCCTTCTCGCCCACTCATCACAGGCAAACCGGCCCCGTTGCTTCAGGCTTGAAAGCTGCTTTCTCCAGATGTTTCAGCTCCTTTTCCACAGGATTCAGGGCTCACAGCAGTCCAATGTTTCGCTCTCACTTTTCCTGAATGTTTTCAGTTGTCATTATCCTGTTGGAAGAGCCGTCGCACAACAAAGCCCTGATCTGAGCTGAAATCGGTTCTCCACAGGTGAACCGATTGCTTTTTTATTCAAAAAGCAAAACGTAGTTGAATAAAAACACGCTTATAACCTTCCCATCCATTAAAATAAATAAATAAATAACATATATAGGGAAAGAAGGTCTACTCTTAACCAAAAACATGCTGTCACAGTTAAACACAGGTTGGTTCAAAATCAGCCCATCACATTCATGATGTGCTTGTTTTAAATGCATAAATGCATAAAGAAAAATCGCTTGAAACATTTTGCATCTCCCGACAAATTTTCTGGAAGGCGTAAACACGACACGTTCCCATTTTACCGTCGAGGTCAAAAGGTCTTCTGGCGTTTTACGTCCTCCATTAAAACCGGTGACAACTAGAGGGCAGCACACGACATCAAACGAACAGGAACGCATCAGATTTCTGTAAGGACGTTTGCTTGCTTCATCAGGGTAACAGGCGGCCTTCAGGTGAGTGTCTGCATGTATGTTGACAGACTGTGGTGTCACAATAACTCCCACACAAGTCTAATCTGACTTCAAATTAAAACATGTCTGTCCATAAAATGTCCTCACGACGAATGTCAACAGAACAAAGTCCCAGCGACATGAGAAAGACAAATCTGTTCAGTAGTAAAAACAAAAAATATGTAAACATTACACTTGCCTAAACTCCAGCAGCTCCACCACATCCAGAACATCCTATTTTACCCATATCGTTATTCAACTTGATTTGAACATGTTTCCTTACAGTTTCCATATGTGGTTGAAAAAAAAAATATATATATTTTTTAACTTGCCATCTGGGGTTTGGATTTTATTTTCGGTGTCCGAACAAAATGATGCAATTTATCACAGCCATTACGCTCGCCATAAATAGTTTTGTCGCCTGCAGTTCATTCGGCAGGGCGTGTAAAGAGAGGTTGTTTGTTTAGTCAGTGTGTGTCCATCACACACGCCTAGGTCCTGTTCAGAAGGTTTTATATAATGGGTCGTCTGCGTTTTCCTCAAGCCGCTCTTTCCTCGTTCAAAATAAAAGCAAATCTCCAAAATGTGCTCAGAGCACCACCACCAAACACCTCAGTTAAGACGCAGGAAGGTTTCAGTGATTTTTGTTTTATTCAGAGCCTCTTAACTTTTTTTTTTTTTTGTTGTTTTTTTTACAAAGTTTCCTGGGTCAAATTCACAGCCATGAAGTTCTGCTCAAGTATCCATGTTAAATGTTTCTTTTTCTTCTTCGTTCTTGTGTGTGTTTCAGAAATGAAACAAGGCCAGGCTGTTCCATCAGAACATGTGAAGCGGACGACATGACGCCTTTAAGTCACAAAGTTTGAACGTACCAAAGCCAATCAGCTGACAATGAAAGAGGTTCCACACCTGCTTTCTAACGAGGGATTGCCGCAAACCGTGTTTTCATTAGGTGTTGACCTGGTTTCATCTCTTGGCCTCTGTAAGTTATCTTTTGCTTTTGACTTTTAATTGGACAACAATTGGCTTAGTTGCTGATTAAGACATGATTCAATGTTATATCATTGGTGTTCAATTCTTCAATTTGAAGTAAACTCTTCATTGTGAACGAAGACCACTTTGCTTAAAGAGGGCAGAAAGAAAAGACAGATGCAACAAATGTGGGTTGGAAAAAAAGAACTGCGGTAAAACTGAAAACCAAAACAAAATCGAAACGCTGAGAAGATAAACATCGACCACCACAGAGGCAGGAAGCTGTAAAAACTGGGAGTGAAACCAAACAGGATGTTCAGCTAACAGGAAGATTAAAAAAGAAGCATCTGCCCTGGGAGGAGCGACTGCTGAAATGGGAATAGTGAAATTTCCTTTCCGCCCTCAATTGCTACTGGTGTCAAAACAAAGCGGGAGCAGTTGGGAACAGCAGCGCTTCAGCTGCCACGAAGTCCGAGGCGATACAAATCGCAGGTTCAGAGGATGCTGAAGCATGTATTACTCAGGGGTCATTAGGTCAAGAACTCCAAATGTTTTAAGTTCGGTGCTGTGAAGATAATGGTGTGGGACTACTTTTTTTAAACGGGTATGGCTCTTTCGTTCCAGTGAAAGAGGCTCTATTTCTAACATTATTGTATCAAGACAACCTGGACAATTTGATGTTTCCAACTTTGTGGGGTCAGTTTGTGCACCGTTTGGCAAATCAAGGGCAATAAATGCAAAGTTTAGCAAGTTTAGTGTGAAAGACGGAGCCTGCACCGAGTCCTGAGCTCAACCTGATATGACACCTTGAGAAGGAATTAGACCAGAAACCGCCACTGCGTCCAACATCAGTGCTTGACCTCACAAATGAGCCTCAGGAAGAGGATTGAGTCTTTTCTTGTATAAGGATGCAGCAGCAATGATTTTCTCACAGTCTTTTAGTCTTGAGTTGTTTTTATTTTTTTTGCTTTAATGTGTTGTCAAAAGTGACAATTAGCAGAAAAAGGTCTCTCTACTGGTCTGCAGAGACGCTATGTACTGCTCTTTCAGAAAAAAAAAAAACATGTCATTATGGGTTATTGTTTTCCTTCAACACAGCCAAGCATTGTTGGAATTTCACCTTTCTCCAGATAAATGAGCCGTTGTACTTCCAAAACAAGGGTGGGAAACTTAAACTCTGCAACAGAGCTTCTTCGACGCAAAGGTAAAAATGATGCAGCCTCTTGTTAAGACAGCAAACCTGCCCCACAAAGTGAACTATTTCTGTACGGAATTAGACGTATTAGCCGTTTACTTGTGTATACATTTCTAAAAAGGGAATTTGTGCAACATATGTCTTTACTGTATTTCTCGTGGAGGTCTACATTGATGACTCCCCTGTTCATAGGTGTGTGTGTGTATCGACTCGGGGCCCACATGTGCACTTAAATCCCCGTCCCAGAGAGCTTTGCAGAAGGGCTGTTCTCACGGGATGGGGTGTGTCGGAGCACCTATCCCAGAGCACAGAGGGAGCTTTAGACTGTCTGACCTTTTGCTGATGCTTCCCCCCCCCCACACCCCACCCCAGGGCTCAATGAACCTCCATTCTCCTGGCCGCTGTTTGCTTAGGGCCCCCACGGCGGGATTCTTTCAGGTCTGGCTTTTAAAGAAACAGCGGGACAATCGCGCCACATCAAAAAGAGCGCTTTTGAGTCCGAGCAATAAAGTCGAGCTTTCGCGGAAGACTCGTACTAAATGAAAACGATCGCCGTCTCAGACTGATGCATAACTGGGCTACGCATGCTAAAGCCTGCAAAAGTGGTATTTGAGGCATATCCAAATTAGAAGTGTGTCCGACAAAACTAAAAACACGAGCTGTTTATGATGTTTTTCATCCAACTTAAGCTTACAGGTACAGGTTCTGCTCCGCATAAAGAAATCGGCGCGTTTGCATTATGCAAAAGTCAAATGCTTCCAGTTCACATCGGGTCAATTTAGACCGTTTATATAGCAACAGTATACTACAAATGTCATCTGAAGGCGCTTTACAAAAACAAAACAGAATCAAGAGAAGGACGGAGAATAAAAGAACCAAGAAATTATGATCATCATTGCTATCAGTTTTTAAAAGCGGCCAACCGCAGGTTATCTGAATATTCTCCCACCAAAAACGAGAGTTTATGAAAAAAAAAAGTGTCACTTGGCTTTAATCCAGACCTGCAGGATTAAGTCAGTAAGAACTGACAGCAGAGGGAGAAGATAATGCTTCGTAATGAGCCGGAAAAGAACCCACAGCAAGTATCACTCACACCGCAGATGGTGAGATCTGCAAGAAGTCCGTTTTCAGGACACAGTCGGGTGTCAGTGAGTGCAGGAACAGTTTTGCCAACCGTCCCATGCTTTAATCTGTTGCAGCACGCAGCTCAGGACAGCGGGCATTATCGGCTACTGTAAGGGGATTACAGGCAGGCATGTGATCCGCACACTGTGGGGCAGCAGGAGGGGCGGAGGGGCAGGTGGGGAGAGGTGCATCGCAAATCTGGACATGCAGACAGATGAGATTAGGATGCATGTCTTTCACAATCTCCGTTTAGGCCTTCTGACCTCCACGTTCATTATTTCAGATCAAGCACACAGAACTTTGCCTGTGGTTTAATTTTCTCAAAGCCTTCGGCTCCTGAGGCCACATTAAACCGACTTACCCGGCGGAGTCCGTGGATTTCTAACGTTAATATCGAAGGCCTGGGATCCTGGAGGTTTTCATGAAGAAAGATATTTGTTTATTACGAAGGCAACGAACGAGAATGAGAAAGTATTCCGTTTATTAAAAGCCCAGGGGGAGGAAGGAAGGAGACTTTTGTCTCATCTGACCTCCTGTTCCTACAGGAACGCTTCTTCAAGAGGAATATAATCGACACACCCGAAGAATTTATGATTGTTGTGTCAACACACGCCATCACAGACCATCCTCCATGCTAACGACAGATCACCCAGTGGATGGGGATTATGTAATAGTTGCCATGGCAGCAATAAGTCTCCAAAGCGAGAGCCCTGAACCACAGTAGCCCCAGGTCAGAGGGGTTATGTCATGAAAGAAAGAAAGTTTCAAAAGTAGGCAATTAGTTTCTCTGCTCTTCGCTGCTTTCGCTAGTCACTTACAAACGACAAAATTGAGGAAGGGGACATGACACGACTTTTGTGTCCGAACGCAGATGCAGCACGGCGTCACAGAGGAACAGCAAACGTACAAAACCTTGTCAGAGGCCGAGAAAGGCCTGACAAGAATAATAATAATAATAATAAAAAAAAACAATCAGAGTGGCCAAAGCTTGTTACGGCATATCCCAAAAAAGTCTGAGATGTAATCACAATACAACCCTTTCCTTCCGTCGTATGCACAACATTGTGTTGGTCTGCCACACTAAGGCTTTTGGTCGTAATGTAACAAAATGTCAAAACCTTATGACACGACTCCCTTTGCGAACAGGAAAAGAGAAAAAAAAAAGAGCAGAAAATGTAGATCCGCGCGCTTCTACTGAACGCCACCCCTGACATGCAGATGCGTGGCTGTGCAAACTGCTGAGGGCAAGTTCAAAGAGCAAATATTCAAGTTATGATGACTCAGCAACGTAGGTGGTCAGTGTCAGTGTTAATAAACGAGACGCTCAATCCCTTCAGATCCACTCGGATCCCTTCTCTTTTCTCTTCTGGCCATAACTTCTCCCTTCCAGTCCTTTGTTCAACTGACCGAGCCTCAACCGGAGTTGAGCGGGATGTCGAAATCAAGACAGGGGGAGAAGGCCGGACCACTGAAAAGAGGAGATTCTGATCGCCTTCATGCAGTGCGGTATCGCATGACTGCCAAAACAGGAGCGCGGGCAAAAGGAGCAGGGGAAGAGTGGGCTGGGAGCGTGGCGAGAAGGGCGTGTTGATCTCAGCAAATCAGAGTCCTTACTTGTTCAGGCTGGTTCATACTGCCTCTGCCTTGAATGTTCCCTGCAAATGTCCTGTGGGGGAGATTGTGTTCTGGCTCGCGTTTTCAGTCTCCGGGCTGCCTGCTCTCCCAGATGCTGACTCGGCTGCTTTGACCTCAGCTGCTTTTGGTGAAAGATCACGTATCTCAACTTCAACAGGCCAGGTCGACCGTCTGTCCACCCAGAAGAGCTTTCCCCTCGAAACACGAGCGAGAAATGAGCGAAAGACATGCAGCTCAGACATGAATCTGGGCGCATGTTAGGATTTGCTTGGTGATTGCATTCGCACTCCTCATGAGGAAATTGCATGTTTGTTTGTTTTTTTAGAATATTTATGTTTTACACTGATTCAGGCTGCATAGTCCTCCATTTTCCCCCTTTTCCTTCAGAAATCCAAGAAATTCCTGATGATTATAGAATGAATTCAGCTGTTGACACGGTTTCGAGTTCTTTGTTATGACTAAAACAATTAATTAGCCATGACAGATCAAAGCTTAACTTCATCTCAGTCAGCTTGAGAAGGACAGTGCAAAGAGAAAACCTGACAACATTTGGAGGTTAAACTCGTTTCAGATCCCGAAGCCTTTCTGAAACCCCGTGGAAATCTGCCTTTACGTTATCGTCGAACAGATCGTTTTCCTTTTAAAATTTAAAACTAAACCATGAAAATCACGTTTGCTTGAGAGGCCAGCCACAAGGAACGGACTATTACCTGCTGAGTCATTCCCGACCAGCTGCAGGGCCTGTAACACGTTTCCCCAGATGAAGAACAGCCTGCTCATTATTAAATTAGCTTGAAATGTTGAATATCTTAACATTCAAGCAAATCAATTATTCTTTATGGACATTCTCTCTGGGTCCACAAGCGGCTGCACATGTAAAGTCCTGCTCGAGATTAAATAGTGGTGCAAGACACGCAACCACACTCTGCCCATTGTGTGCTTCTTCTGGGTCTGGCTATAAATCAAACAAAGAAGAAGAAGAAGAAAAACAGTGGGTGAAAGAGCAAATGGATTTTCATTAGTGCTCAACAAAAAGACTCAAAAGCTGAATAAGAAACAAACATTATTTGGAAAAACATTGCCTCACATCCTGCTGTGATTAGCACCAGGTGGATAAGGATGAGAGGAACGTAACACATTCCAGTTGAAATGAGCTCTGTGGAGCACAAAAATAAAACAAAACAATCACCCAGCAGGTTGTTTCCCTCTCCGCGTTGACTGACCTCGGCCTCTTGCAGGTTGTTCATTCAGATCCACACAGTGACACACCAGACCATCGCGGTGGTGTTTGTGGATTGTTCCTGCCCCACAATGCAGCAGGGCGAAGGTCCCGGCGCTTCTGTGAATGTGTTTCCAACCAAACGGGTTTAATAATGCTGCTTTGACCTCTGGCAGGTAACCGACTCTCTGCCTACTGCAGAGACAGCAACGCAGGGGGATCCGGTTACGAAACCCTCCCGAGAGGCGGAGGAGGAGAAATGATTTCCATTTGCTGTGGTCCTTCACTGCTATCTGCCCATGGGAGAGCGAGTCGACTGAAAAACACAGAAGGAGCAATGATGGACAGCAAACTCAGTGAAACATATCAGGTTAAATGCATCACTTAAATACAATTACTCTTTCAACCAAGTCTTGAGAGGAGAAAACTGAAGAGGAATGCAGGATTTGTAAAACTGCTTCCTGACACATGGTGCATCGTAAACATGCTTCCCCTATAAATAAATCCTTTACGTGGACGTACAGGGTGTGTCCTTAACTAACTTCGACAGCTGCTTTATGAGCAGGAAATGAGGAAAAAAGGGCCCTCGACGACGCACCACTGTCCGAAGTCGCATAAAGAATTTGCATTTCAGCTTTCAGCGCAAAGAATAGACGACTGTTAAAAAGTGACACAACAAAACTTAGTTACACATTACAAAAGAAGGTTTTCTGCTCTCACTAAAGTTTGTTCATTTGCTTTCAAATTGAAGAATAAAGTGCTGAAGTGTTTGTACCCCTTCGTCCTTCCTCTGCTTGTATATAATACATTTAATGGGGCTTTTACGTGACAGACCAACACCATTTTGAATACATGTCTCACCTCATCAAGGTTTCTGACCTTGATGTCAGAAACCTTCGCAGGAACCGTATTCTCTATTTAGGTCAAAATGCACTCGGAGGAGTCTGTTCGCGAATTAAGTGAACGTTGAAGTAAATAAATTGCACCGGATTTTATGTACAGCTATCAGAGTATCAGGGTTAAATACAAAAGCCCGACACGCTTCGCAGATTTTTCTTTGTCCTTTCTCGCAGGGTAATTTATCCTTTAACTTCTTGATATAAATGCGCTTCTGCGATGGTTGAACACAGAGAGTTCCAACAAAATATGTCAAAGCTTGTCTTAACGTGCGAAAACTTTGCACATTTCTATATGTTTCTAATACTGTTGGGAACTGCAAAAACCCCCCCCAAAAACAACATTTGCATTCACGAGAAGTAAAGACAAAATGAACTGATGATTCTGAATATAAAGACCTACTGGCCTGTTCTTGGCCAGACAGAACTGTGACCTAAATCGTACACCTATTATGAGATTACATGTATAAAAATTCAATTTAGTTTTCAAAACCATGGATGAAGTGTTGGCTGTCTTGACCATGAAGCAACACCGTGAACTGGGCTGGATTTAAATGTAAGCGTATGGTCAAATATAATTACATATTTGGTCTCTGAGCATTTAGGGAAAACTGAGCTGGTTTTACAAGAAAGCTTACAGTAGCCTGACCAAGTGGCTTAGGGACTGTGGCACATACCCCCTGGACATAAATGCTCTTATAGCAGCTTTGTGCTGTTTATTGCCATTGTTACTAAACAAGAAAAAAGCGGCAGTCCACTAGCAACTGTTATGAAACGGCTCTAATAGTCTGAGTTATTAATCATCGACAGGCTGCAACAAGACACAGGGGATGGCTGCATGAGAGCGTGGCGACAAAGTGCAAATGTGTAAATAGGTACGGAAAATCTTTCATGCGCATGTAATGATCCAAGAGATCAACTGGGTTACTGGCCCTGAGATCACATCCTGGGCCGAATGTGGGGAAACTAAGACAGGAATAAAAGAAATAAAGCACAATACATGCATGTGCATTAGTTTGGATGTTTGCATGCTTTTCTTGAAGATTTGGTAAAAAAAAAAAAAAAAAGAAAAAAAAGAAATCCTGATAAACCTTTTCCTTACTTAACAGAAATATCATTATTTTATGTTAGAAAAAGTATCACCATGAGAATGTTGAAACTATGGACGCATGCCCAAGACAAGTGTGAAATGACTATTAACTATAATAAAAATCAATAAATGTTTGGCTAAACTTTACAACTCGGAAATAGGTTTATCAACCAGAACTTCTGCTTCTGTCATGCTTTTATCTCCCCCGCCCTGCAAAACTACTAATTTGCATAACAGTTAATCCCCATTTTAATGCATGACACAAATAAATGCAAAGTTGATAAGTTGTTCAGGTCTCCCCGATTAATTAGTATGTGACCGGCTGGAAGTGGGGAAGTTCTAAACATGAGCGCAAACACATGTTTGAAGCAGAAACATTTCCACCGTGACTAGTCGGCCGGTTAATGGACCAAGACTACAGCATGACGAAGCGTTATTTCTGACTCTGGTTTACGTAACAGGGCTCTGACCTGACTTGCCGTCATTTACACGTATAAACAAAGCACGCACAAACTACTTTGATTCATTGCTTTACTCATGAGAATGTGTGCACAAAAGCCATTCAGCATGTTTCTCTTCCTAATGGTTCTCCACTCTGCGGTGCACTATCACCATGACTCAGCAATCTCCTACATCCACCAAAGGCAGGTTTTTTTTTTGCTTTTTTTTTTATACAATGGTTTTTGTAACAGTTTTGCGTTTCCAGAATGAGTTTGCAAAAAAATAAAAAAATTTTAAAAAAGTATCCTTCAGTATCTGTTGCTGGTGAAATGAAAGCCTTTTTGGAAACGACTTCCCTGAAACCTATAACTGGTTGTGCTGAACTGATCCTTCATGAATAAGAGATACATTTTCTTGTCGCTAAAGCAGTAAAGCAGCCATCGATCATAAGACTACCTCCACTGTGTTTCAGTTTAGATACGTGGTTTTTCTGAAATGCTTTGTTAGTTTCATGCCAGATCTAACAATGGATATTGTATTCAGATCAGCAGAGTTTCTTCTGCGTCAAAATTAAGTTCATCATGCAAAGCATTTCATCAAAAATGAATCTGTGAGGAGAGGAAATGTGTGTTTTTTTTTTCATGACACTGTATCTACATTTTAATAACTCCACCAGAGCCAGTGTAGATATTGAGCTTCCTGTTTATTTTTTCCTTTCTCCAGATCTATTCGCTGCATTATCAAACAGTAATATCAACATTTAAGCTATAAATTCCTCCAGGTAGATCAGAGGAGGCGGCTTTTAATGGTGGATAGTTTTGAACAATATCCGGAAGAATGCTGATGTTTACAACAGACCGGCCATAAATGTACATGTCAGGGGCACAATAAAATTACTTTGTACTTTGTAATGATAGATTAGAAATGATCTAATTAATTATGATTGTTTTTTTTTCTTTTTTTTTCAAAATGGCTTGACAGTTTATCTAGTTATCAAAATATATTCTAAATTCAAGTTTATATTAACTTAATTGTAATAATTTGGAGCACTTAACAATCAATAAAAACACACACACACACACACACACAAATCAATGTGTGTGTCTTTCAAAGCATACCAAGAGTCTCAGCTCTACACCAACCCTAAACATTGAACCAGAGCTCTGTTTGTGTATCAGACTGGCCTAGTCAAAGTGCAAACTTAAACCCAATTGAGAATTTGAAAAGTGAGATGACATGTTCTTAATCCACTTTAGCAACTTTGAACATTTTTTTGATAAAAACCTTCAGCTGTGCAAAGTTTGAACAGACATACCTCAGAGGCTTTAAGTTGTTCTTGTAGGAAATTCATCCTCAAACATTCATCTAAAAATAGAAATTAAATTGAATTAAATGGCGAAAATAAACTGAAATAAAATTTTGGCTCTGAAAAGAATTTGCCATATAAAAAAATGTGAAATTTTGCCAAATTCAGGGGAATCACATAACTTTTTACATTATGTGTCGATAAGAAAACATCTGAGAAGATATCATCATGGCCGACGCATGGGAGAAAATATGCAGGTCACCTTGCACACACACACACGCACACACACACGCACACGCACACACACGCACACACACACGCACACACACACGCACACACACACACACCGCTTGTTTTTATAGATGGGGCTCTGCTCTAGAAAAACTCCACGCTGGCATGTTCCTGTGGAGTCAGCCATTAAGGTTGTCCTTTCTCACACGGTAACGCTCTGCTTCACGAAATCACAGCGATTCCTTGCCATCATTCAGACGGGCAGCGGGAACAAAGGAACCAGCTTGACATAACAGACGGGCTGCTGTGAGGACAGCTCCCTACCAGCCTGGGTTCTGGTCCTGTGGGCTTTCTTTGGTGTTAAAGGTGCTTTTCCCACCAATTTCCACCAGCGGGACCCGTTGAAAAACTAACAAAAAAACCCCCCCAAAAAACATTTGGCTTGTTGTTAGAGTGTAAGGTGACTCCAGAGAGCCTTGGATCAGAATGCAAGCACATTTTTCAGCTATCGGACTGTAGGCCTCTGTCTCCCAGACAATGAGAGCCCGTCTCAAGTTACAGTTTAAACGACCTCCTGCCAGAGATTGCGCGGCGGCCGCCAGGACGCCTTCTTCTCAGGGAAACGTGAAACCCTTACGCCAGTCTTTCCCTCTCACTCATTCATTTTTGCGTTTCCCTTTCATTCAGACCCTTTTTATCGCAGGTATCTTCAAATAAGAAACGGCGCGGTTGGAAAGGGGACATCTTTGACCCCACCCCTCGCCGATGTGAGGTTACTGCTATCGCCGACTGACTTTTCATGATGTTTGACGTTTCAAGTGCCAAACAAACTCAATGCGCATTTCGATTTGACGAAATCGAAAGTCCAGTGGCAGAACTCCTCCGCCTCTCTTCGGCTCATGCGCCTTAGTTTAGCTGCCACTCCAATAAAACGGACTAATCTGGGACGGGATTAGTCCATGTGGCTTCAATTTGAATGCAAAACACCTTAAAGGCATTTAGGATTACATCAACTGATTGTATCATTTGGATAGAAGTCAGAGATTCTTTTGGTAGCGATTTTATCTTGAAGATTTTGAAAGCTGCATTAGATGAACCTGATGCATTTATCTGAGTTAAGTCTTTTCTGCATCAGACTGTCAAAATGCTGAGGACAAATATCACTCCATGTGAAATTCTTTCAAATATAAATCTGAAAAGTGAGGAGTACATTTGTATTGAACCCCTTCTCATGTGACACTCTTGAATGAAATCTAGGGCAATTTTATGAATTCAGCCAACTGTTAACCAGATTATACAACCTGATCCCGAGCTTTAAATATCTCAAGGATCCTTGTTTTTTCCCCCATCATTTGAAAGATGGAGCGTGAAAACTTACAAAGAGAGAATTAAACTGAACATCCAAGGACAACATAATTGAGAGAAGCAGATGGGAGGCCCCTGGTCACTCTGGAGGAGCTGGAAAAGGAGTCTTTCAGAGGTATATTTGTGCACAAATCTAGCCTAAAGCTGTTGAAAGAAAATCATGACATCTTCTTTTCAGTTTGCCACAAGCTATCAGACGCAAACCAGCCTCACACAACTTCCTGTTTCTGCGTGTTACCAAATGAAATAAAAAATAAGCACTTTCTCCTCTGTTACATTTAAGAAAGAAGATTTCCATTCGCAAAAAAATAAAAGAGCACACCTTACCGGACCGTAGCAGGGTGGCACACAGAGGGTGTTCTGCACACATGAGGCCAAAATGGTGTTCGATATATGTGGTGTAAAATAAACAATGCACATTTCACTGACACATGGAGGTGGCAGCTTTATTTTGTGGCAACTGTTGTCTTCAGCAGGGACAGGGAAGCTGGTCAGAGTAAATAAGTGGCAAGATGGGTGGAAGTTGCATCGTACAATTGTGTGATTTAGATCAGAGCATGTCTTAGAATGGCCCAGTCAAAGACCAGACCTAAATTCTGGTTTAGGTCAAAGACAAGACCTAAATTCAACTGAGAATTTATGGAAAAAGTCGAAGAGTGATAAGAGATGCTCTCAGTCCAGTCTGACTCAGATTAGACTTTTTTTCACTGTGGATCACTGGAGTGCAAAACAGTAGAAGTTGTGTAGGGCAACTGCATTTACTTCAAGATTCTGCAAGACGTAGGGCCAGGTTGGTTCAGGAAGCAGTTTTATCTTAATAATCATCCCATTAATAATAATAATAATAATAATAATAATAATAATAATAAAGAAAATAACAATTTAAACGCAGCCTTTTGTATTTACTTAGATTATCTTTGGCGTTCAAATGTGCTTGAGGATCTGAAACGTTTAAACCAGGAAAATGCTGTTAATTGTTTCCTTAATTCCTTAAAGAAACTGTAAGCACACTTGTTATATTTGCATCATGTCTTGTAGAGCCACGGTTGTAGCATGATGCAACAGATGTTACAAGTTTCATCTGATCAAACATTAACTAAATATGCTTTTGTTTTTAAATATTTTCAGTTATTTGCTTTTAGTTTCTCCTGCCAAAAAAAATGTGAATGTGGTACGGTATTGTTTATGAATCTGCTTTATAAGAATATTTAAATGGTCATACACTAAATGAAAGGCTGTTTCTCAAAGTTTCCAGGCGGCCTCTGGAGTAATTTACTTTCGCAGCAAGTTTTCAAACGTCAAAGTAAAAATTCTTAAGGTGAACAACGAGCACACTAGTGGCACACGGGCCAAAAGTTTTCTCTCTTTTTGTTTTTTAACTACTGCTCGTCAACAAGCGTTTCCTCCCGGGACAGACCACGCCCAGTCTTGCGTAAAAGGGGCGGAGTCGGGGGTTTATAACGCCGGTCCAACGTGCGGCTTCAACGTCTGCGACGGAACACGCCGAAGGGAAGGAAGTGGGTCGTAAACCACGCTGACGCTCCCGCGTAATTTAGAGTCACGATAAAAACACGACGTGTCCTTCTTAAAGTTTCCTTTTAAAGTCGAGTCATCTTTCAGCAACATGGCGGAAAAGGTTGATCTGGAGGAAGTGAAGGCGTCCAACGGCGAGGCGCACCGCGACGGGCCGCTCGCCAACGGCTTTACCGGGCAGCGGAAGGGCAGCCCGGAGCCGATGTCCGAGCGGGTGAAGAGGATCGTCAGGGCGAATCTGCTGGTGATCCTGACCGTGGCCGGGGTCATCGTGGGGGTCTTCATCGGGCTCGGCGTGCGCACCGCGTCGCCGACCTTCACCCAGAAGATCTACATCGGCTTCCCCGGCGAGATCCTCATCCGGCTGCTGAAGATGATCATCATCCCCCTGGTGGTGTGCAGCCTGGTGTCCGGGGCGGCGAGCATCGACCCCAAAGCTCTGGGGAAACTGGGTGGCTGGGCCATGCTGTTCTTCTTGGTGACCACCTTGATAGCCTCGGGCATCGGGGTGACGATGGCGTTCATCATCCAGCCGGGAAACGTGGAAATGAACACCACCGCGAGCGCCGAAGACATGAACGACGGGATCCCGGCGAACAAAGAAGTTATAGACTCCTTCTTAGACCTGATAAGGTGAGTTTGACAGTTGTTCGCTTTAACCCACGACATATATGTCACTACAGCCATTTACGCACGAGACCAGAGCTCACCTGGCCGAGGGCTCGCGCTTCTTGTAACAGCAACAAGCAGTTGCATCAGCTTCTGTTTCCTCGTGCGGGTTGAAACCCCTACAGCGCGAGACGCTCTTCTTCGCCGCTCTTTACGCGCTCGCATTAACTCCACTGTTTATAACTAAGTGAAAACTGGATAATATTTGGTGAAACGAGCCGCATTCCGGTCTACGAAAGAAAAATAAAGAATAAATCGTCTAATCGTTGACGTCAACTATATATATCTTAAAAGCAACCAACAGAGTCGATGTATTGCTTGACTTATTTTTTAATAATGTCCCTCTTTGAATGACTTCTTGACCCTATAAATTGGGTCAAGAAGTGGACGTGGTTTACTTACAGTGAACTCTTAAGGTCACCAATGTTTAAGTCTGTCCTCTCGAGGTTCTTTTCAGCTCCCCCAGAGCACCTGAATGCACCACGAGGTTCTTCCCTGTGGCCTCACACCTTAAAGAAGTGTAATAATGTCACTATTGCCCTCAAACACACCAGAGTATTAGTGATTTATTTTAAAATTGTTGTTGTTTTTTTTTTTTTTAACAAGTGGTGATGGCTTGTTGTGGATTTTATCACGTCACATGTGACATGGTTTTTCTTTTCCGTACTCACACCTCTTCCTGTTCCAGTCAAGTCAGAGAGTTTCCGTTCACAGAAAGCAGGGTACCGCATCGAACCAGATTGCAGCCGGCTGATGTCTGGTTGGATTATATTTAGACTCAAGTCGTACATGTACACACAGCGAAACCTGCTCTTGTGTGTCCTAACTCAAGAAGCCTGCTGCCTGAACCTGTGTTTCCTCCATGGTGGCATTACTGTTTTTTGTTTAAATGCATGCGTCATACTCATGGGGCGTATGTT
The DNA here is from genome assembly GCA_010277015.1 of Poeciliopsis turrubarensis. Lineage (NCBI taxonomy): Eukaryota > Metazoa > Chordata > Actinopteri > Cyprinodontiformes > Poeciliidae > Poeciliopsis > Poeciliopsis turrubarensis. Next base: position 2,206,128 of record VMRN01000005.1, read on the forward strand.
TGAGGATGTGCTTCCACAGTAGAATAAGGGCTGAGTGGGATCTTGGTATGTTCTGACAAATGATCAGTTTACTTGTTCTGAAGGCAGGAAAAAAACAAGAGCTAAACATGGTTTCACATTAAATTGTATTTTTGTATTATTTGCTTTGTGAATGGCGTCTCACTAAAATGACTTTTAATCAGTTTCATGGAAAATATTTGTAGTTTTGTAACTTGTAACAACTTGACATCCCCCATCCAGAACTGTGCTCACATCCAGTAAAGCTGTTGCATAATGTTATTTTCAAGGCAGCTTTTAGTAATTATGGATGCATTTTCCACATCTCCTGCTTTTTCCTTTCCCTCTTCCTGCAGTGCCACCTAGTCACAAATATCCACTTCTCGGAAAAAACGGCTTCTATTTTTAAGAAATCTGCGCGGCGCAGTCATAGCAATGCTCGGAGCATTTCTCACAAAGCGTTTCAAGTAACCTGTTTACTAAAAGATTAACAGTGTTGCCTCCGGATTTTTATCGAGGCATGTCGCAAAACCCGCTGCGCAACACAATCGCCTAATTTTAAGGACGCAGAACTTCATATGTAGGTTCATGGGGAGTAAAATAAGCACACCCTCCTTCTTTTGTAGGGTGTGGAACACCAGGGCATAATTAGAAAATCTGTCGGTGTTTATTAGGATGCATTTTTCATGCAGAATGTGGACAAAACAGCAGGCCTGAGACGACAGAAGAGGAGAGGTTATCAAGAACCTAGCAACAATTACAACAACAATTAAAAATGACATGAGTTAAAGCATAAGAATAGCAACAACAAAACACAGAGAAATGGGCAGGTAATTGGGACGCATTCGTTTACTAAAAATAGACATGTCAGACCTCAAGAGGACAAAAAAGAAAAAAAAACAGTTTGTATCTTAGTTTTACTGAGGTGGCTCATTTCAGCATTTGACCACAGTAATCATTTGTTTCCAGCTTGACAAGACGTTTATCTCATGTTGGCCACATGCCGTGTGCTTCCACACTATCCTAATCACACAGCTGGTCTCTCATTAGAGGGAGCCCCACCGCCCCGACCCCCCCCCCCCCCCCCCCCCTCTCTCCGTCTGGCTCTGTGTTTAGGTGGCATCACAGCCGGGTGGGTCTGAGCTGTTGGAGAAACAGCAGTCGCCGTTTCAAACTGGCCACGCTGCCGGCAGGTTCAGGCGGACCCAGTTTTGCAGGCACTCCTATGAATCCGTGTTGACGTTTCTTATCTCCTGCTTTGTCCTTTCACACATAAACCAAATGTTTACAGTAGACATTTGGTCACCTGTTGGGTTTACATGCAATCAATGATGTTTATATAGAGCAGCTTAAAAATGTGAAAGTAAATATGGATTTTTTTTTCCTAGAAAAATCCTTACATGCCCCACTTATGTTAGCTAACTTTAAAAAAAAAAAATAAAATTATCTTCATACCAAAAATAAATACTAAGATAATTTTTGCTTATCAGGCATTCATGAATCACCAATATTAACAGCTGTTCGGTTGAAAGCCAAACATTTCTTCTTCCTTGTTGAACTGCCCTGAATCGGGGGAGGCAACAAAACTCCAAGCCGACGTCAGACTGAAACAAAAGAAGGACACACCTTCGTAGCAGCATGTGGTGGATGCCAGCGTTGGCATGACAATGACACCTTTGTGTTTTATCTCACAATTTGCATAGCAATGTCTCACTGTGACTCTCAGAATGTGACGCGCTCTGAATAAAGCGATCAGCTGAGGACAATTCACTGGGAAACTGGCATTCATGATGGGAGTTTCACGTGAACATGTACGACAAAGTCACCACCAAAACAGGGAAGAGGGACTGGGCTGCTTGGGTTACAGTAGTTTTATTGGCGTAAAGTACAGTATGTTCCAAGTTGCAGTGGACGGTGCGATGCAGGCATTCCGTATTGTACAGTCATGATGACCCCATCTAAATATATTAGATTACAACAGAAAAGTTTCTTTATTTCGGAAATGTAATTAAAAACATAAATTACTCTCAAAGTGCTTTAATTCAGGTGTTTGTTGCTGTGGGTCTAAACTAGTAAAAGGCCCCAGGAAATATCGATATTATATGACCAATAAAAAAGGGTTTCAATCCAGAAATCTTTAGTTATGGCCGAAACTGTCAACATTGCGAATCCTAAACTGCTTCCACATAAATGCAGGTGAGACCCAAAAGCATACTTTACTAAACACAGAGTGCCGAATCCAAGGACATCAAGGGGAAGTTGAGTGGAAGGAAAAAGATTGTCAGCAAAAGGTGAAAGCCATTTTTCAGAATGTGACCATGCTGGTCATCCATACGAGCCGGTCGAAGGAAGACGCTCCAATCCCAATATCTGACGGAGTGATAGGAGCGTCTGTAATAAACGTGGAGTTATATTATTGCTTTTATCGCAGATTTATTCATTTCTTTCCTCCTCCGTTTTAGAATATCCATTAAACGTAAGAATAGCACAGTCAGTAGTCCAAAGCTTGCATTCTTGGAAGTCTTTTTCAGCCTTTGTTTTCAGTTGCATGCCGCCTCATCACATGATGTTTGAGCCTGATGTTTCCAATTATTGGCTGACAAGAAGGAGCTTGTGAAGTTAAAGCCTTATTGCTCTAAATCCGCTGCAGACGGCTGAGAAGCAGGGGTATCGAGTACACAAGGCTTTACGAGTTCTTGAGGGGCGATATAATTTGCAGTTGGACTTATTGTATGTAAAAGCTTTTTGTACTAGTTGGTGCAGACTTATTACCTCCATGGCATTAAATAATAGGAGCACAAAGGAGGGGGGAAAGAGGTTTAATAGTTTAGTTCTTTGTGGGAGGTTCTCTGAGACATAGTGCTGCAAAACTACATAAACTGCTTCAATTAGGCTCAAGGATTTGGCTGTAATGCACTGATCCACCTTACAGATCTTGTAAGACATGGGCTTAAACATTTCTGCTCCACTGTTTTATTAACTTTGGGGTTTTTTGTTTCTCATGTATGTGGGAAGTGAAATAACATGCGTCGTTTTCATTTCTTTTCACAGAAACATTTTCCCCTCCAACCTGGTGTCTGCCGCCTTTCAGTCGGTGAGCATTAGACCTTAAGGCTGTGATTTTGTTTTCTAGATAATAACCTTACATAACAAAAGCTGCTTTTGTATTTCTAAATAAATAAATTATTTATTTATTTATTTATTTTTATTCTTCCCCACCAGTATGGAACCTCCTACAAGATAATGAACAAGACCGGAATCGCAGAGAAGGTGAGGGATTTATTTGGTTACCAACAAAATTTCAAGATGTTTTGCTTAACAGTTTGTTTTTTTTTTCTTTCCTAAACAAATCCACACTTCTTTTTTTTTTTTTTTCAGGTTCCCGTTGGAACAGATCAAGACGGGATGAACATCCTTGGATTGGTGGTGTTCGCCATTGTTTTCGGTGTGGCTCTGAGGAAGCTGGGCGAAGAAGGAGAGATCCTCATCAAGTTCTTCAACTCCTTCAACGAGGCCACCATGGTGCTGGTGTCCTGGATCATGTGGTAAGAAAAAAAAAAAACAAACAAAAAAACGCCCTTGTTAATGTTTGATTGTTTTGGGGGTTTGTAAAAGTAAGTTAGGAGGACAGAAAAAAACTGCAGCAAATTTCGAATTTGAACAACCTACTAATAAGTAGAACACTAGAAGATTTCAGAAATGCAGCATTTCCTCCCCCCCCCCAAAATAACTGTTTGTTTTAATTAGGCAATAATCACATTCTAAATGATTAATTTTAAATAATTAGGAAGCTTTTTTTTTTTTTTTATCTCTGCTACTACTGGTGACACTTGAATTTTTCCTCCACTGAAAAGAGAAAATTCACTCAACTTAAAGCGTTTTTCTTTCTAAAATTTCCTAAGATTTTATTTCTGGGCTCTTTAGACATCTTTATTAGGGATGTTGACACGTCTAGAGGGTGCTACTAGTGTGAGGCCTTTCAGAAAATGTTTTTCCTCAAACAAAGCGTTGTAAGTCTGTTAAGTAACCTTTACCAGTGAGGTAGATTTCCTTTGTGTTGTGTTCCAGAAACCTGACCTGCAGCATTGTGCTGGTCTTTTCTCTCGTCTGGCTGCAGGTACGCCCCTGTAGGTATCATGTTCCTCGTCGCCGGTAAGATTGTGGAGATGGAGGACGTCGGCAAGCTGTTTGCCAGCCTGGGAAAATACATCGCCTGCTGCATGATTGGCCACGCCATTCACGGCGGGCTGGTGCTGCCCCTCATCTACTTCATTTTTACCAGGAAGAACCCCTACACCTTCCTGTGGGGCATCGTCACAGCCTTGGCCACGGCGTTCGGAACGAGCTCCAGGTATTTCACCTCAAACTCTCATTCCGTTTGCTCAGTTGGGGTTGCTGAATATCAACAAACAGAGGCTCTCCTGTTGAGGCAACCGCACGCCCACGCTCCTCCAGCCTCCGCTCTGACACTCCCGTTTCCTTGTTTCCAGCTCTGCCACCCTGCCCCTCATGATGAAGTGCGTGGAGGAGAAGAACGGCGTCTCCAAGCACATAAGCCGCTTCATCCTGCCCATCGGCGCCACTGTCAACATGGACGGGGCCGCGCTCTTCCAGTGTGTGGCGGCGGTCTTCATCGCCCAGCTTAACGACACCAGCCTCAACTTTATCCAAGTCATAACCATCCTGTACGTCTGACGTCTGCGGTGATGCGACTCCGTTTAAGCGGCTTGCTTTGAAAACACATGTGACGATACATTTGCAGCTCCTTTTTTCGCGTGGACAGTTTGGCAATTGAGTTTGGTGACTTTGTGTTTGTCAGTGTGACGGCGACGGCGTCCAGTGTTGGAGCTGCAGGTATCCCTGCAGGCGGTGTGCTGACCCTGGCTATAATCCTGGAGGCAATTGGACTGCCCACCAGTGACATCTCTCTCATCCTGGCTGTTGACTGGCTTGTGTGAGTAGAAAACAACCCGTCATATTTCCATGAACTTCAACAAATCTTATCTTAGACAGAGAAACACAAAGCGGGGCATAAAAACACAAGAGTGAAGACGGCCAAGTTGCAATAAATAAATCGCTTATGAAATAATTACTTCAGTGTCATTAATTTGTAAAAACTGCAATTAAATGGAGAAGAAATTTATGAAGCATGGAAATTATTACATGCGCCTCAAATATCTCATTTTAAAAATCACATAACTTTTTTTTTAATAATTTAAAAAAGTGTTTCATATTTCAACTTTACAGTTGACATGTAAACTTGAAATTTAAATGAATTAAGTTTTTAAATGAAATTGAATTGAGGTACATGGCATTAATTCTGTATTTAATGAATTATTTGTGTATTTCCAATTTTTAAAAAAAAGACACATTTAAATAATTATGTCATAACTTATTTATGTATTGTCATCTGGCACTCTTTGCTCTCCATGTAACTGAAAAAAAGACATATGGCTTTCAAACATCTTCTAGAAATACAAAGTGTGACTTTAGACTTGCGTTAATCTGATAACCCTGGAAAAAAAACAAAAAAAACATCCATTTCTGCTATGGTAACTGCCTTCAAGTCTCCTTAATAGTTAAGTGGAGACCATATGTGTGATATTTTTTTATCTCTGTTCAACCCACCATCTGAAAACAGAGTAAGGCACAACATCAAACCTGTCAAAGACATGGCCATCGGCCTGAAATGACTGGGCAAATGGAGCATTTATAGACAAATGACGGAGTTACCATGGCAACGTTTGGCTAACAAATTTTGAAAGACGCCACATTTTAAAATCCAAAGCAAGCCACACGGGGGAGGCAGCAAACATTTGGAAAATCAAAACATTTGACGTTCTGGTCGGCGTGTAATTCAGAGGCTCGTATCGCCTCAACACGTAACCCGCATCATAAAGTTTTAACTCTCTCTCCTTATCCCGTTTTGTCCCTCTTTAGTGACCGCACCTGCACGGTGCTGAATGTGGAGGGCGACGCCTTCGGCGCGGGGCTCCTGCAGCACTTTGTGGACAAAACCTCCAAACGCGAAGGCGTGGAGGAGCTCAGCGAGGTCAGGATGGGCCTGACCTCGCCGCCATGCCCCGCCGCCATGCCCGAGCACTCGCCGCTCATCGATAAACGAGGCTTGGAGGGCGCAAAAGGGGACCTCTCCTCCGAGAAAGAGTCGTCCATGTAACGCAGACGGCGACTCCTGCCGCAAAACCCTCCTAGAAACACAAAACTTGCGCTCCCACTGTTAAGAAAAGAGTCCAAGGAGAGAGAGGACGGACATGCACACTACAATGCAAAGCAACGCTCTCGGACCTCAAATGCTTTTCTGGACGGGGTGCAGCTAATATCTTATGGGATACATAGAAACCATGATACACTCAGTGGGTTATTTAATTTTTTTTTAGGGGAATATGAGACTGATTTATTATTATTTTTTACGTCTCCCTTTTGTTTGTTTGATGTATTCGGTTCTCTGAAATCAGATTGAAACGTTTCATAAGCCACTTAAAAGAAAACGGACTATTTCCATCGAGGAGCGCAGCAGATGAAGCATTTATTCATGCCGGACAAATGAATATGAGTGTCTGTGTCTAAAGCGTTCTTCTACCTTATGTGCATCACTGTCCTTCTGAAAAACTGTCTTTTTGTACATATATTTAAAAAACGACAACAACAAAAAGATGGCGTCCGTAGTTACATTTTTAGATTTAAACGTGTCAGGTTTTGGAATGCCGCATGTAAAACTAAAGCAATAAGAATGATATATTTTTTCCCCAGATTAGAAAATTAGAAAAAAAAAATGTGAATACAACATAAATATAGCCGCTTTCATGCAGGTTTCTTCCAGTGGAGAGTTTCATAGATTTGCGTCAATGCAGCGGTGCTCAAGTGTCGCAAGCTGTGCAGGGGGTTACAGTCCTGTTCTTGTTTTTGTTTGACTTCGCACTGTTAAAATTAAGAGTCCTTATGCCTTTCTGGTTTAGAACTGTGACCAATCATTTGTGACCAATCGTTTTATCGGCCCTTTTAGGTTTTTCGATTGAAGTAGACACTTTGAAGAGATAAACAATCCACAACACGCTGCTGTAATCTGTAGTCGTTGCCCTAAACAAGATGATCTCTGAGCAAAATGCTTCTGTACATGTGGAGGAAGCAGTTTTGCTCCATGCTGCTCACGGTGAAGCACACACAGCTGCTCATAGTAGTAGAGGCTTTTTTTTCTCATTTGCTTGGACTCTCTGGAACTGTTTTGGCTAACTTTGCAGGAACACGCGGAAGCCTGATTGGCGGACAGTTTGAAAGTAAAGTCCAGTCCGATTTTAATTCGTGATATTAGAAAAGCACTTTTTTTTTTTTTATTCCGATTTTTAGATCTGCAAACCAAAGGTACAATCTGTAACTATCTGCACTATTATTCGAACCATTCTTTTGTACTGTAACTGGTTCCTTTACATCTTTTATTTTAGTGTCCCATCCTTTGCAGAGAGCACAATGATTCCGTCACCTTGGTGATGGAGATCCAACTCCCCATGCTGCAAGGACATAGTACATCTATGCGCCTTACACCTGCATTGAAACGGCCAAGATGATATTTGGAAAAAAATGTTTTACAGTTAGTTTTGTTTTTTTCTTTGTTTCTTGTCTTGTTTGTAGAAGGCTTATTCGTTTAGTCTGTTTATAATTGTGGTTATTCACAACCAAATGTTCTCTTACTGTATGTTTTCCCCATGCTTTTTCAGGGGCGGGGCAAGCAATATAGCTGTTGTTGTATTCCAAAGGCTACTAGATGAAATATTAGCTTTGGTGTTGTCCCAAAGGAAAATGAAGGAGCGCAAGCGTTCTGACTCGTCTCTCGAGACGGACTTTACCACCTTAAAAAGACAACAGAGCCTCAGGTTTGACGTTTGCCTTGTTCTTCAGGTGCTGTAAGACCAAAAATCAAGTCGGCTTAATGAAGGAGGACGCGTGATTATTATCGCTACTAATTTTGGATTTCTCTCTTTTCACTTCCCCCGACTTTCCCCACACGCTGCTGCTTCTGTGCAGCTTTTTACGAGAGTATAAATAGAGTGATGACTCCAGTTTCTTGCATAATGTATGGTATGCTGCATACTGTGTACGCCTTGTCCATTCTCAAGTTGCCTTCGACTACGTTTTTAGTCTGGCAGCAGGACCGGACGGGCTGGTTTTACCGTTAAGCTGAAGAGATGATGAACTTTGCAAAAGGATGTCTTTTTGGGATTTATTTATGTTTCGGATATTACAGCCACAAGAGGAAACGCTTCTTCTTTGAATGTCCATTTGTCATAGTTTATATTTATTTTTAGTCCAAATCTAAAAGATTTTTTTTTTTTTTGTTTTTTTTGCTAATGTGCCATGATAAAACAATAGATCTAATTTTGTTTTTTCTTTCTCCCAGATGGATGGTAGTAGATTTGTTACATTTTGTCATGCTTATTTCTGAAGCGCATGATGAGTGAGGCTGAATCGCATGAGTGACGTGTAGCTGAAGAAGTCCTTTTAGTTTAAAACAATTTTTGGTGTGATTGATGTTTTATCCCATGTTTATCATGTTGCAAGTGGGGAATTATAGCAGCAGAATTACATTTTATTTTTATTTATTTTTTTTTTATTTTTTTAAACCAAATTTTTGCCTCCGACGTATGAATATATGTAGCAGGCCTGAAATCTCATCATTTCTCCTCTGTTGTCTGACGATATGTTCTGCATTTTTCCAGCACAGCTGTTCAGCTGTTCCTCCGTTCCTCCATTGATATTTCAATGCCGTTTTCTTTTTCTCTTCTAAACATCATGCGGCGGTTTTGTTCAATCACATTATTTTTGTTGCAATAAAGTTCACTGTGACGAGGCTATACTTTGGAAAAAAAAAACAAACTAATTTGTACTGCCAGACTGTAGTCATTTCTTTAAAAACAGTAAACTGTTCTTTCTTAAATTGCTCGTGTCTCTGAACTGGTTTTTTTTTTTTTAAAGTTTCCTTGTTTTTCTCTTTTTTTTTTTTACTGCTTAAAATTACCACTTGCACATAAAATGAAGTTTACACAGGCTGCACTCATTCTAGGTGAATGCCATGTAGGGTTGTTTCTGACAGGGATCCCTAAAAATGTATACAATCATTTAAAAAAATATATAAAAAAATACCTGACTGTTTTCATTTCATGGAACGTCAAAAATATTTCTTCTCAAAAATCGGAGACAAAATGTCTTTTCGGAGGTCCTCGGTTAATTGAGACGATTTGTCTTTGGTAACGAACTGTCGGATGATCTCAGCTCAGTTCTTTAGCTCCATCAAACTCCAAAATGAAATGCAAGTCAGAGGTGAAATTAAATTACTTTAATCCTAAATCTGCCAGAAGTATAAAAAATGTTGGGCTTCACTGTACATCCCCATCAGTTAAGTTGCACAGAAACAGAATTTTCTTTTTCTTTTTCTTTTTGTGGTCACAAAAATTCATGATTTGAACATCGTTTGGCAGAGTTCATTTGACTTATTAGATTGTTTTGTCACACAAAATGCTTAACAAGGTTTTAGCTGAAAGTGATGGCAGAAGCTTCACTGAATCCAAAACCATCAAGCGTTTGCATTGAGGTGAAATTAACGACCTGGAGGAAGTCCTCTACAGTAATTTCATCCAATTTATGCAATGCCCTTACCAATACAAGTTCATTTAATCCCGCAGCATAATTCTTCCACCGTCATGTTTCACCTCGTATCAGATAAATTTAGCAAACCTAATGAGGTGAGGAAACCTTTAAGTCTGTCGTTGGGTTGCATTGTCTCCTGCATTCAAGTGTGTGATGTCACAAATATGGAAAGAAAAAACCTTTCCTTTTTTTCAGTGCTCACATCATCCAGCGAGATACAAGGATTGTCCACCAGTCTGAGAATTTTTTTGAAAGACTTTATTGTCTTTTTGTTCTACCTTGAGAACAACTTCTCAAAGGCCTGAAACACTCAAGATAAGTCACGGTGCTCCCAGGAACTGTGTGCTTAAAGGTTCCCCCCAAAGCCAGTGAGTTTGAGACCGGGCAAAACGGAAACATTTAGCACGTTATAGGTTGAAGCCAATGACGGTGCTGCTGCTGAAAGACCAAACAAAGTCACCAGACGAGAATCTTCCAAAAGGACGTTGGCCATTCAGGTTTGGCTTGCAAAGGTGGATCTGAACTAGAGCTTCCCCAAAGTGCGTTTCTTTACTCCCTAAACATTTGACCGAAATCAACATTTATATTTAAATGCCAGCATCAAAAGCTGTTTTTATTCTGCAATGACATCAGGGGTGCAAAAAGAGAAGCAGGTTAGGCTGCATCATGCATTTACCTGTGACAGAATATTTTCTGCAACATCCATGGACCACACTGATTTCCAGGGGTTTTGGTGGCTTTGGCTAAATATAATGGCTACAACTGTTGTTTTGTGAATGTCTAAAAAGCAAAAACATTCGCTTCAGACTTCTGTCTCTTCTGTTTCTCATTCAGGAACAGAAGAGAGCTTCGAATGAAGGCAGTAAAAGTTAAAACAAACCCGTCACTCGGGTTTGCTGTTTAATTTTCAGCAAATATGATTTGTTTTGATGAATGTCTGATTCATTTCTATTTTTTCCAAAAATCCCACAATATTTGTGTCGAAGAGAAAATCAGTCTTTGGGATAAAGTCAGCAGACATAATAATAAAAAGATTTACTCCCTCCTATCTGCTAATATAGTACTATGGTGAAGAAAAAAAACAAAACAGTTGTTGCTTTTCAATCTGCTGAATGCAACTTAAATAAAAACATCGTGGATGATAAAGCATTCATTTCAATTAGGAATAAAAAAAAAGTCCTGTCAAAGTTAACTAAATACATGTAACACATGCTGTGCAGTTTATCTGAGCCTCGACCTAATTATGTTTGCGATTACTAAATGACTCATTAGAATACAATGAAAAGCTTTGAGGAATCTTACATATGTGACGAGGACACCGCACCCGCCTGAGTGGCTGTCAAGAGCAGAATCCTTCCAACAATGTAAACACATTTCTATAAAGAATTGGAGTGAAAGGTGGCGCTCTCTGCGTGGGATCAGAAGGTGCTACCGTCAGCAGACCGGCTGAGTTTTTCCCGTAAAGTCACATTCCTGTTTGAGGAGTCAGACACAGAAACAGCCTCCCACTACGGTACTTCTTGCAAAAGCGTTGTGCCATCTAGTGTTCATGAAGACGCAGTGGAGGTTCTGTGTTAACAAAACATGAAAATGTAAGCAAAAAAAAAAAAAAATCTATATATTTGCAGTTCATGAGTGAACCTGAATTACATGAAGGATTGGTGTTGGTTCTACAGAAATGTGTGAGTATGAGATGGATCAGCAGGTACTGAAAGAAATGATGTATTTCACAGTTGATTCCATTGTATTTTATATTAAGGCCGGAGGTATAATTGATTTATTATAGCATACAAATCTTGCAGTGATGGAAAAGTCATTTCACAAAATAAAAGCTTGCTCGTCGCATCAGACCTGAAAGTCAAGATGGCCCAGGATTTTACCGCAAATATTTATTTTACTCGAGACCCAAAACAACTAAAGACATGAGTTTGCAATAAACAGATTAATAAAAAAGTAATAAAAACAACAACAAAAAACCCCATAAAGGAATAAAACATAATGATAAAAACACATTTATATGTAGTTATAAAGTATCTTGCAAAATTATTTGCACCCATGATACAACTGAAATGAATAAATGCAATTGTGGCCAACACAAAGTGGTGCAAAGTGGGAGAAAATATAAATATTTAGATCAAAATATATTCACATGTAATACTTAGATTCAAAGAAGCAAATTCTCTGAGTGTACAATTAAGTTAAATCTTTGCACGAACGGCTTAAAAGTATCTACATTTTTAACATGGTAGTTTGAAATGCAGCTGTTTGTATTCCACATTCATTTTGTTCCTAATTGAAGATAGTCCAGTTTCAATCTTTTCATTTGGAACACAATTACACTGTCAAAATTATTGCATGGAACATCAATAAAACATGAAAACAGAATGCAAAATTAGGCAAATCTAGACTAGTAGACTAGTAGACTGACTAGTCTACAAGTCAGTGGACTAGTAGTCTTTTTAAAAGCGTTTCTCTTGAAATAAAAAAAAGGGGGAAGGAGGCGCTTCATAAGAAATGTAAATCGACACAAACCCATTATCAATGGACAAAGAAATACAAAAAAGGCCGAAACAGGACAATATGGAGATGCAAAATTATGTAAACTGTGGATGTTTATACTTTGCAGATAATTTCAGCTTGACTTGTGCAAGCTGAATTGGACTATTTCAGTCCAATTGTTCTTGATCCACTATGTGACAGTAATTATTGTGAAACATCTCAGAACAGAGGCCCTTTGTTTCCTCATCTTCCATGGAGGTGTTTGTATCTACATTGCGTCAATCTGCTCTTAACGATCATTTACAGGATAAGGAAACACAAAACAGGGAGCAGTCGCTGTGAAATAACGCCACAAAATCTGAAAATCCAGGTGTGCAATGAAGGAAACGCAAAGGGCCGATTGGATGCAATAATTGGTAGAACCATTTAATTTCTTGTGCAATGGATACACAAGAATGTGTGAATTGTGAAGGAAGGAAAAGACACACAGGGCACCTGTTGGAAATAGTTACAACTGTAAACCTAAAACATGTTCAGAATTTTAAATAATCCACCTGTGACATTTATACAGTACGATACATTCAGTCAACTAGAGAGCAAACCAGCTGTTGATTGTTTAGGGCTAAGGTGAGTGGACTAGTAGTCTTTTTAAAAGTGTCTCTCTGGAAAAGAGTACATCACTATTAAACTTCTAATGACGTGTTTTAACACCAAGCTTGACATTTGAACACATACTAGAAAATATTGAGCAGCTTTGGCAGCTAGTAAAACTGTAATCATTTTAGCAGTACATACTGCTCAGGCATCTTTCATCAAAGGATTTTTGAGGTATTTCTTTTAATTTTCAGGTAATAAATACAGTGCAACAGAAACAGCCCGAGAGCACCTATGGTCACTCATAATTTGCTTCTGTCCAGCCTTTTTTTCATAGGGTTGGGGTACTGAGGATTCTCAATCACCCCTTCTCCGAACTTAAGCTCCAGGAAGGCCCTTTGGTTGTTGGGGCCGTAGGCTGTGATGCCAGCGAAGGGCATGGGCACCAGCGGCTGCAGGAAGTGCTCTGGAAACTCCACGTCCTGTTTGTGCTCTGTCCATGTGTCTTTCGTCATGACGCCGTTGCGCGAGTAGAAAGGCCACAGATCCACGTGCAGGTGGTTGGCCTCGCTGTACTGCACTCTATAAAAGTCTCCCTCCACTGCCCGCTCCCACACGTAGCCATTAGCATCCACTAGAGAGCCCGAGTCCAGGTTCTTTAGGTGGTCGCAGTTGGGCACGTCCTCAAGGTAAATACCTAGGTCCACATCGTAGTCCCAGGGTATGATGTCTTGATGGCGGACGGCACCAAGAAGAGAGCCTCCCTCCAGCCAGTAACGCACACCGGAGCTCTCCAGGATATTAATGACGTATTTGGTGGTTTCTCTAAGTGCTCTCAGACAGCAGGGAGGCGTCCAGCGATCCAGATATAGGTAGTCCGGTGTGTCATCCTGCACAGTGCCAAAGCATCGCGGAGTCTCTTTAGTGCAACCAAACCACTGTTCCTTTCCCTCAGGGAGAAGGAGGCGCTTCAGACCGAAGCTCCTCATGAGTTTCCCAGTTGCCTCCTTCAGTCGAGTGTCAGCCTTCCACTGGTTGTGAGCAGAGCTGAAAAGTGGTCGGTGGTTTGCCGAGAAACAAGGGCTCTCCAGGAGTTTCACCTTCCAGCCCCTTAAGGTGGTCTGAACGAAAAGGGCAGGAAAGAGAGGGCGCCCCAGCGGTACGGACAAGTTGAAAAGGTCCTCAGTGCGAATCAAGACAACAGCGTCGCCTTGTAAAGCCGTACACACACTCCCACTGCTTCCTGAAGCGGCCGGTGAGTAGGTGGCAGTCCACTCTTTGAGGTTGACCCGCAGGTGGAGGCACTGCACCGCAGATCGAGTTAAAACGGGCACCGCTACCAGCCTCACGGGCCCCCCGCCTTCACCTTCCAACTCTTTAATGAGTCTCTCAAAAACTCTTGGCTGCTCCAGCTCCACGCCGTCAGGCACCAACAGGACAAACTCTGTCTGCAAGTGAAACTCTGGCCTGTGAGCTTGTGGTGGCTGGTCGGGGCTAGGAGAGAGCACCAAAAGACGGGCGCCCTCTGGAAGTACAAGGGGAGGATACGGAAATGTGTCGGCCACAGCCAGAAAGGGAAGCTCTGGACGTTGACGCAGGAAGGAGTTAGCCACATCCCCAACGTAATTCTCAAAGTTTTCAAACTCCCGAAGGAGAACAGAAACACGTGGGCCTCGGCCATGGCCCTCCGCTGCCATTCCTGCATGCTCGCCTCCAATGACCCCTAACGCTCCCCCCAGAAGGGAAGCCGGCCGGGCAGCTCTCCTCGAGCCTCTACCAAGCTCCTTCCTTTTCTCCATCATCTGCTGTTGGGCCCGGGATACATAATAAAGTATGAGGAGGTTGAGGATGATGGCACCCGTTAACAGAGCCTGGCACAAACTGATACGCATGGCAAATAATACTTTTCAGAGTTTCTTGGAGGAAGAATTCAAGTTTCAATGAAGGCATCCAGTGGCGGAGTTTGGCTCTCCATGTGTTCAGCAGCTGGAGACAAACTAAAAGCATAGAAAGACAAAGAAATGTTATAATACTCTGTGTGTGTAGGCAAAAATGCATTAAATGTATCTTGAAGATTTTTTTATGATTTTAAAGTGAAACTTACATAACCCTAACCCTACAGAAAATTAAAAAAATAAAATAGTGCCTAAAATTGTTGTTTGTCCCAATATAATGTATTTTACAACAACAACAACAATATATATATATATAACTTTTTTAATTCCATAAATTAAGTGCTCCAAGTGACCTTTTTGATTGAATGAACCAACTGATATTTTTAAATATAAGTAAGATACAAATGCAGAATTAAAAATCCACAACAAAAACAGAAAAAAGTATCAACAATTAAAAAAAAAAATTTAATCTATTTTTTTTCATATTCGGTTGAAAAAAAAAACTGAGAAAACACATGCATAATCTTTTTGCTGAAGTTTTATGTTTTTTTTCTGAATTGTAAAACCTAAAACAGGCATAAAATGTTTTTTTTTTTTTTTGATGCAACAAGCTCTTCCTTGGTAACACAGAGAAGTTGATTGACTAAATAATAAACGCACAACAAGAACAAGTTATCAAAAAATATTCCAGCAATACTCACCTTTCTTTGAATACATGTCATACTGCAAGACATTCTCTGGAGCAATCCAGGGAAACCCCAGCATGCATTCGTAATTCGAAACTCTAGCATTTACCTTATTTTTTACCATAATATTAACATCACTGTGGTGTATTCTTTTTTCAGTCAGCTTTTGGTGAGCATTAGCTAAACTGCCTCAACGGGAAGCAACGAACAAAAACACAAGTCAGTATAATTTACAACGTTGGAGGAAACTGGGTTCTCGTTACTGAAAGTAGAGACCTGCAACACTGTCCAGGCATTCGTGTAATTAATGCTTTACGATCCTCCATGCAAGGAACCTCACCAAAACGACTTTAGCATTATGCTACGACACCTTTTGCCTTTGTTGCTCGGAGCAACCAAAGCGCTTCCTGTCATTGTCCTTCAGAATAAAAGTATCACATAATTACATTTTCTATCACTTTGTTGGGCTATTTTTTATTTATTCAGTTTTTACATTTAAAAAAAACACACACCAAATTTTTTGAGGGTATTTTTTATTTGAGATAAGTACTTTCTTAGCTTTCGAATTTTCAGTTCGTTGTGCATTTGTTGTACATTGACTATATATACTGTATATATATATATATATATTTATATTTATGATAAATTTGTATAAAAGCAATTTTAAGGAGATCATCGTCATAATTTATGCTTTGTTTAACTTAGTTAATGACTTTACAAGAGGCACTATAGTAGAAGTATTCAGTGGACAAAATGATGGGTGTTTTGAATGACTTTGAACAGATTTGAACAAACTCTCAGAAGAACTTGTGGTTAAATTGAAAAGGGTTCAACACTGTGTTTGAGCCAGATGATGTATTACATCCAATGAAACAAGCTGGAAATAAGACGTCACCTATTGTCTGAACTATGTCTGGGACAATCTTTTAGTTTTGTTTTACCGTTTTACTGGGATCTATGCATATCTGTGACTTTTAAAATGAGCAAGAAGCTAAATGCTCAAATCACATTGAATATTTATTTGCAAGAGCAGAGACACTGCATGCAGTCTTGATTAAGACAACTCTGGTTTGCACCCAAATTATTATTATTATTATTTTTTTGACTCCTTAGTAAAGTTTTTTTTTTTTCTTCCTGATGTTGAGTGGAATGATGGTGATAATACAAGCTGTACTGCAAATGCATCCGTGCTGGCTTTAACTTGTGGAATTGGACAAATCACAAGTCTGTGGGCCTTAATCAAACAATGTTCTACAACAAAACAGCAAAAACAAAAACTGACTATGGAAAACTACATTTTAAGTGGATGGAAGCAAGGTAATTAGCTTTGATAACTTTATAAAGAAATGATGATGAGATAGTGTATTATAAAGGCAATTTGGATTTTCTGTATTCCAGTCAATGCGCTGTGAGCTCACTAAGAACTAATTTTATATATGACATTTTACATATGGGGTTGTAATCTGAGATGTTTTATACTTGCGCATAAAAGAATCTGAGCCAAAACAAATGGTAGTGGGTTGCAAGACAAAGATTACAGAATATAACATGCAATTTTAAAAAAATTACACATAAGAGTTGATAATTTCATTACAATTCATTTCCGTATTTGTGAAAGTACTGAACTAAAATAAAAATAAAAAAATGGATGGATGGATGGATGGATTGCAAATACAAAATGGTTTGTTTGTGGGCCTGATGTAGGAAGAGTTGAAATTTCAACGTGTACGCAAAAAGGCACACATTTAACCAGAACCACTTTGAGAAGCAACAATATAATGTTCTATAATATAAATACTTGCATGGAAGGCTGCAGTCTAAGCTTTATTTTGGAAGTGCCTATACTGTGACCTTCACTTGCTGGTCAAGTGGTTCTTGTCATGACGAAGTTTAAGAACTACTGGTCCAACCGAGTGTTTGAAACTGTAAACAAAGCAAACATTTGAGGAAAACCGAGATTTATATGTGAGATGGGAAAACCGGAAGTAGAATTTTGGGTGGTTCTGTGAGGCTTTGCTGTGTCAAAACGGTTTCTGATCACAAAATGGCAGGAAATGAACTCCCACTGGCGAGATCCTCATTGTATATCAGAGAAAAGAGTCCCGTTATTTGTCACCCAATTTCAGACCCCTTCCGTCGGCAACCGCGGGGAAGAGGTTACACAAAATAAAGGTCGCAAGCAAATGGACGACGTTTGTTTTGGAAATATTGCACAAAATACTTGTGTTCTGGTGTATATTTGTTTAAATGTTTATGGAAAAATACGTACAAATGTATCTGTTAAACGTGCCCCCTAAAGAAATGAGCCGTTCTGAACACTGTCGGGGTTTTATTCTGAAAGTTTGAAAGCGGAAGTGTAGTATTTTACCAACCGAATAGTAATTCGACTCTGTCGTTTGAGAAAGGGAAGAATAGAGGGCAGCTTGTAGAGAACAGCTGGGTTCGGTGAAGGGTTCGGGGTGGTGTTTTTGAAATTATTTTGTTTATACAGCCTGCTTGTTTCTAAATAAGTATCCTGGCGAAAGGTTGAACGGTGAAATGGAGGCGGACAGATCCGGCGGAGGACTAAACCCGAACTCCGGAGGCGGCGGCGGCGGCGGAGGCAGTGGTACTAGCGGAGCGGGGCGCAACCCTAACGGGCCCAAAGCAGGACCGGGCCAGACGACGTCGGGTGCCGGAGTCGGGCCAATGGCAGCGGCAGCCGGGGCCATCTCCGGGTCGTTCCTGCCTCGAGAGGCGCAGGACGGGGACTCGGGCATGACGCTTCCCGGGATCCTGCACTTCATCCAGTACGAATGGGGACGCTTCCAGGCCGAGAAATACCGCTGGGAGGCTGAGAGGGACGAACTCAGGGTAATTGCATTTATTTACATAAAGCATGTGTTGGCTGGTTTTACACCGAAACAGGCTCGGGGCGAAAACAAAAGACCTAAACAAGCGAAACAAACAAATAAGGAAACGCCACAGAGTCTCTTGCTCTGCTTTGTAGGTGTTCGTGTGCCCTAAAATCAGTGTCAGAGAGACGGCATGCTAATGGGCTAACGTATCGCACCGACAGGGATGCATTATTACTGTACAATAAAAGGAAGTGGACCACTTAATATTCGCAATAAGGAAAGCAGCTACCACTCTTCTCCTCGAGCGAAACAGACCAGGTTTTCATCTCGCATTAATTCATGCTGGCTAAAACAAAAACAAGCCGCTGAATCGACGTAAATAGTTCACGTCTGATTGTCTTCTTTTGCTACTTGGATGTCTTTTTCAAAGACACGTCCTGCCCACAGCTCTTTAGATAGGCTGTATTTTGACATTCGTGCGAAACTGAGCCAAGAGGCCATTATCTGATTTTTAAGCACATTCTCATGTGGTTTCTCTGTTGTGGTTTAGGAGGTCAGTGACATGCAGCTTTGAGGTACAAAGCAAAAAAAAAAAAAAAAAATCACTGCATTATTGAGCAATTCGTATTTGACTAAAGAGATCATGGCCTTACCTGTTTGAAAACTTAGTTAAAAGGCAGAATAGTTTTGTGGTTTAAATGTTGTGTTTTGAATGTGAATATAGACATTGTGAGATTCTCACTGCATTAAATGATGACCTTGATTTAAAAAAAAAAAAAAAAAAAGATCAGGTTATCTGAACTCTAAAAACAAGGATAACATGATCAGATTTGTTTTTGTATTTGAAACATAAAAAACAGCACTTATCTCTAATGCTGCTGAGTATACAATGTTGATTATTACAGAAGTAACAATTGTTGGAATTCAAATGCATAGACTTAGGAAAATATGTTCAAACACTACATATTTAATGTTTTTGTTGTGCTGTTCTTTATATAGTAACACAGCTAAAATTAGCTGCTTAATTAGTCAGGCTATCTGCTTGGGAAGCCAGTCTGCAGTTAGCAGCTTAACAAACATGCTGCTTGTTATTTAAGTGAGAGCAAAACAGCGGGAGTCTTCATTCACTGACATATCGCATGTTAAGCTGTTGGATACCGGTTACCATCTCATGCCCCCTTCCCATCCACACCAATACAGTCTGTGATATTTATTTATTTTGTGACTGGACATATTTCCAGACAGCTAAATGGTTTAAGTGTGATTGCGCTTCTCACTGAGCACCAGAACACCGACAACAAATTGGGGTCTCCATAAAACCCGCAAAACCCTGGTCACTGACACTCTGTTGAAGGATTTGGGGTTGTGGGAACAAAGTGTTTAAAACTATTTCTCTCCCATTCTAAGATACCAGTTATTTAGGAAGTAATGGTTATTTGAATAATGGCTATTCAATGAATAGTGAAATATGATAGTTCAAGCTTTTTTTTTTCTTGGTAAAATGATTGATCAGGACGATGTTTTTGGAACAAAAGCAGCTCTTTTCCACAGATGTTATTCCCTGATCAATCACAGTCCCGATCTACAGTAAAATGTATATATGTGTGTGCGGTGGTGGCACTCAAAGCAAAGCCCGCCCTTTGAACTGGCGCACAAATAAATGACTCACTGGTGCGGGGGAAAGACAAAGTTTTGTCGATATGCAATGATCTGCAGCTTACCAACGCGAGCGCAGGGCCTGCCTTTAGGTTGGACATGCAGGCCTACAACTTTAAAGGTCATTGATCTGCATGTGTAAAAGTGGCTTGGACAAACTATGTGAACATGTGAGTCAGTGGGAGAAAAATCCCCAGAAGCAAACCATGAGTCCCACGGTGGTCCCAGTTGTTCAGATGCCAAGTTGCACAAGATAAATGTTTCTCTCCTGCATAGATGTAGGATTTTGCTTTAGCCTAAAACTGCTCTTGTGAGTAGTTGGAACAGCAACTGCTCTGCTTTATTTGCGTCTTTATCGTATACTTGCATTGAGACATGCCTTCTGTCTTCTTTGAAGTGTTTTTGCTTATAGCAAAATGTGGGAAAATAATCCTGACAACATTAAGTTTCTTTTACTGTGGGACTCCTCCACTCTGTTTGCCCCCTGACTCAAACCTACGAAGTTTATAAATAGGAGCCTGATAAAATATGGATGAACAATAACAAACCGGCAGCGCTCGCTTCTTTTACGGGCGCACGGAAGAGAAACTGAGAAGAGAAATCAGAAATGGGTCACCGCCATGTCCAACAGGCCATTACAGCTGGGTTTGCATGTAAGTATTTGCAGCACATGATCTGGCTTCACAGGTACAATTAGCACAGTGTCCTGAGCTGGAGGAATGAAGGGGAACACTGCAGTGTGGTGCTGGAAAAAAATGACCTAGCTTACATTTTAACACCCACAGGCCTCTGGCCTTTGTTGCCAGCATGCTTGAAGAGCTCTCAACATGCCAGTTAGTTTGCCCGCTGGCTACGTCCTGCACAATTAACAACATGCAGTACGCGTGTGAAGTATATTTAGCTTCGATAAAGTCTACACAAGACCGCTTGTGCACTTAATTTCAAGCTTTTATAATCGAATGAGAAACATTTTCATAAAGTAACTAAAAAAAACAAAACAAACTTCAATATCGGACAGAGAGTTGACACTTTGTGTGTATGGTGGGTGTTGCGTCTTTGTAGCCTGGCGTGTCTCTGCAAGACCGCCACACGTGTTCCCTCTGTGAGCGTGTTGTTCGTCTAAGAAGCCACCTGTGGTGTCCTGTCTGCTCTGACAGGCCGACAATTGATGTCTTCCCCGCCTCTCTGAATCAGGTGGGACGTTTCGGGTCAAACGCAGGACAGCAGCAGAAGGGTGGTTGTTTACCTTTGAGTCTTAGAATAGTTTTTTGAGGGGGGAAAAAAAAAAGGTTTCTGTCAAATCACAGCACTACTGCGATACGTTGTTAGCCATGTCACTTATGTGCAGATAGATTAGTGGTTACCCACAAGGCATTACTTCCTGTTGACTGTGGGCTTCAGGGCCCCTGGGTACTGATCTCTAATTAATAGTTACACTCTCTTAGCTTTGACACACACGACATCCGTAGGCATTGCAGTATTTCTAGTCATGCTTTATTTCTACTTGCATTTACTTTTTTTTTGGTTATTTAGTGCTGCAAAAATGTATTTAGCTACACATTTTGTCACCAAAATAGTGTGATCCAAGAACACACCCTTCACCCCCAATCAATACACCATAGCATTGCCTTTTGCTACAGTTACAGGTGCTAAAGACTTTTTGATAACTCTTCTTTGTTGGACAGTAGTTTGATTGAAGTCCTCATCTGACTAAAAATAATTTGATCTAAGTGTTTTCTGGCTGTTTGTTTAGGGATGTTTTACTATAGGAAAGGTAACCCTTGCCCCTAATCTCAAACTGTTTTTCTAGGATTGCCCATCTGACTTCCCATCAACCCCATTGGACAAAAAGAAACCCTCACAGAATGATGCTATCATCTCCAAATCTCTTTTTACTTATCAGGTTACTTCTGGTTGCACTGGATTTTATTTGAGGGAATCCGATCAAAAGGGGGTGGATCCAAAATTCATGGCACTCTTTTCAACCTTGTATCCATAAGCTATTTGAAGGTTATTTATCCACGTTGCAATTATGCACTACTTTGTGTTGGTCTGTCTTCTAACGTCCCAATAGAATATGTTGAAGTTTCTGGTATTAATGTGTCTAAATATGAGAAAGTTCAAGTATTAAAAATAGTTTCTCCAGACACTGCATGAGATTTAATCTTTGTACTTTGTGAGCCTGTTTGACTTTATTATGTTTAATCACCACACACTTGTTTTATTCCTTCCTACTCTCATTTTTTTAACTCAGCCTGGAGGTCCTACCTTTCAGGATTTATTTCCCAAGTGACTCTACATAAACACACACTATCTGACAAAGTTATACACTTCAAACCAGCGCTGGATTATTCTTCTCTAATAGCAGAATATTTATAATCGTGGTTGGGTGTTGTAGTTTTGGGGCTGGAGCAGTTCTAGTATGATCCTGATGCAAAAAAGTGGTAAAATCAACTTTTATTGAAGTTTCACAAATCAAATAAAAGTTTCACAAATCCCAAACATGGTTTTAAATATTCTGCAATAAGAGCAGAATAATCCAGTGGAGATTTGAAGAGTCGATTAAAAATGCGGAATGTAGTGAAAAATTAGGTGGAATCGCCCTTTTACTGTTTCCCGAATCGGAAGCTAGGATTGGAAACCAACTTCAGCTTCGTCACTTTCTGCTCTGCTCCAGCAGGCCCTGTCCCAGAAAATGTCTTATCTACTTGTTTGCTTGTGGACTTTTTTATTTGTATGTTTTTAAGAGGAATGGGTAAATCGATGGTCAGCGGGGATGGAAAGCTGCCTTTGACCCTTCTGTGTCGCTGGAAGACGAGGAGTGACAGAACAGGCCAAACCTGTGTCGGCTCTCCAGGTGACAGTGTATTTTAGAGAAGTCAGCAGCACAGATGAAAACACAAACACGAGAAAGGGAGATCAGATGACATGACAGGTGTGCTCCCAGGAAAGTTGCTTTTGTGATTAAAGGTTTTGTTAGTTTTACTAAGATTACATCAGCACTGTACGCCCTGTGTCACTAGCAAGGTCGTATCTAATGCCTATATCTAAAGCATAATGAGCTTTTATAAGCAAACACTTACTCTTTAATAATACATTTTGTAAACGTGAAAAGGGATGCTAATCTGCTGCTTTAAAACAGTTGATAAATCATCTTTAGTGGCAGATCAATGAGTTGCTTTGGTTTGTGTTTGGTCCAATCAACTCAAAACACAAAGGTTCCTGAACCTGCTGTTGTTTGCAAAAAGGTAGAAGCGATGGAAGTAAATGAAAACCAAAAAGAAAACACATATTCAGCTTTTCACTCTAAGGTTAGATCTGAGTGTAAATACATTTTAGTACATTATTAAGCACATGGTACATGTGCTTGTAACTTTATCACCTTGTTTTACCAGGAAGCTCTGATTGGTGATCAGCAGATCGAATACAGAAAAATCTATTTTTTTTTTTTTTTTTTAATTTACTAAATGTTAAATATTTGTTATTTATATACCAACATTTGCATGTATTTTGATGTTTTTTTTTTTTAAATTGTGGTGCTTAAATTTGTGTTTAATAAAAATTAGATAAAGGTTTGGGACATATCTTTTGATGCATAAAATAAGTAATCTATTTTACTTATAATAAAATGTAACAACAGTTTTTTATTCTTATGTTAAATTTAAATTTTACTCATCAAAGAACCTCGCGCATTCTTTTCTGTTTTATTGTACTTTCAAAAAATGAAAAGGAAAAAAGAAAAAAATCAAACTTGACATCTCAGATCTGAAACCAAAAGTTAGTGGCATCTTGATTGTTACATCTAGATTTAAAAGACAAAACAAAACAAACATTTGCATCATTCTATGTACTTTGAAGTTTTGTCTTTAAAATACAGCTAAATGTTTACATGCATATACTTGAGCTGTAGTGCTGTTTTTTCTTCATTTTTCAGCACATTGCATCTGCTACTAATGAAATGAAACAAAAATGGACGAGGGCATAATTATGATCACCTCTGTTGTGGCCAACTACACGGTTGAAGGTTGCATGCTCCAGTGTGAGCATGCGTGTGGGACTGGTGTGATGCTTATCAGTGAAGGAGGGCAGGTTGGGGCTTCTTTGTGCGCGCGCGTATGGGTAAAAATGTGTGTCCTACTTTCTGTAGATGAAGGAGAAAAATTCCTGAGAGGTGAAAGGGAGGAAATGCATTGAATGGGATCATTTATACGACAGGAACTTGACAGGTCCATATCTGTTGTTACTTGTCACAACAACAGTGTTTGGCATGGCTGTTGAGAACGATTTCAACCCGTCCTGGGCTAATGTGTGTGCCTTAACATCCCCTCTTTTTTCTTTTTTCTGTTAGTTAGTATACCGATGATTGGTTCGAGCAGAACCATTTTTAACACATTTCTATCTACTTTTCTGATTTTTCCACCTTCATAACCATGCCAGGCCCCAGCTGAGCAGTGTCTTGACTTGCATTGAAAATCTAACAATGTGGCAAACATGGCCAGTTTGCGTCGACTATTGCAAAACCTATCACTGGATATGCTCTTAACTGCAACCAGACATTATAAACCCACATAAATACTGTAAATATGTTCTCGCATTGTTGTCCATTCTTGGTTAAACAGCTTCTTGCACAGACTCATTTGCTGTTCCAAGATTAGTTCAGCAATAAACCACACAAGCAAACGCATCTCTATTTTAGAGCTTATACCTTCAGTATTCACATCTGAACTTTTTTTTCATCTCCAAAGCCCTTCGATTAGTCTATGAAACGACATTGCATTAATCAGGATTACTCAGCAGCAGCAAGGTTTACTTGGCAGATTATCCCATGTTCCTCCTCAATCATGACACAGCCGTCTGTGTTGGTGTGAGCCCTCCTTGTAGATGTACTTCTACTGTCTGGAGCAGGCCGAGCTTCTGCCCCGTGAGGCGCCGGTTTTTAGACTGTTCTACTTTTACAGAACTGAGTGTAGGAGGAGCCTCGCGGACACAGACTGGGGCAAGCGGAGGAGAAATGGGCTGTAAAATAAGCTCTACTTGTGCTCTGACGCGACTTGGTGCCGTGAGTTACAGAGAGGAAATTTGCAGTGCTGTTGCACAGCCTCTTGCTTGCATATGCTTAAAGTAGAACTGGGTTAGAGCTTTTTAAACCTACTTGGAGTTGGAATCACATTTTTATAGACTTTTTTTTTTTTGAGGGGGGAAGATTTGAGAAGCCTGATGTTATTCAGTGATCTCTGAGCATGCACCTGCTCTAATCCTATCACGATTTTGTCCAGATTCCTTAAAAAAAAAAAACACAAAAAACCCCATCACTTTTCCCTCACAAATCTCTTTGTTTTGATAAATGGCCAGAATGGGCTGTGAAAAGAAAAGCCTTTCCTCAAGTTGGGAGTCCTATCAGCACCGAGGAAGGAAATGGACAGGAAACGAGAAAGGAAGGATGTGTCTTACAAGAGAGTGTTTGAATTCAGCTGGTCTGTTTCTTGTTTTTACTCATCTGCAGCTGCGCATGCAGGCCTTTGCCAGCAATGGTTTGAAAATAAGAGTCCTTTGACTTATGACTCTGGATTTCAAGAAGTTGTGTTTAAGGGCTTGCCACATCAAGACTTCCTTCTTCTTCGTACTTGGACCTCCCTCCCATGCTCACGATGGGGCTCATGTTTATTTTCCAGAATGTGTTCTGTGTTGTTTATTGGCATATTTCTGTGTGTCAGGCTCAGGTGGCATTCCTGCAGGGTGAAAGGAAAGGCCAGGAGAACATGAAACAAGACCTCGTGAGGCGGATCAAAATGTTGGAGTATGCCCTCAAACAAGAAAGGTGAAGTACAAGACAGTAAAGTGATCTTTTTGTCCTCAGTAACCAAAGTTTTACATTCTGTAGGTGTTGCGATCGAGTTAGGGTAGATGTTTGACTCCTTTAACGTTGATCTTGTGGGATTTTTTTTTTGCTTCCAGGGCTAAGCACCAGAAGCTGAAATCTGGAAATGACCAGAGTCCTGGAGACAAGAAGCCTGAGATGGAGGCAGATCAGGGTATGTTTTTGATTTTTTTCTAAGAAAGTTAGGTATGTGGATGTATTACTTGATCAACGTTATGCCTTCATTTTCTTAGTTCCCAATGGACCAGCTGAGACCGACTCTGAGCCACCCAATCAAATGTCATGGAAAGAGGGTCGTCAACTACTACGCAAGTATGCCGTGACTTTCATGTCAAAGATTCAAGAACCTTTTTTTTCCACGAACCGTCTAGAGAGTTTTGCCGCTGTAACGCAGGTACCTTGAGGAAGTCGGCTACTCAGACACCATCCTGGACATGCGCTCTAAACGCGTGCGCTCCCTGCTGGGGCGGAGCAGCCCGGAGGCCAACGGGCCCCCATCGAGCGACAGCTGTCCGGAACCAGAACCCCGAGCGGCTGGAGACTCACTGTTGGTCAGACAAATAGAAGAACAAATTAAAAAGTGAGACATTTTTACTGCTGCAACTTGCAATCACAGTCGTGAGGTACTGTGAGTTTTAATCACGACTTTAGATGACACATACAAAGTTTTAATAGGAACAAGAGAAAGAGGTCAAAACAGTATTTAAAATAAAGTTACAATAAATTACCTTGACTGAGACAAAATAAAATCTGGCTTACTCATCATACAGCTGTCTTTGCTTAAAAGTTGTAGCTTAAAAAGTATCAAAAATATTAATTTTGTTTGAAATAAGTCTGAATATTCTGAACCTGGATATCAGATATGGACCCTGTTGAAGGCATTTTGAAATTATGGTAACTAAAATCCAGAGTTCTTATGCAGTATTGAACAGTCTGAAACATATAGTGTTAACTTTTTGTTTTAGCAGCAGGAAAGAAGGAAAGTTGAGTTTGAAAAATGTTAGATTTTTTTTCCAGACTTTTTTCCTTCTTTCATTGTTTACAGTCTTTTATAAAGTATCTCAGCTCTTCCCTAATAATGCCTTATAAATGCAGTGATTTTACAATGGTTTATATTAAATTGACATTTTTTTTTTACCTTATACCTTATACAAAGACTATAATTTAACTTTTGAAATATCAACATTGTTAGCTTTGATTTACTGACTAAAATTAGCTCTCATTCAGATAAAAAGGGGGAAATTGTATTACCTGCTTTTTTTTTTCTTTAAATAACTGTGTGGTGAAGTTGTGCTTTGCAGGGTTTAAAATACCAAAAAAAAAAGAGTTGAAACCGTAAACGTGGGGAATTTTTACAAAAATAGAAATAAACATACTGAAGTTCTGCTTTTAGTAAAGGCACATTGTATCCCATTCTTCAAGTAATATTTAGATATAGAGAGCTCATGTTTGACCAGAACCCCACAAAAAGTACATTTGTGTAAAGAGCGAGTAGCTAAACGTGGTTTAAGACACACTATAGTGTAGTTGAAAACATTTTTTAATACCATTATTTTGCATGGAAATTCGAGGGTCAGGATGGATTTTCTTTGAATTGCGACATAAAATGGTCCTGATGCGTGACCCAGTGAAGCAAATGTAGAGGACCACTAAGAGACCGTCGTAAGGAGCTGAAAGAATTTTGCGTCTTCAGATAAATATAAACTAATTGCAACGTCACAAATGCTGCGTAAACTCCAGACAACATTATTTTCACATAATTGTTTTATCTTTTCACAGTGTTGGGCTGTGTTAAAATGTAACTCTCTGTATGTTTTAACAGGAACGCAGGCAAAGAAAGCTCCAAGGAGAGCGTCGGCAGCTCGGTGCTCGACAAGATCCCCTTCCTTCCCGGTTGCGAGGATGACGATGAAGAAGACAGTGACGAGGAAGATGACTTCCAAGGCATGACCACTGATTGCATCGACGGTCCACGCAAAATCAAAAAGCCCCGTGTAAAGGTGAGATCAGTGAGTTGAGCCTGAGGAGTCGTCACAAACAACAAGCTGCTCGTCACACCAACTGAATCTCTGCTTCTTTTTTTTTTTTTTTTTTTTGTCTGCTGTCCAGATAAGTTCAGAGCCCATGACTACAGATCTGGACCCGGAGGACGAGGAGGACGAGGACGACTCGGAAGACGCCCTGAATGAATTTGACTTTCTGGGCTCGGGGGAGAATGGGGAGGGGGCGGGAGAGGCCCGGATCTCGGGCGATGGACGGGAGATAGGTACGCCGCTACCGTAGTTGTCAGCACTGCCAGGATCACTGCCGACTGTCTTCTCTGCCTCCACTCGCTCACCTTTTTACCTCCTACGTCCTGTTGTGTCTTGGCATCTTTTTTCGTCAATAAAACCGACCTCTTTTTTCCCAACCGCCTGTCTCTCTGTCCTGTTTCACGATCTTTAGATCTGTGTGGCTGCCATCTTTGTCTTGTATATTGTGCAGCTTGAAAAGGTGATCACGCATGCTGCCTTCACTGGTCATGTGCTCACATTTCATTCCTTGAAACCATAAATACACCATGTAGATGTTTCACCCATGAAAGTGGATGTAAAGTAGTTGAGGGTCTTATATGTATATTTAAGGTATGTAGAGTGTCTTTTTTTCCGCTTTTCTTCTCCTTTCATTTGTTTCATCTGCTGGCCTCTCCATCATTTCTTAGCCTCTCGGAACTGACTGAGTGTTTTCTCTCTCCCTCTTCTCGCCGGGTTCAGAAAACCGCAGGAACAAGCTGCAAGGCATGATGTCGGACTTCCCACCTAAACCATCTCCGCCCCCATCTGTATCGGGACAGGCTCGCTCCGGGGAAGGTTAGGTTTTATCTAATATACTCATCAAAAAGGAAAAAATGTTTTAAAAAAAATCCACACCTGAGTTATTTCACCAGTATGCTCCCACACACACACGGTTGGGCACTGAAATTCAAACTTAATTTTCTCAGTTTTAAAGCCTGTGTTAGAAGACTACGCCTACACCTGTAAATGTTATCTTTGGTACACTGTGTGGGAGTAATGCACCCAGAATAAAAGAGCACAGCTTTCTAAAGTTCTTCGCTATGGAGACCTTGCAGCATTTATAAAGTCATGTTTTTTCAATACCATGAGGGGTAACATGCTTTTCCACGTTCGACCTGCAGGTGGTGCCCTCGGATTCACCTCTGATGTCTTTATTATGGACGCTGTTGGAGGAGGCGACATGAACCTGGGTGAACTGGCGGATCTCACCGTCGCCAACGACAACGAGCTCTCCATCGACGTAAATATTCATCTGACCCGGCCAACCCTCTGATCAGCATGTGAAGCAGCACGCACGCTCATAATAAGCTTTTACTTTGCGCCCCACCAGATGCAGGACAACAGAGATGAGTTCAAGAAGACCTGGAATCCTCGTTTCACACTGCGCAGCCACTTTGACGCCATCCGGGCGTTGACGTTCCACCCCAGCCAAGCAGTGCTGCTCACGGCGTCTGAGGACGGCACGCTAAAGCTGTGGAACCTCAACAAGGCCATGCACTCAAAAAAGTAAGAGAATGAAATACAGTGACTTGTAAAGGGTTGGACTTCAGGTGATTCTACAATCTTTGTCGTGCTACATTAGATTTTAAGAGATATACCAAGAAAACGTGGCGCACAAGTATTATTATTTAAAGTGGAATACGAAGCATTTTGTTTTTTGTAAATGAAAGTCTGTATTATTTATCTTCCCTTAGCTTTGTTTATCCAACTCTTCCATAAAACCAGATTTAGTGCATTACAAGCAGCTCCTCCAGAGTTCCCATGGACGTCTTCGCTTTGATAATGCTCTGTGGCCTTCACAAAACAGCTGTATTTACACTGGGATTAGGCTACACACAGGCGGGATCTATTTACTAGGTGGTTTATTTCTGAAGGCAGATTATTAATTTACTTAGGAGAATTAGAGTTAAAGACCCAAATTTCTTTTTCACATTGTTTGAAAATCTTTTGAGCGTCATTTTCCTTCCATTTAAGAATTACATGTTCCTGTGATTGGTCACATAAAATCCTAGTAGAATCACTGAAGTTTGAGGTTGTGGTATAACTAAATGTAAAAAGGTTCAATATATATAAATACTTTCTCAAAACTGCATAGGGGCAAAAAGAGCTGAGAGTTTGAAGTGTGAAGCACATATAACAAGTTGCATCCTTCTACAGGAATGCAGCTTTGGACGTTGAGCCCATCTACACCTTCAGGGCACACAGGTGAGTTCAGTCTCTGACGTGTAAAAACTAGTAGTACAGTATTTCCCCGGAAAACAAGCCACTGCCATCTGTCTGTGTTTTCATAGTGGAGCGGTGCTGTCGCTGACCATGAGCGACGACGGGGAGTCCTGCTACAGCGGAGGTTTGGATGGAAGCGTCAGATGTTGGAAGATGCCCGACCTCAACGTAGATCCTTATGATAACTACGGTGAGACATCACAGTTTGCTCAGCTTCATGGGCCTCCGCTGGCCATAAAGCATATCCAGGGCTCCTCCACTGTGTTTTCATCATTCACATCTGCATAAGTAGGGTGAAAAATGGAACGTGAATCTGAAATACAGCATTGAGTTTTTGAGGGTTTATTGATTAATCCATCATCTGTATTGTGCACAAAAGTTCAGAATGTTATAAAAGCCGCAAGAATTTTGAGCATTTTTTAAATTAAAATTTTGTACGTTGACAGAGACATTTAAAAATTAGGGAGGAAATTAGATGAGATTAAAAGGAGTTGCCACCTTAGAGACTACAAACTGTAGCAGAAACCTGCCACCTGCTGTCCATTTAGGAAAATGAAGCGTAAGGGTGAACTACATTGTTTTTCATGTTGTATATAAATTATGGACTGATCAGCAGTCAAATGCTGTGAATGACAGAAGACTGATTTTATTTTTAGAACGCAATTAAATTATGTTAAAAAAAAAAAAGAAAAAAAAAAGAAAACTGATCATTTTTCAACTTCTATGATTGATTGTGGCTTGTTATTTATAAGCTTAGTTAAAAAACAAAATCTAGGGAGAAAAAAATGTTCATGTTGAATTTCATTTAGTTCTCATTTGCTGCCTCCTACTCTATTTTACACATGCATTTAAAACTGGAGTTCATAAACATATAACATCTACCCTGTTTATGCTCACATTTCAAAACTGACCTAAAACATAGTTTACAAAATCTTAAAATTTTCTGTTATCCTCACATCAAGTATGTGTTTTAAGTTTTAATGCACTGCGGGTCTCCCTTCAGATCCTGGCATTCAGAGCAGCGTGCTGGACGGCCACGAGGACAGCGTTTGGGGTTTGACGTATTCGTTGGTTCACCATCGTCTCGCTTCCTGCTCAGCTGATGGCACGATTCGCCTCTGGGACCCGCAGAACTCATCTCCCTGCATGTCCGTCTTCAACAAGGAGAGAGGTAGAGATCGGCTTTTGGAGGTTGAAAAGAGTCGGGCGACGAAAAGCAGCAAACCGTTTTCTCTTAAAACATTAGAACAAATAATGTAACGAGTAACCATAACATTCAAAGCAGACAAGCAGAGGAAATGGTGCTGTTGTGGGTTTGTTTTCTGCCACAAGATGGGGGGGAAATGGAATAGGTTTAGCTGACAAAGCAACAACAAAACATTGCAAAATTGTATCTTAAAAGAGCAGAAAGCGGCTGATTTGTTCTAAAAAGTAGCATTCCTTGGCGTTTTTTGTGTTTGTAAAACATAAGTTTATCACAATAAATTAAAAATATGATCTAAAGGTTTATTTTTCATAAACCTTTAGATTTAAAAAATGGAAAGTAGCACATTTTGAAAACCCATTACACTGTGGGATCTATTTCAAGTTTTCTTAATATTAATTTGGATGAATAAGGCTTACTGCAAGAGAAAAACCCAAATTTTGCTTCTCAGAAAATTAGCACTTCCACTTAATTTTCATTCCATTTAGTTTTCCATTGTGCATTTTTGTGTGGTTTTATTTTTGAAAACATTGTCTTACCTGTATTTTCAGAGCACGGAACCCCGACTTCTGTGGCCTTTGTGACCACTGACCCCAACCAGGTGGTGGTGTCGTTCGACAGCGGAGAAACGCTGCTCTATGACCTCAACACGGAGCAGAGCATCACCGCGCTAGAGACTCAAACGAAAGATGGTACGTTCAGAGGATCTGCCTCCCTAATTTTCCACTACAACCAACCTTTTCCTGCTGCCTCAAGAACAAACGATTAGCTCAATACACGAACCATTTGAATTTTGAATGTGTGTTTTCCTTGCAGGCAGTGAACTAATCAATCGCGTCGTCAGTCACCCGAATGAACCCGTTTCCATTACTGCACATGAGAATCGCACCATCCGCTTCATGGACAACAAGACTGGTACCTGCTTCATATCTTCTGTTGGTGCAACCTAACTCTTCTGGAGACAAAGACTAAACCCAGTTTGCTAATGTGTTTGTGCAGGTAAAGTCGTCCACTCCATGGTGGCTCACTTGGATGCTGTCACATGCCTCACTACAGACCCTAAAGGCACTTACCTCATCTCTGGAAGTAAGTATCGCCCAGTTTGACTTATCAAGATCTTGACTGCAAAACTACACTCAAGAAAAATTTTAATTATCATCCCATTTTATCACTGACAACCAATTATTATTTTCACTCAAAATGTCGTAAATTATGATTTAAAATGAGCAAAAATGAAGATCATGACATGGATTATTTTTACTTCTCTGGGGAAATAAACTAATCGGCGTTGTATAACAAGACCTGAACACACTTCCCCACCTTTCACCTGCCCTTTACCTCTTGCAGGCCACGACTGCTCGGTGCGTCTGTGGATGCTGGACAACAGGACGTGCGTGCAGGAAATCACCGCCCACAGGAAGAAGCACGACGAGGCCATTCACGACGTGGCCTTCCACCCTTCCCAGCCCTTCATCGCCAGCGCTGGCGCAGACGCACTTGCCAAGATTTTTGTGTGAATCCACTGTTGCCATTTTGGTAAGATGGAAGATGTCAACATGGCAATAAAGCAACAAAGCTATTGCAGATCATGTATATTTTCCAAAATGTTTACAAATAAAGCTGGAAAAGATCTTGCGGTCCAGATTGGGGTTGCTTAGCTTTGATTACTGTCATCAAAAACAATTCTTGGTCACTTGAAACCCACCACACTTTATGAAAAGCCTTATTGCTGGTGTAAATGGTGTTTGTCTTCTTCCCATATTGATTTAAATAATGTATATAATGGCAAAGATTTTTTGTGTGGAAAAAAATCTGGTGTTTTGTAAGATTATTAACATTATTTAATCTTTTTTTGAGGACTTATAACTGCTGGCACAACATATGCACTAAACATATTCAGATTACATTTGATATGAGGTTAAGCTTGAGACTGTCTAATTTTATGGTTTTATATTAGGATTTAGAAATCCTAATATATTTGTTTTTTTAAAGAGCCCTCTTCTTCAGTTGCGAATGTTAGGAGTTTTTTACAGGGTATGCTTTATAATTTTTTAACTCAAAATTCCCAAATATAACTTACTAAAATGTTCAACAGCTCCAATTTAATCTAAGCGACAAATCCTTTAATAATAGTTCTTACAGGTCATCTTTTCTTGCTTGTTTTGCATTTCAGAAACCAAAATAAAACAAGAAAGTGACTTGAGAGCCATTTTATCTACAAGTTCTGCTGTTTATGTGAATTAGATCCATGCAGACGTAATTGGGGGAGAAGCGAATGGCTGTAAAGAGCTGGCAGATAACAGATGGGAGGCACAAAGGGATGACCTCAAATAAAGTGACTTATTATGTGACCCTACAGCCACTTTATTTTAGTAGAAATGAGTTCAGTAGCTGCAAAAACTGTTGGCAACACTTCATTTACTTCTAAGACTTTCAGCAAGGTTTTGTATGTTGTAGAAAAGCCTCTGTGTTCTCCTTGTGGTACACATAAGGAGAGAGTTAGTCACCCAGCAGGATGTTGCAAAATTGTTGTTGTTGCCACAGAAACAATGGCAAGATTGTTTGCCTGCACTTACAGCGCCTTTCAGCTCTCGATGTAGATTTATGATAGCTTTCAGTTCTCTGTGCACCATCAAAACTGCTTGCATACAGGTGCATCTCGACAAATTAAAGTATCACCTGTTGTTAACTTTTCATAAAATCAGTTCAAAAAGAAAAACATATTTTATGAATTTCTTACAATCAGAACATATTTAAAATGTATTTTTTTTTTTTTTTTTTTTTTTTTTTTACTTTTAAGCCACTTTTGTGGCTTGAAATGTATGATTTGAATCAGATCATTTGCAATGACTGGCAGGATTTTCTTAAAGAAACTTGAGAGCATTATTATATCTGTACAACTGGTAGAATTGCTTAATTGATTAATAATGTCTTCTAAGCTTTTATAGTCGAGTAGTTGAAATTGAGTCGGTTTTTTGGCATTTGTTGTGTTTGGGCATAGGATTGCTATTGGATGTGCAGATTAACCCTCCATTTTTTTTTATTTTTTTTTACTTTCGCCTCAAACAAGTTGGCAAATTCATTACAGGATGTGTAATGAATTTGCACATCCTGTAATGTGCAAATTACAGAATGTAATTTGCACATTACCTGAACACACTAAAGCTCCAGCATTTCAAATGTTTTTTTATGATTTCCACAAAGAGCGTTTCCTGGTGTATGTTAGTGTCGAGTAACAGCTTCGCGGTCGTTCGTATTTGAATTTTCTAACAAACTGATTGTTAGGATTTTATAATAAGTAACTCATAATCATTCAGTTTCACAGAGGTAGGCAATTGCCATACATAATGATGTGTTTTGTGAATTTTCACTTTTTGAACCGGATTGGTGAAATGAACTTTTCGACGATATTCTAGTTTGCTAAAAAGCATCCAAATGCTCCGAGGATGAAAACTGTTGGCACTGAGAAATATTCCTGAAAATTTGTCTTGTGGTCTGAACATCCCTAATCCCGTCTTTCTGTTTCTGTCTCTTCAGCGTCCTGCCACCACCACTGGGCAAAAAGATGCTGAAGATGACAACGGAAGAATTTCTCCCTCTCTTTCTTTTCTTCTTCTCTCTTTCTCTCTCTATCTCTATCACACACACGCAAACACATCCAACTGTCCTGCAGCCCACTGGCTGGGTCTTCACCACAGGACATCAACCCCCTGGCCCTTCTTCTACCCCTCACAGTTCTCTTGACGCCTCAGTGACTTCTTCTTGTAATACTAATCATATCTTGTACTGCTTTTTTACAACTTAAAAAGTTATGGCTGCTCTGTTTTCAAGTAATCATATTTAAAAAAAACAAAACAACAAAAAACACTTTTCTACACTACACTCTCCAGCTTGTTTTCGCCCTCCCTCCATCCTGCCTGTGTTTAAGACGCACCTTGTGTATACGTTTATGCGCGCTCGCTGCTGACACACTACCCACACTTCGCTAACAGGTTTGCACCGTCGCCTGTCCTTTCTGGTCTTCAGTTTGGATTCATGAGGAAAAGTGTTTCTGGCAGATGAACAATAAAGTTGCTGCCAGGGCTCACAAGAAACACCCGATCCAGGCTCTGCTTTGGAAATGATCTCACATTCCAAAGGATCCGTGTAGGTCGTGTTTGTTCGGCTCCACATTTTGGATAGGAGAATGTTTTACCTCGGCTGTGTGTAATATCAGGAGACACTAAGCAGTAAACAAATAGCTTTACTTTTAAATATCTTATCACTTCATCTCGTTTCATTCCTCCGTGTGGCGTTCCGTGATTCTGCGTCTTCTCCTGTGGGTTGCTGTTTAAAGGCAAAAAGAAAAAAAAAAAAAAAAACGCCCCCGAAACAACAGATTCCCACAGTCATGATCCATTTCAAACTGATGCCCTCGCACTACATTACACGGCTGAAGATAAGAGATTATAGGACCCCAGCTGAAATCAGTAGGCTGTAAAGGTGTGAGCCTGGCCTTCGCGCTCTAGGCAAATGGCACAGATGCTGCCATTTGGTGCTTTTTACTGTACAGTGGAGTGTGCGCGCGTGCGTTGTGTGTTTGTAAATGCACTATTTAAACCATGGTGCTACAAAAAGACCTCATCAGTCTTGAGTCAGAATCAGGGACCTGTTTATTGTGTTTCAGTGTGATTGTTGGCACTTTTTTAATCTGTTTCAGTTGTGTCATTTCATTAGCCGTGGCCGTGTTTCAGAATTAGCAGTCGCTGTTGATGTTTTGATTGAGGAATGTGAAGAGTTTTGATTGTTTCAGGCCTAACTGATGTGCAGGTCTGATCCTGAGAAGGTCATTTTGAGCTTTCGGAAGAGCTTCATGAAGGCAGTGCCAGTTTCTGGGGGGGTTATGGGTTGTTTTGTTGCTGGTTTTTAATATTTTAACAACACCAGAACTCATTCAGCTTTCTGTTGAAGGTGAAAAGATGGGTTCCTTCTTGCTCCAGAGGCATCCTAAGGAAAATGTTGACTTCTGGTTAGAAGTTTGCAAACACTCAGCAAAATTATAATTTTCTTTTGTGAGCTTTAATGCTTTTTTTTTTATTTTTTTTTTTAACCTTACTGTTTTAGAATAACTTGAAGAAAAACAGGTGTGGGAGCACAAGTTTGCATTTATTGTGGATTTTTTTTTTTTCTTTTAATCACACATAATCAAAACAATGCAGATAGACTCCAAAACTAAAGTATTGGTAATTGCCCCTTAATAAATAACACTTTCACCACAAGCATTATGCAGCCTATTTCGACTGGACATTTCATGTCAGTTGGTTGTTTTCCTGCCGTAGACTTGGATTTTAAGCATATCTTACATGTTTTCAATACTGCTGAGATGAGGGCCTTTTCAGAAATGTGATATTTACCAAGTTCAAAAAAAATATTGTGGAGTTTGAGAAAAGCCACAATGAATTTAAATTTGTGTTCCTACTTTCTCTTTTCTGATTCATTAAAGTTTTATCTTGTATTATGGGTCAGCCCAAGTGAAGAATGGCTGAAATAAGTCATTAAAAGTCCAGCACAAATATGCTGTTACGTGTAAAACTCTGAACTAAATGTTCTTCTTGGGGGAAAAAAAAAAAGTATTGTAAAAAAAAAAAAAAAAAAAGTGTGGGTGTTATTTGACACTGGTGACACCTGGTATGTCTCGCTGACTTGTTTTGAACGGTAACCCAGCGATCCCCTGGGTTTAGACAGTTCCTCTGAAACTCCTCACATCTGTCTCTTCCTTCGCTGCGTTTATACAAATCTCTGCAAATCGTCATCTGGTTCTGAATGTGCACAATCTGTCGGCATACGACAATGTTTTCAGTGTGAGAAGCTGCAACGCGTCAGGTTTAAACTTAGCTAAACTAAGATGTTGATGAACGAGGAGAGGCTGGAGAACACATGCACTAAAACAGAGCTGTAAAATCATTGCTGGGTCTTTCACGACACTTAGGTAATCCGGATATGTTGTGGATCATCTAACGTCCGGTAAATAAAGTCCTCTAGATTAGAT
Source organism: Poeciliopsis turrubarensis (assembly GCA_010277015.1). Taxonomy (NCBI): domain Eukaryota; kingdom Metazoa; phylum Chordata; class Actinopteri; order Cyprinodontiformes; family Poeciliidae; genus Poeciliopsis; species Poeciliopsis turrubarensis. The sequence goes on from VMRN01000005.1 coordinate 2,243,339, forward strand.
TAGATATGGATTTCTACAAACAAACATATTTATCAGGTTTAGGTGAAGTTTGCCTTTTCCCAAGCAGCCCTCAGTTCAAGACCCCTAAAACTTGATATACAGGGTCACAAATAGTTTTTTTTTTTTTTTTTCTTTTGCAATGCTAGAATTAATTATAAATCTGTATATTTTTTGTCCAAACAGGGTGTTGTATAAATGTGTGAGATTAGATAACAAGTCACTGCTGTTAGTTTGACATAAATCTGAAAAATCAGACAAAAAAAAAAAAAAAAAAAGAAAAAAGCTATGCCCCACAGCAGGTCATAATGTTCTGTTCCTATACTTAACTACTATTTACTTCCACCTTGCACTACATCTGAAAGTGAATGCTTAGTTTAGAAATGAGCAAACGGGGGGTGCAGGAAGGCTGTGCAGGTGGCGTCGTCGCCTGAATGGAAACCTCTGTCCCCGAGTTGTTCCCTCTCTCCTCTGAGGGGAGTGAAGACAAATCAGTGTCGCATTTAGAAAAGAAACCGGGAACAGGCTGTAGATGACGAGTAGATTCACCATTATGTGCTGTAAATGTCGATCATTTCATTGTTTTTCTTTGTTGCATTTCATTTTTTTAAAAAAAAATTATGAATATGATTATTAAGATTTAAAAATACTGTAGTATCAGAAGAGAGTCGTTTTTTTCCCCCTTGCTACACATAGAACATACTTGTGAATGATGAGGATGATGTAAAACTTGTAAAAAAAAATCAAAATAATAAAAAAAAGGCAAAACGGTTAAAAAGCAAAAGAAAAATGCTGCAAATATGTTGGGGGGGGGGTAGGGGGGGAATAATCTGTTACCAGTCAGAGGCCAAGATAAAGGACTCTCATTTCTTTGTGTTTTTATTTTTTTATTAGCAACTTATCACTGTGTGATATTTTGTACATCATATAAAGCTGTATTCCAACAATTTCCTCTAACTACAAGGGATAAGAGACCTGCTTTTTATTGATTTTGTCTTATATATTTTTGAACTGCATTCTGGCTTGTATCAAATGACTCTTTTTGTTTATAGGGGTCGCCTGTTGTATGTCATTAAGGAAGAAAGGATGAAAAATAAAAATTTTGTACAGTGAAATAAGAACAGTCTCTGTGTGTTATACAGAATGTTACGTTGACGCTGGTGTTTCACAATGGAGAGCTGTGATCAGAAACTAACCTGGTGTTTCTGCAGCATCTAATATTAAGATGAAAATCTTAATTTAGATAGTCCTTTTGTTGACATTTCTACAAGATGATCAAGTTATTCATTTCTCTCATCACTTCTCCAAGGCATGAAAGAAGAACCAAACTTACAACTGGTTCAGATGTCGAGACTTTCCAGGAACCCCTGAATGAACGGCTATGACGTTTGCATCGACTGAAAGTGTCCTAAAAGGTAAAAGGAGTGAAAGGAACTAAAACATGTGAATATTACAGCTTCACATAAAAATGGAAGCTATTTAGTCATGATGACAAGTGGCACATTTGTTGGGAGTCAAATGAGACTTGAGAAAACTACCCATTGTTCTGCATCACGCTTAATCAGGGCTGTTGTGCCGATGCATCGCAGGAACCGGATGGAGTCTTAAAGAAGGACCACCTCCCAATTCTTTAATCTCACTTCAGATCTACAGCTGAAAACAATGAAACATGTTTAGCCAAGGATGAAGTGAACTAATGTTAATTTATTACTTTAATCCCTCTAGGAATGGCACTTAACTCGAAGCTATTACAGGAAAATCAAGGACTGGCTATTTACCGCGTCCATTCCTGGAAACCAACATAGTTGTTGTTTGGGGGGGATTTTTTTTTCCCAAGAAAAGTCATCAAATATCCAGCTAGAATCACATCAAAAACTGGCCAATGGCTGAGAAAAGCATGCAACTGGAGAGAAACATGCTAATTCACATTTAACATACGTTTATGTTAAAGTGTGGCAACACCTGATATTGCTAGTACCATGCACAGATGGACACTTGTGTTTTATGTGTGGTTTAAATGGCAAAAAAAAGTAAACAAAAATGTATCCTCCAGCAGCACAAAACGGCGCCCTCTAGTGGTGAACGGAAGAAATGGTACATGATCACATGGAGCAGCTGTCACATTGAGGTCTTCTATCACAAAACCACCTCAACAGTTCTCTGCGTTGGTTCATGTTTCTGAAAGCTTGAACATGGGGATAATATAAGAAATCAAACAAATGGCTCTGGGGAGGAAAACGTGTTGCTGTTTTGACCCCTGACGCTCTTTGTGTGTCACCAAATGACCAAAACCTCTGGCAGATGATTAGATAACCACCGAGAGGTCGTCGCCATGGTGATGACTGCTCGCCGAGCCTCGCTCCTGTTCAGTCCCGTTTCACCCCAGTCCTCTTCCGGCGCTCCCTGCCCCACCGGGCTCGTCCTAATGAAGCCTGACAGCTAATTGGGATGCGAACAAGTCTGCAGGCAGGCGAAAGGTGCGACTGGTCAACAAACAGAGGAGAAAAAACGACGTCACGGAGGTGGAAGAGTCACGGGAGCGCAAGTTGGGACAGGAAGTGGCTATTGAAGTTGGGAGCAGGATGAGGGTGTCCGAGCGTGGAGCTGCCCCCCCACCCCCTCCCCTCGCCTCAGGCGGTGAAAGAGGATCTGCCCTGACCTCGTCGGAGGGACGGACCGAGCCAGCAGAACAGCCCTAAACCGCGGAAGGAGGGGGGGGGGGGGGAAGGAGGAGAAATGTCGAGAGTTTAGAGTCAGAAGGTGGAACTTACTGGAAGTTTATTGGCTTCAGGTGGTGTCAGTCACGTTACTTCCTCCTTGGTTGTGGTGAGAGGGCAGGAGGAAGGGTTGGCGGGTGGGAGGCACCCTCACATCAGCCAGCACTGTCTCTCTGCTGTTTTTTTTTTTTTTTTTCCTCGCACAAAAAGCAGCCTGCACTTGGGTTTGAAAGTGAAACAGGGCAAGACTTGTAAAGAGGAGTTGCAGCTTCTTGGGCCTTTTTTTTCATTCTCACGGCTTCCTGTTTAAGGAAGCCATTTTGTTACCAAGCCCTGGAGCAGAGCACTTGTACAAAGTTTGCCATTGTTTTGTCCTCTCTCCCCCTGCCTCTCGCCCGCGGCCGGAGGAGTTTCACGGCCGCCTTTGGACTTTCTGCTCTGCAGCGCGACGTCTTCGGAGCCGCGCCGAAGGAGGGAGGTGGAGGTGGAACAACAGCAATGGTGGGAGGCGGGCGGCAGATCTGTCTCCCTTTCGGTGCGTCTTTCTCTCAAGCTTGCCCTGCGTGAAGAAGAATGACAGAAGTCAGACGACGTGAAAGGACGTGAAGCTGCTTCCTGGATAACAATTTCTTCCTCGCTCCTCTGGAGGGAGGCAGACCAACGACTCAGGAGGGGGGAACAGGGACTCTCTGCTCAGTGTGTGGATGCCCAGATCTCCTCTCTCCCAGCAGGACAGTTTGAATGAGTGAGACTTTTCGCAGAACCCCCTCCACTTCACCAGGCTGTGCGCTTAGAGCTCCAGGAGGTCGGCAGGGGAGAGCCAGTGGACTCTGAATGGCCAACGCGAGCCCCTGCATGCCCTCGGGGGCAATGTCCCAGGTCTTCTTCCCCCCAGCAGGGGCCTCCCCACCTGGCTCGGCGGTGATGCAGACGGGGCCCCCCATGTCCATGCCCTCTATGCCCGTTCAGGCTCCTTTCCCAATGGTGGACCCGGCAGCAGGACACGTCGGGATGACGATGCCCTCAATGGTTTGCAATCCAGACGGGGTGTCCTTCATCATCCAGATTGGTCTGACCAGGGAGTCCGTCCTGCTGCCCCAGACTGCTGACCTGGCGTATGTGAAGCAAGTGGCCTGCTCCATAGTCGACACCAAGGTAAGACATGGGAACACCGCCTAGGGGGAAGGTTTGCATGCCAAACGACAAGATGCGTATAATTTATTGATTCGTGAGTGAATTTGTTTTGTTGTTTTTTTTTCCCCCACTGTCATTTTTAAAACAACAAAAAGTAAGGAGATGTGCAAAAGTCTGCATAATGGTAGCAGTTCAAACATTTCTTCTGCAAGAAAGAAATGTTTGCATCCAGGTGGGTTTGTGAAGCAGGCGGCGCGGGCATTTTGGACGGGTTCCGTCCAGCTGTTTACCCAAGGGGCCACACATGTGCTGCACAGGAAATCGCTGTTTATAGGAACACAGCGAAGTCACTTGTGACCTTCATGTAAACTGCCTCCTCATTACAAAAATTGATCCGCAGGTGCTTCTCAATACATTAGAATATCGTGGAAAGTTATCCTACATCAGTAATTATTTTAAAAAAATAAATAAATCAATCTTTATTATTTTTATGAGAGCATTTCACTTTAGGATTTTGAATACAAAGATAGGCCATTGATAAAACACAACATGTCCACGTACTGCACAGTAAATGCATGGGGCGCCTCATTGGGGTTTCTCTTGCAGGAATTACTGCATAAATGTGGTGTGACATGGAGGTGATTATAGCTTCTGTTGTTTCTGGTTAAGACAAGGAAAGGGACAGCTGTTGCTGCTATCCTGGATTAAGTTAAACAACAGCTCCAGCTGTAGTTTAAGGCTGGCAAATCTCCCTCAAATCCTGACTGGGTTTTACTTCATAATTCTCTCAAAAACTGTGACTACCCTTGTTGTCCCTCCACTCAACTTTCTGTTAATGTGCAAAGATTCAGCCTCCTGTAAGCAGGTAGCTTCTGTAGCAATGGCTTTCTTAAGGAGGGAGTCGAGGACTATGGACCCATTCAATAAACTGAACATTTACTTTGGAACCTCAGAAATGTACTATGTAAATTAATTACCTAGTGCAAATTAATGACATGTCTGAAAGCCTTTATTTTCCCACTTACAAGTACTAAACATAAAAAATATAAAATTACAAACAGTAGATCAAACCATTAGGAACATATTTAAAACAGAAACATGGACTTAAAGTGCGCTTAAAGGTTGTGATTTTTAACAGGAGGTTTTATTCTTAGAAGTGGGCCCCGTTTGAACACATTGTAATTTATTCAATATGACTGTGTAGGTCAGACAGCTTTGAAAGTCAGCAGTCTTCCCCATTATTGTGTGGGTCTTTGTTTTGAAAACGAGGTAAAATGTTATTTATTTGTGGTATGTATTAATAAAATTTTCCAGGTATCTTAATTTTGGGGTTATTCTCTGAAAATGAAATTCCCAGATGTCGAAGGATATCCCGTCATTCCTTGATTTAGTGTAAATATTTTAACCACAAATGATTAAATTATTAGACAACATTGGAAGGTTTCTCATAATAGTAATTTGAATGTTTTGTGGATGTAAAGTGGAGTTTTCAAACCGTTGAAACCTTTTTGTTCTGGCGTTAATGCATCATTGCCACATGTCAACCATGGTGGTGGTAGCGTAATGCTGAGGGTCTCTTGCAAAGCGAGCAGAGGAGACGCAGGAGGATCCCCACAGCCTTCAGCTTCATCCCAAATAAACAACCAGCTCTTTAAAACTTCTGCAAAATTGTGCGTGCTGAACAGAAAACCAATCCTTGCTCATGCACTTTATTAAAAATGACATGCATTAGTTTTCATTCACTTGAAAACTCAAAACTTCACAACACCGACACGGAGGCAAGAGTTGGCAGTGACATCCTCTGTTCAGCAGGAAACAATGTGTGTTGTTGGAACTTTGCTCTTTATTTATGAGCTGAGGGCACACATGGCAGCTAAACCGTTTCTATAACGTTTGAAGGCTCAGGAGTTAATATCAGTTTTAATCCGTCGCTCTGGCTGGCAGGTGACAATCAGCTGATTACCCAGAGCTTGCTAAGAGAAGCTCTGTTAAGCTTACAGCAAATGTGCATTTTCCAGGAAGCAGTGGCAGTTCTCTCCAACCAGCATTGGCCACTGTGCTAATCAGATGTTTTGTTTCTCTGCAGCAGGCTTTGTTCTTGCTTGCAGTGTCAGTGTTTCCCTGTCATGCACCTGCATGTTCCTCCGCCTATGGTTAACAAGCCTAAACATACAGCTGCGCGTTGCATTGTGTTGCACTATGTTATGTCCAACTCACTTCAGCTTCAGTCTTCCTCTTTTTTTTGCATTTCCCCTGCATATATGTTTCAATAAATTACTGGTCCTCTCCACCTAATTCCCTTTTTTAAGTATTATCAGACAAAAATCTATTTTTCAAAAGTACAATACTCTAGTCACAAGTTCATTTTTTACCATATTTGGTCATACTGCTAACAGACACCAACTTCATTGTATTTTATTGTGAGCTTATTTGAAGTCAGTGCAAACTGGCACATATTTGTGAAGTGGAGGGGAAAATAAAAATCTGAAGAGTATGACATACAAAAATAACTGTTTGTTTGAATGGCCCAGTCAAAGTCTAGAGCCTAATCCAGTGAAGAAAGATGCAGTTAGTTTACATTTTCTGTCCACTCTGGCCGAGGGTAAGCAACTTTGACAAGAAAAGGGTGCAAAAAAGTTGGTCTGCAGGTGGAAATAAAAAGTCTTGCAGCTGTACTTGCAGTGAAGGAGATTTCTATAAAGCATTGACTCAGAGAGGCTGAATACAGATCTATGCCAACATGTTTGTTTTTTTTTTTTTCCCCCCACATCAAAATTAAGCACTTTTGTTTGGTGCTGGTTGATGATATAAAATCCTACTCCAAATCTGTTTGTTGTTGAAGCATAGCAAAATGTATAAAGGTTCAAGCACCATGAACACTTTTTTTTTTTAAGAGGTTGGCAGAATCTAAGATCGTTTTAAACTTGAAACCAAAGTCATCTGGTTTCTTTTTTTCAGTTTTGGTATATTTTTATGGAATATCTTAATACAATTTCCACAACAGAATGACATTATTGGAATAAAATTATTTTTGTTTCTCAGGCATCGTTTAAATAACTGCGAACTATGTGCTCTTTTAGTTTTCAGTTTAAAAGTTTGTGATCTGAACACAGTTAGGGACTCAATTAAAAACTATTTAAAAACAAAAGAGTTGCTTTAAAAAAACAGTTATTTTGATCTAATTTTCATGGGGATTTAGAGCTGAAACATGAACTGCTGTCAAGTAGTGAAATATGAAAACTATGGCGTTGGATGACTTTGTGTGGTCCTGCTGCTGCAGCAGCTCCATGCCGTGACAAACTGCTGTCAGGAATAGATGCGTCCACAAAGGGCAGGAAGTAAGTAGGTGGGGGTCAAGAACATGATTGACTCTGCTGTGCGGTCACATTGGGGCTGATAAGTTACCAGCTTTAACAGGGTAAAATTTATCTGCACAGCCCCTGATAACGAAGTGATGTCTGATAATCATGCTACACGTCGGTGTCGGTGCCCCGGTCAAACAGAACCTCAATCATACTGATAAATAGCTAGGTAAATAAATTTACTGGTGGTTCTCAGGGAAAGGGATTAGAAATTACTACGCAATCCCAAACTGATGACGGAATAAGACCCTGCTCACAACGTGGTTTCTTGGAACCTCTTTGAACCACCAAAAAAGCAACCGCACGGAAAAGAAAATCTGGGTTTATCTACCGCCGTGCTGATGGTTGGTCAGGTGTGGTGTCTTATGATTATTCAACGGGGATCAGGGGGTTGAGGAAGGCGGCAAGCCCACAGCAACACACACAAACACACTCGCAGCTTAGCAGCTTCCCTGGCAGATCAAGCAGTCATGAAAGAAAGTAAACGCATAAAGAAAAGCACCACAAGTGTTGCATTTGCATCAAAATAATGAGAAATGTCAAGTATTTTAGGAGAGAAAAAATATACAGTTAAACATAACTTTTTCAACATTCACATGCCTGATGACAAGCTGGACAACATTTGTCAGACATAAAAATCTGCATGGCTTAGCAGTTGTTTTGCTTTCATTAAAGCTGTTAAGATAATGTATTTTTTTGCTTACATAAAAATTACACTACATGTTTGATTTAATTGCCAAAATTTTGCAATGCAGTGATCACAGATTTACAACACTGACGCATATCACTCATAACTGTGCCAGTAATGCACATTGCGCCGTCATTCCGATTAGTCAGGTCTTGTACAACTTTGCGCTCAACAAACAGGTTCCCTAAGCAACACTGCCTTAGGTCTCTGTTGCATATCCTAACATTAACTACAAGCAAGGCTGTGTTTTACTTCATATGGAAAATATTTTCTCAAAAAGCGCACAAACATTATAGTGTTTGAGTGGAAAGTTGTGACCCAGGACATTTTTTACCTTCAAACTGACTTAAAATGCAGAATATCCAATTCTGTGAACAATCTTTCCCAAATACATTTTAGCTTCTCTTTAGTGGAAGACATTTGTATTTGTCATCTTATGAAGAACAACAAAGAAATCCTAATGATCTCATGCAAGTTATACAGAAATGCTATCAATTGCAAGCAACTAAACATGTTACATGGACATCAGTAAATTAATAATGCTGAAAATGTATTTGGTGGAGATCCATTAGAGCATGACTGCACAGAGGCCTGCTCCACACTTGGCTTCCCTTAGTTTAGTAAAAGAGCGGGAGATTCTGAAGAAGTGAAAGTAAATAACCAAAATGCTGACAAGTTGCATGTCACATAAGTGTTTTTTTTGTTTTGTTTGTTTATTTAAACAAAAACAGTGACTTGAAAAACTGTAAGAGCCTTTAAATCCCAAATTTATTTAATCTGCTTTCTAACACAAACATATCTTAAGTGGTTTTCTTTGGTAATTGAGATTTATTCTTGGTTCTGTCTTGGTAAATGAGCCCCACACAGTATCAGATACCTAGTGTTTAACTCCCTCTCAGTAAATGAGTCTCTGTATGGCAGGGCATTCAGTTGATTGGGCTCCATCCATATAAAAGGTGTGCTCTTTATATGTTACATGGGGCATAACATTTTAAATGCTTAAATCCATCAGTATTCAAGCTGTCATGTTCTGTGTAATCGTCATTGTTATTATTGGCAATGTAACTAAGTCGTGAAGAAAAGAAAATAAACAAAACAATTTGGCACACTCTACATATCTTAGGTATTTGAACAAGTTTGGGTATTCAACATAATTATTATGTGGTATGGTAAACACAATTTATTGGAGGAAAAGAAATAGGACACCCCAACATTTATTCCCAGCTGAACTGGTAAAACCCCCCTGACACACACACACAAATAACGTATAGGGTTTTATTACGTCAGGAGTATAATTCCCAATATTTTAAAGGATTATAGCCTTACACAATATTTGTTTTACATTTCTTCTTAGAGCTGATTTTACCATCGTCTACTGGGTTCTGCCAACCAATGCAAAACTCTTAGTTGGATGTTTGGAAAATAACCCTTAAATGTTAGGTTAAGGTTATTATTTGTTCAGTCTATATGGGTCAAAGTATTGCAACGTAGCTAAGCAGATTACATTGAAACTCAGTAAAACCTGTGCTGTGTGACCAAGAAACCTTGGTTTTCTTTTTGCTCAGAGGTTCATCCACAGTCTCTCTGGCTGCTTTTCCACACATATGACATGAACTCATCAAGCTTTTATCTATTTATTTTTTCATGTGCAGTGATGACCCACTGGAATAATATTTAGACTAATCCCTTAGTCCAAAACAACTACGTTCAACTTGAAGAATTTATGTCTTTGTTTTGGAGAAAACTAAAAATACCCACTCTCAAACGAAAAGATGTATTAAGCAGGATCTTTCCAAAGCTGTTTATCCCAGTCACAAACACATGCGGTCAAGAGCCCTCCAAAATCCCCTAAATACAAAACTCCTGCCCTGTTTGGAGCTGCAGCTTTAGTTGGGAAAGTTGGACAATAGACGGTTTGTCCTGGCCCTGCCAACTGAGTGTGACACAAGAGCTGGACTGCGTGTTTTCATGCATGAATACCTACATTTGGAGGGGTTTTGGAGACTTATTGAAGGTAGTTAGGTGCCTACTACCCCAGCCCGCGGTCATCCTTGCCATCCCAGAAAGGGTGACTCATCTGCTCTGTTTATTCACAGGATCCCTTCTTGTGTTCCGTTGACACATTTTCCATTCACTCCTAAGTCGAGGAGCAACACTCTGCCTTGCCTCAGTTTATTTCATTATAGTCTCCCGACCGTAGTGCTGCTCTCTACGTTTGCTTCTAGAAACTAGAAGTGTTCCACCTTTTAGAGGACCAGACATCTGGCAAAAGTACTCACTAAAATCCATTTTGGCTGCCCTAGTTCGCGCTGCATCCCAAGCCCCCACTCACTCTTGATCCAACACAAACTATTAGTGAACACAGAGGTCTGTCTTCATTTAACAATAAAGCTGCACTAATGTAATCTATCCCTCGCTCGACAGGCCCTCAGTGAGCCCCAGCATAATTTGATGGATGTTAGTTTATCTTCCTTACTTTTTCATCCCGTTCTTCTTGTTATTCCGATTCTCTTCATAATTGAAATCCTGTCCTATGGGTACTTAAGATAAAACACCACTCCTCTTTCTCCTCCTCCACATTTTACTGCTCCTCTTCTTTCGTAACCTCCTTCGTTAATCCTCACCTTATCTTCTCGTCTTCTCACCCCCTTTGCTCCCCTTAAAACAACTTCCTTGCTCACTGTGACTCATCCTTCGCTCCTGGATCCATCAAAACTTCTTTTGGCATCTGCCTTTGGCCAGTTGCTTCTCCTTTCTCAACACCTAATATTTTCTACAATTTGCTGATCTTCCTTTAAATGCTTCAGAGGAATGATTCTTGTTGTGAGCGCCAAAAAAAACAAGATTTGAAGATGCATTGCCTTCCAAAAATATCTTGGTTACATAATTTTTGTCATGTTACAACATACATTTCTGGAATTTAATTATTATTATTTTTCTGTTAGACTAATACAACAAGGTAGCACATCACATAAAGTGAGTGAATATATGTAGATATACGCATACATATATTATAACCAATAAAACTGTATAAATGTAGCATTGGATTTTTATTCAGTCCCTCTGAATGAAAACAATTTGTCTACCAACATTGCACATCTAGATACATGTTCTTTGCATCTTCCCTGCAAATATCTGATGATCTTCATCAGCAGAGATCCTTTCTCTTGCCCATATTGCTTGAAACCTGTGGCCTGCTTAATAATGTGGAACATCCTTCTTGAGTAGATTTCCTTTAATTGAGCTCACCAGTCAAATTAATCAACCAGCTCTCTGAAATTATAGTGATTCAAAGAGCCCTGGCACATAATACCATCTATAAATTTAATAGCACAACAAAAAATGTAATCTTTATGACCCTTAAATCCAATTTGCATAATAATTTGGAACACAGTGTACATCCTTCACACCCCTGACCTGGCTGTTCTGTAGTTTTTTTGGGGCCTTAATGATGCCGTTTCTTCTTTAATATCCTCCACCAAGCCCCTCAGTTCTGCTCACAATGTTTGTTGAAGTACATTTTTACTCAGGTTTAGTAAAGCGGTGACTTCTAGTGGTAAGTGATGCAATGGATGTTATTTTAGAGTATAAGAGTAAAGGGGAGTACTCATAAATGCACTCAGTTTTTTAGCTTATTTTTCTTTCTAAAAAGTTGTTAAAACAATGTTTAACGTTTTCTTCAATTTCTACTACCTGGGGGTTTTATCTATCAGATAAAATCCCAATAAATACGATACAATTTTTTAAATTTGGAATGTGATAGAATATGAAGTGCAAGTGAAATGAATACTTTTCAAGACTGTCTTCTTTGAGTAAAAAAAACCCAAAACAGTTATTAAACGGTTTCTTAAAACCAAAGTTACCTCCGACTTAATTCTAGTTCAGTTAATATCCCCTATCCCGACCAAGTTTATCAAAAGGGCCGACCGTTTATCTGTTTCTGACAGCTGCGTCATTCCTCACTTGTACAACGATTCCGGTTTATGTAAGTGTGTGGGTGAAGTATGTCTGTGACTAAGTAAGCATTTGAAGACCAGTGAAAACATGTCAGGGCCTTTTCACTGTTCACCCTGTCAACTTTCCGGATTGTGAAACATGCGAGCTAACCTGCCATGAGTTACGCCACACTCTGAACGCACAGCCACGATTCGTTGGACCAATGAAACTGTTGGCGCCGAATGCTGCATGCAAAGTAAAACATTCAAAATCTGCTGCAGAGAGTCGCATGAGGCCTAGGTATTTTTGACAGTGTGTTGTGATACCAGCAAGGAAATGAGGACAGAGTTATTTGAACAAACACAAAGAAATCCAAGTAGCTAAACAGAAACACGTTCTACGCCTTTCAGACGTAAACAGACTCGCAGCTGTGATTAAACCACCCCCACGGCCCGCTCCCTCCCGCTATTCTGACCATTGTTTCCACCTCCGTTTTGGAAGTTGCTGTTTCTTTATCTCGCTCCCTAGAGAAGAAGCCCTGGGGTTGGGATCACACACACTACCTCCTGTTTACCACACTCGCTTGCTTATGTATTCTTCACACTGTAATTCAACACTTGGTCCAGATTTCCCAGTAAAGATCATGAAAACCATGATGATTGAAATTTTAAAACTGAAGACCACAAGTGCTTCAGCTGTCTCTTAAAATCACCAATCGGTATACATTTATAAATTGTGGTTTTATAAAGACTCACCTTTATTAGTCAGTAAATTCTTAAGTCAGTCAGTATCCACGACTCAGGAAGGCGTGCATGCATGGGGATAAACAAGTTGTGGCTTTATCAGGCTATGCTAATGCGGCCGTTCACCAGTAAACAGCAGCTTGGAGCTTATTGCTCCGTCATTATTTGATTTACTTAAATTGCAGTGCAGTTCAATAAACTGTCCAACTTTTAAGTAGTGGTTAACAGCAACACTCGTTTATTCTGGTTACCCAAACGTGTCTCCCTCTGTGTGTGCGTGTGCATGCGTGGGTGGGTGTGTGTTGGTTCCCTCTCTTGATGATTTGCATGGTAGTGGAACAGCTTTGCATGACAGACCGTGCTTGGTGTCTTCTAGCTGTTGATGGCAGGGGCCCCGGGGACAAACTCGTTCCAAATACCGGGACATTTGAGTATTCAAATCATACTTTCCTACAGGGAACGCTGGGACAGGGATGTTTGTCAGCCTCTGAGAGAGGACGAGCATGATAGATGGAGATAAGTATTTGAAACTAGATTGGTGACTGAGATTGCAATTGGAAAAAGAACATGCATAGAGATAAAATTCCAGCTGTCCACAGTCTGCACTAATGTTAACTATCAGAAGAAGTAGGACTGCTTACAACAAACTTTTTGAAAGGAGAATCTCGTTTAAGAGCCACATTTTCTTTCAGCTTTGTCTTTTTAAAGCCCATTTTCCCCCTGAGCCCACTGCATTCCTTCTCTCGTTGCTAGCAAAGGAAACCTTATGATACTAATCCTGCAATTAGTAATGGTGAAAACAGTTTTGTGCCATAGTCCAATTGGAAACCCATGAGCAGAGCTGAGCAGCATTCAGTGGCATTTACCACAGTGTTTGTTTGAGCACAATAGGATGAATCAAAATACAGCAAAGTGAGCATACGGCCTTTCAAGGGTAGAGAAACAAACCTTTCATACATGCAGAGTGAGGACTGGTAAATTAATGACCACCTTTGAAATCAGTGACTGAGAAGCAGTTGTGATATTCTTGGTGCTTTGACTTGTTGAACTGAAGGTAAATGTGATTTGTAATTATGGTAATAATGAGTTAGTTATTCCAAAGAAGGTGGAGCCCAAGGTTTGCTAAAAGAAAATGGCATACCTGACCCTTAAGAAAGTGCAGGGCTTGAAACTATTTGCTTTAATGATCTGGCATGTTTGAAATGTGTGTCAGAAGGCGAGCCTTTGAAAGGCAGCAGACAATGGGGTCAGTGTGAAGGTTGACAGGATGGGCTTGGTTGGTCAGGGGCACACGTGAAGAGTGTGTGTGTGTGCAGCTCCGACACATGAGACGTGTGTTTGTACATGACTAAATACAAACACACATCTTCGGTAGAGTGTCAGGGTATGGTGTAGTTATGAGGGGAAATGGGAAAACCACTGTGTTATCATACAAAAAGCTTCATAACTGGAAATAAACTGGTTTATAACAATATTTACTAAATATTCACCACATTTAATACTTATGTATTTCCAGTTAATTGTGTGTGGATGATATATTAAATATGAGAAACATTTTTCGTTTAATAGGTACTCTGACTAGAATATCAGAAATGCCAATTTCTCTCTTTATGGTGAACTGCAGGACGACATTGTGAACGTTTAGACTGCTAATGGGAAAAATCAGTTAGTTACATCAACAAAATAATGTAGAAGGGCTACAATTCAGTTTTGTACACTACCCACAAGGAGAAGGGTATGACGTTTGCATATTGGAGCTGCATAGCTTGATGAAGGTGTCACTGGTCACAGAATAGTCTGGACGTTTTGGGAGGAGAGTTTGGAGATTCAGATACTCAAAAGTGCTGTGATCAAGATTCTAAATGATGGCTGGGTTTCTTTGAATCGCTGACTTTCAGGTCAAAACCAATATGGAGGATGGAAGTGAGACAAACATGACCAAATTTGTTGGTTTCAAATGTAAGAAGATGGGTTAACACTTTAATAGAGCAGCACCCTAAACTGGTACAATTCAGAAAATGGTTTCCTGTTTAGTTCAAGCTGAGATATAAAGTTTGCAGGTGATAGATCAAGCAGAGATTGATCTGTAGTTATGTAAAAGCAATTCCAATGGAAGAGGAAGTAGGATGGAAAAATAAGGCTTGAATGACTGTAGGGTTTTACTGTATGTAGTTTTAAGCTCTTGGTTCTATTTCTAGATTTAGATATTGCAAAAAATTATTTCTCTTTAATTGTCATCGTGTAAACAGATGAGAGCCTTACAGTCGTATCCTAAATAAAGCAGTCCTTTATCAAGCATCTTTGGAATTTTAATTGGCGTGAACATTGGTTGTATGACCAGAACTGAGTGTTTTTAGCTTTCGGCACTTCCCCTCTTTGTACTTGCTAACCAAAACCATAAAATGCATGGGGCAAGGAAAGTGGACGAAAAATGGAGCATTCGGAAAGGAGAGGTGGGATAAAAAGAGAGGAGCAGATGACTCAGGGTGGAGTAATGTGGCCTTTTGTGGCCCTCAGCATGCAGCTTTGTGTGTTTGTATGCCCCTGGCGTTCGAAGCAGTGGAGAATGTGCAAACACCACTCACATTCAGCCCGCCGAGTGTTTTCTCTTCGGTCTGGTTGCTCCAAAAAGTTGGAAGGGAGATCCATACTTATAGGGACAGTCGATGACGCATTCAGGGAATGTCGTAATAGCCGAAATCACATCTCGACATGTGAACTGTCAAGTGCAGTGATGTATAGAGTGATTCGTAAATTTTAAATTTGGGCATTCAAACAATTATTTTAATAAGAGCACCTATGTTTGACATTGAAAAGCACAATTTCACAGTCATGATTTTATGTTGATTTCAACCTCAATATGAAAAAAACAAAAAGTAATTGCTCTCTAAATCTAACAACTGGTTTTGCAGCTCTTGCTGGGAACAACTGCCACGAATCGTTTGTCAATTTTTTTTTCACCACACAGGAGGAACTCTGGCAAATGGTTTAAATAATTATTTTAATTTATTCACATTGGAAGTTTTTAAATGTGAACGGCCTGTTTAAGCATATGAAGCATATTTAAACCTTTTTTTTAAAATGGATTTTTAAAAAAACTGACTTTTGAGCCGTTCAGAGATTGAACTTTTAATAACATGACTATTCTGGATCGTGTTGCTGCATAACCGTCAAAGGTTTAAAGACTGCATGGAGATTCTCCTGTAGGATTATCTTCTACATGCAAAATTTATATTTACAAACTATGATTTATTTATTATTTATCTTCCTGAAAGTTTAGACGTGCCAAGATGAAGCAAATGGTTTTGAATTTCTGTAGCTCATTGGTTGTTGTCTTTGGAGCTCTTTGCTTTTGCCAGAGAGGTTCTTTAAGTGATTTATTGGTGGTGGTAAATGCTCTGAGAAATGTGGTTGATGAAAGTGATTTCACAAAACAAGCAGTTGTATTTTCTCAAGTTGGCTTTAGACAGCTTTTCTCTCTTAATGAATACAGTCTTTCTGTTGGAAAAGCTGTTTCTGGTTTGCATTTTGTATTCATGTTTTTTTTTTTTTTAAATGTCTGATATTAAAGATGCATTTTATTTAAATATTACAAAAAGGCAAAAGCTATTTATGAAGGCACCTCAACCCTGGTATTATTTTCTATGCAATATAAATATATGTAAATGGACATGCTGACATTAACGTTTAACATGTTTGTTACTGATTCTAATAATGTATTATTTTTACCTTAGATTTGAAGTATTTCCACAGACACAGATGATTCACCTGCAGAGCAGCACTAATGGAAATGAGCATGAAGATTATAGGATTAGAAAATCGTCAAGATATAAAATTCAGTTCAATCATCAATGTAAGGATCCTTCAAGTCTGGACCAGAATTATGTGAGCGCAATGTAGAGATCAATTTTAAGGCAAATGTTTTCTGCAGAATACCACCTGATATGTGACTAAGATGTTAGAGGGTTTCACAAAAGCGAATCAAAGTTGCTACTCGATTTTAAACAACTCGGCTCGAGCCGTAACCATAAAAACGTGGCTAAATGATGCAGAAACAAGCAGGGGAAAACAGTTAAGTGCCAATTTTTCTTTTGCCATTTTGTTTCCACTCATCTTCCTTTTCTCCTCTCGCTCCTTGTTACCGAGACGCGTTTTCTTCTCTTACATGCTTTGTTTTCTGTGTTCCCTCCCATGAATCAGTTGTTTGTTCATTGCAAACAAAGTGGACCGAGTCCAATGTTCCTATCGGCTTACCTGCCCAGAACAAGGAAAAAGGTGGCAGGGGGAGGAAGGCGGGGGCTGATGGAGAGCGGAGCTGCTTCCAACAAAGGCTGCTTCAGAGCATGAACAGCCCCTCTCTCATGCCTGCGTACGGCTCTCATGTTACCTCCTCATCCTCCTTGATGCACGGGGCAGAATGAGATGCATTGTGCCTGCTCCCCTGCTCGAGACTAAGCTTCCTCTGCGCACACACACACGCGCCTAACTCTACACCGCTCTTTGTGACAGACGTTAGCATGGTTTTCCATGTACTAGTTGTTTCTGTTTTTGTCTGTTGACTATAATTGCTCCTCTTTTAAATCTTATTTAGAATAAATGCTCCATTTTCAAAATGTCACATCTTTTTTATGTGTTTTTATATATCTGGAATACCAGAATGACATGTTTTATTTCCAAAACATGTCATTGATATTTGTTTTAATAAAAGATGTGTAAGTGGTGCATACGTATCCAGAATGGATTAATTTTTAGATTCATGTGAATCATGAGCTTTGTTCACGACAAAAAAGAAATTGGAGCAGAGACGATGAGGCAAGCCCTCTCACCCAACATTAGAGTCTGACCTCACAAATGCCATTCAAAGAGTCCTATAAAGTCATTCCTAAGCCTTGTGGAAAGCTTTTTCCAGAAGAACTGAAGCTGTTAATTCAGTTTATTTATAAAGCTCCAATTCATAACAAACATTATCTCAATCCGCCGTGACTGTAGAGAAATAGATGACGCACTGAGTTCTTTTCACGTTAATTTAGATGAGGTGGTGAATGCCTAGAGGTCGCAATTTCTATATTCTGGAGTTTTCGTTCATAAATATGGTCTGAAAGAGACAGAATTAGTGCAATCTCCAATGTCGCATCATATTTTTCCCGTGACGATAGACGTCACGTGAAAAATAACATGTAAAGGCCACAAAAGAGGCCGACAGGAAGAACTCGCTTCAAACACAATTGTAGCGCTTAAATCTGAAACTGACAGAAAACATCAAAGCAAAGTTTTCACATCCATTTTGGAAACTTTAACATTCAAAGTTTGCGCCATTACAGTTGAGTTGCTAAACTACCCAACCTTGATGAGAGTGACTCTAGCATGATCTCTGTAAGGAACATTAGCGGCTCTGCACTCGCTTTGGTGTGTGTTCCTTCACACTCCTGTTCAACAGGTTTGAACGATTAAAGCTGATGGAAGAAACTAACAGGCCAGGAATGTAAACCTGACTACGCCGGTGTTCTCCTGGATGACGCACACCTCGCTTCATCGGTAAACACTCGGCCCAACGCCAAACCTCCTCGGCACTTTAATGCATCACAATCGTGATTACACAACCCTCATGCTTTCTGTTCTTATGTTTTCAAGCCATGTCTGTGCTTGGAAACAAAATCAAAACAGCCACGGCTCATTAGGACTTTAGTTCAGTTTGGTCAGGTTGCCATGAAGTTGTGAGACGTGAGCTTGGTGCCACAAATCGTACTCGCATGTACATAAATCATGAGTGGTGGGAAAGCAGCAGTTTTTGTTCTTCGGAAAACTTTCAGCAGTGTCTAAAGAGCCTTGGGTCTTAACAGTTTCTGCTGCTTGAAAATTCACACCGATTAGGTAATTAACATCCTTTGCTGTATTTCACATTTTCACCATTCAGGCCTGACTAATACTACACAGGATTAAATAACTTTTTTTTTTTATTTGAGAGGTGGATATGATTTATTTGGCAAAGTGCTCAAACATTATGTGTCTTTAGAGTTTGGTAGCATTGTAACGAGGACAGGCTCTTCATTTTAATCCTGGACAATGAATAAAACCTTTTCTGTCTAGGAATTTTGATTGAAACTGCCCCTTTTATCATCACTTTGCATCTCTGAGATTTTTATAATGCTTGTTTTATCCTTCCTTTGGTTTCTCAGAATCTAAACGAGACTTATTTTAGGAAACGACAAAAGGTGTTTCCCAAACTTGGAACACCATCCGACACATCATCAAGGACAATAACAAAACTTCTGTCTTGTAGATTTATATTTCACAACGCTGCTTAAAGACCAACAAACCTAGCAAAGATTTTCAGCCTCTTTTTTTTAATTCCAGCTTTATATTATTTGTTGCTTCTATGGCATCATAGAACAAGATTTGTACAAGATCTACACTTATAAAACTGCCTTTAATGGCACTCAGGGGTATTTTACTCGGTGTGTAGTCATTTTAAAATGACAGTTTATCTCATTGTACTACAATAATAGCAAAAAGACCAGCAGAGTCAAATGGGAAAAAAGTTGCTGACGCAATGCTTGATGGTTTAAGCCAAGGTGACACGTGTTCTTCTGCTCTTTATCTTGTGCCATTCTTAGCTGTCATCTAAACTGTTTTGTTGGTTGTTCTCATGTCTGCTGCTGAAATGTGGCCGTGCAACCTCACATTTCTGCTTGCCATGACGCAGCATTTCATTCCCACTTTGAAACTTTAAATCGTCTACAAATCCTGCTGACTCAGAGACTTTAAGAAACGCAAATTACATGCATATTTGGCTTTGCAGTTTGAGTTTGTATGACTAAATGTCTTTTTCTCCCCCAGATAAATTGCAGTCATTGAGTATTTATTATTATGCTACAGAAAACTTTCCCCAGAGTTGAAGTTGCACATATTTGCACATGCACTGATTAAGTGCTGCCACAAGCTACTGCACGTGTCCATTCATCGTTGAAGCTTACGTAAGTGTCGCTGCGATACCTGACCCCGAAACGATGCCTCACAAAATGATGAATTCCTCTCCCAGTCCACGTTGTCACATTACGACTCTCAGACTTTATTGCATTTCATTGGGATTTTATGTGACAGACATACACCAAGTAGGTTGCATACATGTGAACAAGTACAAATCTCTAATGTTTTATGTGATTTTTGCACTCAGCTCATCGAGTCGGTACAATCAAGTTTTTGCAAATTTAGACTGATATTTGGGCCCATTCTTCTTGCCTAGGTAGCTCAGACTCGATCACACTGCTTGGAGAGCATCTTTGAAGGTCAGGTCTTCATGAAGCCATTTTTCTTTTTGTCAAATAAGGTGATCAAAGTACAAACTCAATTTAAAGGCTTCCGGTGAAAATTATTGGCCACATGTCATTGCCCTTCTGCTTTACAAGTACCACAATATCATAATCAGAAAGTAGTAATTAAAATACTTATTTTTGTTTCTTTTGATGTGACAAAATGTGGAAATAGTTAAGACTTATTAATACATTTCCAACATCCTTGTTCTTTTAACAGCTTAAAGCCAGGCCTGAATAACCTGGCAAACTTTGGCTTAATATGCAAAAGTACAAAGGTAGAACGAGGGCAATATCTGATCTGTTGTTACATCAGTGAGCTGGCGGTGAAGGTAGTGAATCAGCAGAAGTCACGCAGTTATGATATAACTCGGCGTCTCCAGAGACGTCCGCTTCAAGTGTGTGAGCAAACTTTGGAGTTGTGTTCCCCTCCTCTAGTCCCTGTTATTCTGAGCTCAACGTTAGCTCTCATTTGATCCACCGCCTCAAAGGAAATCACTGTAAACACACTTTCAGTCACTTTCTAGAATCTTTCAAGTTCTCAGATGTGTCTTGTTTACAAAGAAGGCGGGGACAGCATCAGTGCCAAAAAGAGAGAAAAGTTATTCTATTTCATCTTCAATTCTTCCACTAGAAAAATACCAGATGTTAAATTATTTTTATGGTCTTCCACTGAAAAGTAACATACATGCCTTTTACCTCGCTTTCAACCTGCCTGTTGGTTAAAACAAGATGTTTAAGATCATCTCACGTTACTGGTGATTTAACACCAGTTTTTTTTTTGACACTTCTTCGTTTCGTCTCTTTGTCTTTAATCCCTGAGGCTTGCTGATGCTGTTTGTATTGCTTTCTCATAGGGACGCTCCCATCAAGTTTTTTGCTGCCGATCACCCACAAGGCCGATCTCTGCCGATCGCCTGGTTGACCGTTTATTTTTCGCGTTAATTATAAATGCTACAATGTGATCTGGCAAAAATTTTTTAAATGATCTGGTAATAAATTCACCTAATTAACCTAAACATTTAATATACTTGCAGGCACAATACAGCAGCTACTTGGTCCAAAGAACAACTGAAAAACCTGCAACATGTTAAACGGTTAGCAGTAAGGTTGTCTGAACCCTGACTTATACAGGAGTCAAATCTCACAACACTGCCTATATCAAGCAATGTCTAGTAAAACAGGGAAACGTTCATTCAAAGTCAAATGCAGGTTGCATCAAAATAAACAATCATGGGTTACTGAATCAAAACTTCCTAATGTGCTGCTTCTGATTGGTTGTTTCTTACTGAGCAGAGTAATTCTGCAGAACACAGGAGGAGGGAGAGGAGGTCGATTATTATTTATTTTTTCATAAATTATTTCTAGTAGCGAAAATTTTAATATGTGACATCTTTATTGTTGTTCCTGTTTACGTCACACGCTGCGGCTTTAAGCAGATGTTCTGGGTGGAGCAGAAACGGCGATCCATCTGCGAAACATGGCTATAGTGAGAGCAGAACCAGCAACTTTCACCGCCTGTTTGAACACTTGAATTATTTTTCTGGTTATTTGTTAAGCTTTCTGACCGTCATAAGTGATTGTAGTTGTGTGTTGCTTTACCTGCTGTCTGGGCGTTCCGCATGTCATTTTTTCCTTTCATTGAGCCTCAATGTAGTGAAGCGTTTTTTTTTTGTTTTGTTTTTTTTAAATGTCATATTAGATTCATTGTGTTGATGCATTTTGATGTGCTTCACCCCCGAGGTAATTTTCCGCCGCAACACGCACACTTCCCCATTTACACTGAGAGCCTTATAGTTCCACACGACAGGATTTGTTGCTGCGCGCTTGCATAGTGTGAAATAAAGAGGAGATGAGCTGCACACGCAGCCTCAGAAGTGACATACAGGTGATCGTTTCGGTGATTGGCAACAAGAGACACCGATCATACACTTTTTCACGATTATGATCGGTGGCCGATTGATCGGCACACCTCTACTTTCTAAATTGCTGTGCGATGAAGCCATTCCTCATTTTGTAGTTGATATGTAGTGTAACTATTTCCCAAGGCACCAACTGATCTTAGACGTCCCGACTCCACAGGTAGCTGATGACACGGAGATGGTTGTAGTTTTTTGATGATCCGCTCCATATTTTCTATTTTTGTTTTTTGCCAGCATATGACTTCACCAGGTTTAAAAATAGCCCAGAGAGCCAGTTTTACATTTGTTCCATTACGAACTCTGCGAGCACAAAAGGGAAAATTCCTGTGTTGCAGCGAGTTGATGTCAAGAGCCAGTGAGTGCAGAACGTTGACGTCTTTGCATGCTTGTTGCCAGAGCAATCCTCCATTAAAGCCCTCATTGTTTTCAGAAAGGTGAGGCTATTTCTGAAGCCCCGGTGTGCGTTAATGAGGTGAGAGATTTACGTTACACAATTAGGACTGTGACGTTTGAGAGAGAAATGCACACAGACACAGTGAATATCGGTTTATCATAAATCGTCACAGTAGTCCTTGCGACTGCCAGTGTGAATGTGCACGTGTGCCAGGGAGGGAAGGAGGTTGGCCTCATTATTTGTGACACAGTAAGATGTGGATGTTTGAACAATGTCTGCCGTTTGAGGGGATGCAGTGGGTTTCCTCTTGGCTATAAAGCCGCCGGATCAGGTTCCTGTTGTGATAATCAGCTCCTGTTCCAGAGATCACATCGGTCTGGAGGAGCATGTAGCGCCACAGAGGTCATTCCGTGGACAAGACTTAGAATATAATATCGCATAGGGTAAGCCTTGACCTTTAGCCATGTTCAATCCCATTTTCTGAGCTCCCATTGACATTAGATGAAGATTGGCTCCAGTTCTCCAGAAAGGGATTGTTTTTCCTATGAACGGGGCTGTGTAAACACCAATCCAGCCCCTGCACTCTGGAACATCTCAGTTCTCTAGTCATATGTCTCTCCCCCCGCACCCCATGCACAAAAAGACAAGTGAAGTGTGGTTTCAACATCATTGTGTTCCTTTCAACTCTGTTACTATGACTTCTTCCTGCAGTGCGCCACGGTTTTATCATTTTATTTAGTCACCATTCTGGCACCGTACAAGATTTATTTAGTTATTTAGCAAACCGGTGTTCTGACTGTCAGTGCTACCTCGTCAGATTTTTCTGCCACAGCACAGATAGATAGCCAAGTCTATCTGTCAGTGCTACCGTCATGTTTACAAACAGAAAACTATAGCGGGTGGTGATGATGTTAAATATATTGGATAGCATTATTTGAGTGACGGGACTGAAGTGGAAGCTTTGGCGTTACACTTAGCTTTGCATTGGAACAATTTCTATCCATGATGAAACCACAAGATGATCACTTCCTTTATCTGAATATTCTACCCATTTAAAATGAAAGCTGAAGATGTACGCACTAGTCCTTTTACTAGAATATCTTACTTGTTAAAAATATTTTAAATACTAAATAAGAATAAATAAATATCAGACGGGGATAACATGTTTTTGTAAAATGATAATAAAAAAAAGAGTGTAATAAAACTCAAATATTTTAAAATATAGGGTCAAAATAGCCCCCCCAAAAAACAACACATTTTTTCCTGATTAACCACCGGACAATGACTTGTTTACAGTAGTAACGACTTTGCGGACGGGAAACTAAAGCCATTTATAAGCTGCCTGTTATGTAAAGTAAAACACAAAGTAATACAGCAGCTTAATGAAAGCCAGGTATAAAATAAATTAAAAAAAGCTAACCGTAATCTTCGATAAAACAAAACTTCCACAGGTAGGATGTATAAGAAATCTGCTGAGTAAGCAGTATGTGACGTAGCATCGATGTGCGCATTACCACAAGATGGAACAGATTTAAGCGTAGCACAGATGAACAGAACATCTGTACTATTTTGTATCGTTCTGTAATAAATCTGAACATAAACAAAGACAGGGTAAACGATGTGCTACAGCATGGGTTATGCTAATCACCGAGATTCGTTATGTGTGAGTGTTCATAATACCTCTGGGGGACGGGTCAGAATTACCTTCAACAGCATACAGATAAGGTTGCAAAAATGCAAGATTAGAAATTTTCACTCAAATAAACTCAGTAATTGAAGAGTATTGAGTATTCAAATTTGTAGTTTTATTATTATTTTTTTTTTCAGGTATGGTTTATTAAAAAAAAGAGAAAAAAATCATCTTTATTTATGAGGCATGTGTTGCATCTTTGCCCAAACCTAATTTTATACCTTGAGAGGTCAAAGAACCACAGGGCTGACGATACCACTTCCTATGGCTTGGAAGTGACAGATTAAAATAGTCATAACACATACGATAAGAGACGTATGAAGCAAAGTCAATAACTATAATTACCTACAAAAGACATGGCTTAAATATCTGATTAAATAGTTCTGAGATGTTGTGAAATTCCCCCTTTGAAAAAAAGTGTTTTGTTTTGAAGAAATCACCACTGCAAAGCCAAACAATCTAATATATTCAGTGATATTTTTCATGTTTAAAATTATTTGAGGCAAATATGGAAAAGAGTATCTGCAGAGTAAATGTAGTTGTGACTGATCCAGTTTTGTTTTTTGACTACATTTTCATTAAAAGTTGCACAAGTGTTTCATTTATTTGTATTGTAGTATTTTCTGATCAGAAAACCTTACTTGCTAGCTGGGGGGCTGAAGGCGTTTCATGCTGAGCTGCCGGAGGGGAAGTGACAGGGAGGATGAAACGCAGAAGTTAAGTGGCTTTCTTAGCGGGACATAAAAGTCTTTGTGTTATTCACACATGCTGAGTCTTTATTTAAAGATGGTCTATCTTTAGAGGAACCACCCTGTAGCTTTTTGATAAACCCACACGGCTGAAACACAAGTGACCCAACTCGACAAGCAATCTTACTCTAAAATTGACTACCTTTGTAATTTAGCGTTTTTGAATGAAATAAACCCCGAATTGATGAGAAAGTTAACCACGACAGGAAGCAGTTGTTACATAGTTGGTTCATATCAAATCTTGGCTTATTGTTTGGTTATTCTGAAACTGGCTTGAAATTAGCACAACTGAGCAAAATGAAATCTCAATGTCTGATGATGATTTTGTGTAGAAAATGTAATGAACATTTTTTGTGCAGCCCATGCACCAAGAAAAGACAACTGGTTCCCTTTGAGGATTTATTTTTTCTTTCTTTTGTCTGTCAATCAAAACATATATTTTGAAATTATTTCAAAAATCAAGTTGATTGAAATAATTTCACAGTGTCTAAAACTTCACCATACATAATCACATTTAAGGAGATGATGGAGTTTCTTCATGACAAATTTTATTAGCTGCAAAAATAGCAGTAAAATTTGACTTTCCCTTTGCTTTATTTACAACCAAGGAAAATAAGTGTTTGGGAATAGAATCAAATGACTGTGTGAAGAACGCCTAATCCATAATTAATGTGACTTATAATGAGTTCATTGGTCCAAAGATTGAAGAGAATAACACAGGAAACAGTGGGAAACCTGATGCTTGACAACATAAAGAATGCCGTGTGAGAGCCACCTCCCCTCCAGGCAAGGCATGCTATCTGTACAGTAAATGTAATGACACATGCAGCTTTTTGTTTGCAGACTGAACACACATTCACATGAACCCAAGTAACAATACTCCTAACCTTTACATGCACAACCTAATGTACGCTGTGTACACAAATGTATGGGGTGATTGCAAAATGCTAAAATTGAAATCAGATATTTTATCCTCCTTCTACTCCCTGCTCTCACAGGAAACTGAATTCGAGATTAAGAAAAGTGGGTATTTTTCTGAAGGCAGCAGTGGTTTGTGGAGTCTGAATCTTATGCATTTCAGTGGTGTGGTAAAGAGGTGTGGTCGGCGTAGACTTGGCAGTCACTTTCTGCGGTTGGTGCATTGAGTGTTTTTTGAACAGTCGGTGGAGGATTTTATGACTCGCCTTGTTTCTTGAGTTTTGCGGCTCGAGAAGAGCAGTGACGGCAACAGCGGGGAGTTTATGGGAGACTGGCTGGCATTAAGAATCGCCTGTAGAAGATGATTGGTGGTGGATTTGTGAGCTTGAAGTCTGTTCTGATCTAGGCTCTGTGGGTGTTTTGTAATTACACATGGCAGCAATGAGTCTCAGTTGTGGCCGTCCTATGTACTGATTTACGTAGCTATTACGTGAATTACTGCTGTCACAGAGCTTTTGGGCTGTTGTTGGAAAAGAGTAAAGTCTGAGTTTATTGATGTCTGTATTGTCTAATTGTCCAGGAGCCAGAACCGTTTCTGTAGGCGTCTGTCAGGATTAAAAAGAAACCTAAAATTTAAAGAGTAAATCTGAAAAAAAAAAAAAAGAGGGAAAAATCTCTGTCACATTGTTCCTGTTCCATTACATGTTTTTTCAGGCCTAAAAATACTTTTTCACCCCAATTAACAGTAATAGTTTTCATTTTAATTTGTATATTTTCAAAGAAAGAAATTTACAGATATATGGAAAAAGACAATAGCCATGTTTCTATCAATATTTTTTATGCCCATGTTGATGTAATCCATTAGAAAAGAGGAGAAATAGATGAAAATATTACAATTCAAAATAACTTCCTCATTTTCTCAACATTGATGTTTTTTTGTTTTTTTTTTGGCTTTTCTGAAAAAGAGTTACTGCGCTAAAGGGGAGATGGAAACAAACTTGCCCTCTATTATCAGTAAGTGCCTTTCACTTTAGAAACAACCTGGAGTCTAATTTTAGTTTTCAGTGAAGTTTGAGTTTGAAGCTTCAGGAGATGCACCTTCAGAAATGCTGAGCATGGATCCTTTGCTTTTAATCTTTTCTATCTTCTGACAAAGTCTTTGCAGAATTTCACATTTCAGAGGCAAAAATACCATTATGTTGACACTAGCTCTGCTTGTCTTGAATATTGGAAAATAATCTTTCAGTGGGACGTTATTTCAAGTTTCCTGTTGTGAACCATCATTGTGTTTGGGGACTATCACTGGAAAACGGTGTTTTTTTTTTTTTTTTAAATCATAAAACAAAAACAGAATGACACCAAGGTTCCCTTTTTTTTTAAGCATCCTATATGAGTGATTAGCATGGTTAGCATTAGCAGTCCTTATAAAACTCAAGACAGTGCGTAACAGAACGGCTCCCACCGACTTAAAAGCTCTTGCAAAGACTTATGTCACAACAGAGTCACTCTGACCATCAAAGGCTTGTCAGCCAGTAAGTGCATACACATCACTCTCAAGAAAATCCAGACTATTGTCTTGAAATGACCCAAAGGTAATTTCATTTGTTGTGAAATGTCCTACCATGCTCTACCAGAACAGAGGCATCTTTATCTATCTTTAAAAAAAAAGAACTCTTAAAATCCTGCCTCTCCAGAAAGTATCTCCTACTCTAGTATTTAATACCTTGACTTTTCTAGTCTCTCTACTGCACTCTGTGCTCATGTCCCTCCATTTCTGATCTCTATTTCCACACTGTCTCCCATGTCACTATTGACAGAACCTGTCAAATGGTCTTTCTTTTACTGCTGGCTTTGATATTCACTGCATTGTATCTTCATTTGAAAGCCGCTTCGAATAAGAAGAGTCTGCCAAAAGCATAAACATCTGCAGGTAATGAGTAACAGGCTGTATAGAATAGCTTTGTTATTCTTCAGTGAAAATCAGGTGAACAACATTTAGTACTTGGATGACTGTAGTTTATTGTTTTGGTTTGATTTACTTCATTCACTCTGACACGGTTAATGTTTGATTCGTTCTCGAAATAGCTCAGAGGTCTTGAACGTATGTTGAAAAGACAACCTTTATGTGCTTTTTGGGTCTTGTTGTTGACTGTGGTCAGCAGCGGTAGCCAGCAGCTGGGGCGTGGTGGATTTGCTGTGTATCTTGGCTGCGTTTCAAGCCAGGCCTGGATTTTGTGATGTGGTTGATTGGGAAAGCATGTTGGGGAACTAGGAGACAGACTGTGTTTGTGCTGTAGGGGGGGAAAAAAAGAGGGAAAGGGGGGAAAAAGACAGGGTGTGTGTTTGTGTTTGTTAGGAGGGTGTGCCTGTTGGTTAGCCAGAAGGTGTATTTGTGTTATTGTGTCATTTGAAGGCGGAGACCACGGTCCCCCTTCCTGTAAGTAGTTAGTCTGGCCAGATGGTGAATCTTGACTCAACAATGGAAAAGCAACACAAGTGAGCAGAGATAACCGTTTTGAATGTTGTTACGTGAGGGAGCAGTCTGTCCAAATGTAGCGTAATTTTTTTTTTCTGTTCCTCATTTTGAGCTTATTTTTTTACATGCTACAAGAGAAAATGATTTGAAAACTGTGCCTATGTTGTCCTGTGTGGTGTGACCACTGAAGTGAACCAGACCTCGTTAACTATTCATGAGGGCAGGGTTTCCCTGTAACAACCTCCCTTCCTCAGTTGACTTCTGATAGACATTCTCATCTCATATCCGTGGAAAAGCCGAATGGAAACGCATGAGCATGTTTGCGTGTTCACCTGGATATGACTGATGGGAAGACAGGATGCAGTTACTCCTCTGTGTTTCCGTCTCCATTGATCGAGTTGCTTGACATGTGGCCTGGTCTTGTTAGCATATGTGCTAATATGTGTGTGTGTATGTGTGTGTGTATTTATATACATGGATTTATGAAATCCAAAAACTGAATCCATTTCACTTCTGGGATTCTGGGGACTTGTGGACACTCTTTTCTGAAAGGTTATCGAAAACTTGTGGTGTGGATTAAAACTTGTTTTAGGAGTTTAGATGCTCTTCTTCGTCATATTGTTTGAGCTATAGGTTGCGTATATTAAGTGTGCACTTGTCTGTCTGTTTTGTTTCAATTAATTTGTGTCAAAGTGTTGTCTAAATTGTAACTCTGAAAGGCAGATTTTTTGAATTTTGGTTGTACGTTTTTTCACCTTGTTTTCTACATTATTTGTTGATAGTTGATGTAAAATTACGACCTTATAAAAAAATCCTCCTCAAGGTTTTGATTTTTAATACTTAGCTTTGTAATGATATAAACATACAAAGACAAAAATAGTCAAAATTAAAAAAAATTAAATAAAATTGCACACAAGAGATAGAAGTACATATGTTGCATTTGTGTCTTGATGGATCTGTTACATTGTTTTCTACTGTTTTTGAGATATTCTTCTAATAATACATTTATAGTTTTACTGAAATGCGTTGCATTCCTAACAGCCCTATGAAACAATGATTTGTCACAAGCCTGATTTGCAATCTAAAGCTTTTTTTTTATCGTGATGAAGTCGAAAATGTAACATTTACCTTTGGTTTACCACAATTAGTATCACATTCTAAATCAACAAATCATTGTTCTAGCTGTCACAGAGCTTGAAAAAATGAGTACACAACCTTTAAATTTCAAAGTGTTGTCATTATTTTGTATCTATACTGAGTTTTGGTATGTGTGTCTGTTTTTTTTTTTTTTTTTGTTGAAATTTTCCAGTTTTATCTTTCTTTAATGCATAATAAAACACAGGGATCTGTCATGTCTGATTTTGTGAAGCTGGAAGGAAAAAAAATTTAAAGACCTTTTAAAACCAATAATGATTTAATAATTTATGTATTAACACACTAGATATGAATTGGCTATACTTTATTTTTTGCAACAGATTGACGCAATTGAATTTGTCTATAAACTGTAGATTGCTGAGTTAAAATCACCCATGATTAAATGTATATTTTGCTTCTTGTTGCAGTTCCCAGAGTGTGGATTTTATGGCATCTATGACAAGATTTTGCTGTTCAAGCATGACACAACCTCCAACAACGTCCTCCAGCGGGTCAAATCCACAAGTGACATTCAGGAGGGAGATCTGGTGGAAGTGGTGCTTTCAGGTGAGTCTTTCCCCAACAACAGTTCATAGCAGCTCTCTTCCTGCCTGCTTCAGTTCAGGAGAGATGGCCTTATTTTACTGTAGCCTGTCACAAACCCGTGGCTAATTTGTTCCTTTACTCTTTCAAACTGTACGGTCACATCATCAGAGAGAAAATCAATCTGCTTTCCAATTTTACCTGCATCTCTAATCCATAAAATATTTCTGCTATATGTTGAGTTTCTCTGACATGATGTTTATTTTTAACACCCACAGCTGCCACTCTGTTTAACTCTTGTCTCTTTTTAGCGGCAGCCACATTTGAAGACTTCCAGATTCGGCCCCATGCGCTCAATGTGCACTCGTACCGAGCCCCGGCCTTCTGCGATCACTGTGGAGAGATGCTGTTTGGACTGGTCAGACAAGGCCTGAAGTGTGATGGTGAGAAGCAGAGGACACTATGATAATAAGAAAAGACATGCAATGGCATCTAAAGATCTCTCTTTTGAAGTGATTTCTTACGACCCACAAATGTCTTTCTTCTCCTCCTCTCTGTTGCACCGTTTATTTCTACCCATCTGATTCTTTGATCTGTGCATCCCCCTGCAGGATGTGGGCTGAACTACCACAAGCGCTGTGCATTCAGCATCCCGAATAACTGCAGTGGAGCGCGCAAGCGACGGCTGTCCACCACTTCTCTGAGTAGCAGTCAGTCCCTGCGTCTCTCCACCAGCGAGTCAGTCTACAGCGTGGGGACAGCCTCCACCTGCTCTGAAGAAACCAGTTTAATTCGCTCCCACACACAAATGGTAATTCATACTCAGAGGGCTGTGGTGCATTTCAGTTTGATAAATGAAACTCAGATAAATAAATAACCCTTATGTCCCAAAATAACCTTCGGCTAGTTGATCGTTTTCCATCAGAACGGCGATTTTGTAGCTTATAATATTCATTAAAATGGTAATTAAACAAACTTATTTTTTTGACAATGGAGACTTTTTTTTCCAACAATATTTTTATTGTTTTTGTTTTTACAAATATATCTGCCCTATAACAAATACGAACAGGACTAACAAATGCCCTCTTAGTTACATATATATTCTTTTAAGTAATAGTCCATTGTTGAGGCTCCCTTGTTTGACGTTATGTTCTGACATTAATCTTGTCTTTAGCCGTCTTCTTCATTCTGAGGCAAGTCCGTTCCTTCAACAAAATTCGAGAAGGGTCTCCAAACGTTTTCAAATAATTCGCTTTTCCCTTTTTGCAGATATGTTGTGCGTTTTCAGCATTTGCCTTGTCCATTGTTTGGTTCCTGGTCTTGGTGTATTCTTCCAGACAATGGAGACATTTTTACTCAGGCCTTTAAATGTCTTTAAATGTCTTTGTGACAAAGGCATGCAGGTTTGGAGGTTTGCAGATATCCATCTGAAAACTTCCAAAATACTTTGCTGAACTGCATTCCACACGTAGTTGCTTACAATCACAGTAATTTTACACAAACGGCAACACTGTTAAAGGAAACAACTTTTTAAATGTAGCCGTAAAAAAAAAAAAATCGATCAGTTTCTGGTCTGTCAAATTGTTATCTCCTGGTTTTGGGATCATCATTTAACTTCCCAAATATCAACTGTGAGGTGCTGGCTCACGCTCATGCTGCTGTTGTGTAATATGTTTGGACAGCTACATGCAATTGTTTTGGGTAAAGAAGCACTCAGAGATTTGTTTTAACTGCAAACGTTGCAGTGATACATCTGTTGACATCTGTGGCACTTGACAAGATTTCCAGAGATACGTTGTGCAACAAATAACTTTGTGCGCAATGTTTAGAAGCAGCACTTGCACATGATGATTCTGCTTTCTGAAATAATGGTTTTTGAAAGTAAAGCATTCTGTTTAATTTTCTAATCGTTACATTAACACTAAAATATATACATTGACTGTATTCAAGTTTTTTGTAACAAGTACAAATAATACAACTCTTGAAATAGCAAGTGAAATTTTATTGTTTTTTTTTTTTATTTTTACCACTGTGAAATGCAAAGATTACACTGGCCAATTTAATTAACTAGCTTCACATTAGTTTTGCCAAAACTAATATGTAATGAAAACGTACTGCCAAGAGTAGATGATAACATTCTTTAATTCTTTTTTCTCTTTAAGCTAAATCACCGTCAGTATTACAGTTTTTGTCCTTCTCTATCTTCCAAGCCACGGACTCCTAGTGAGGCGCGGCGCTTCTACACAGGCCGGCCTGTTCATCTGGACAAGATCCTGATGACGAAGGTGAAGGTGCCCCACACATTTGCTATTCACTCATACACACGGCCAACGGTGTGCCAGTACTGCAAGAGACTTCTCCGAGGATTGTTCAGGCAGGGTCTACAGTGCAAAGGTGAGCACAGATGAACAGGGATGTGTTTTTAAGTCACTTCTGTGAACTAAAATATAAGATAATCATTTAATAATTAATGGCTTTGTTGAAATTAACCTTTTCTTGTGTTCCTCCTAGACTGTAAATTCAATTGCCATAAACGCTGTGCATATAAGGTTCCTAATGATTGCCTCGGGGAGACCATTGGAGGTGAGCAAAGACATAAATCCTCTGTCTAATGTATTTACATGGCTGCATTGTGTGTAAGTTGCATGGATTTGATAAAACATGCATGTTTTCTTTGTTAGAACTAATAACCATGTTACATGTCTTAAATATTCCAAATGACATATTGTCTAATACTAAAACTCACTGGCCCTAATGTTTTTATCTCTTCAGACAACAGAAGTAACTGTGGTAAGTATAATCAGTGCTCAGATGCATGCAAGCATGAGGCCTGGTCGTTGCTTTCCTGCTCTATTTCGCTCGATCCAAATCTCGCTTACAGCTCTGTGCGAAGCAAAGCAGAGTACAAGGTGCTGGTTTTTATCAGGCTGGTAAAGTTGTGCTTTTCACTTAAAATTGAGCTAAACAGTGTTTTTACTATTTCTCAGTGCCAGTAGTAATAATTGTAATGGCAGAGAAGTAGCAAACAGTGGTGGCTTTCACAGAATGGTGAATAGATTTGTTTTAATCCAGTTTGACTCAGACCCTCTTTCTTTTTTGCTCTTGCACTAGACATGCTGAGTCCCAGCGCCGACACCGAAGTGCCCATGGACTTCAGCAGTGAGTACGACACCTCGGACAAGTCTTCAATGGATGACTCAGATGAGGCCTGCAGCATCCCCGGGTCCTTTTCTCCAGACAGCAACCAGGATGGGACAGGTGGAGACCAAAGGTATGAGGAGGTCATTGTTACTTACTTACAAACCTTTGGCACAATAAGCAAAGTAGTGAAAATACTCAGAGGTCACAAAAATGTGTTTTTTTAATTTTTTTTTATTGAAATGCACTTTTTTTTCTTTTCTTTTTTTTTTTTTTAACCCTATTCCTGTCCCTGTTTCTTCATTTTTACACACTCAACAATAAAGATTAAACAAAAAAATACAACATTGTACTTAAGTGTATAGTAAGGGCTGATGTGTGGTGAGAAGGCTACTTCACCGATTGCAAACAACAAATAACGTCACCATTTGTCTTTTTCTAGTAACTTGTCCTATTTAGACAACAAAAAAAAAAACAACAACAAATGGCCAAAGCATCATAAAACATCCAACAGCTTGCTGTTTTTCTAAAGTGCATCCTCATGCTGCATGTTAACTGAGGGACCTCAATTAACATGCAGCATGTTAACTGCAGCATGTTAATAAGTACTAATTATAATCAGCACTGGAAATGGCTAAAAAATACCTAATTGTACTGTACAATTAGGAGGTTGATTTGGTTTACACTCATGCTTTTGTAATAATAGACAAAGTTTAACCCTGGATAGTCAAACTTGTAATCCGTTTCTTTACTATAAAACTCACATGGGGGATTTTAATTTTAAAATGCCTCGCTTTGTGTTTTTTTTTTTTTTTTTTTTTCCATAGTGCTAATATCCCACTGATGAGGGTTGTCCAGTCGGTGAGGCAAACGACTAGACGATCCAGCACAGCTATTAAGGAAGGATGGATGGTTCACTACAGCAACAAGGACACTCTGGTACATATCCTATAATTCCATTACAAAAGTCTAAAATCCAAATCTAAATGACTTCTACTGTACCTTCAAACTTGAACGTTGAAATCAATTCATTACAGGAATATACTGGATTTTCTTTGCATGTTTTCCATAAATTACAGCAGAATGATTTCTGTTGAGTAGCTCTTCTCTCAGCAGTTTTGACCTTGATCGCTTGGTTTCAGCCTTTATTGCTTCTCCCCCCTCCACCATGTTTTAATGAGCTGGTGTGCTTTTGGGAGCGTATGGACTCTTTCTGTCGACGCTGAAGCACTCGCCAAATATGTGGTTAAGTCAGTCTGAAATTGGATTTGGTACCTGGTCTTTCTACTGAAGTGCAAAAGCTACATTTGACCTTTAGAGAAATGTATTTATTTCTGTGGTCTTTTAGACTGTTTGCTCTCTGGCTGCACTTACACTCTTTCCTTTCCGTCCTTTCCCTTTTCTTTTTTTAACCTTCTTTTTTTATGTTTACCCTTGCATCCTGTAGCTTACCTGTTGTGTTATCTTATGTGACCACGTCAGATCTGAAGTGATCCTTTTTCATGCAGCTCTTCCTCATTTGTAGTCCTTTTACCCGCCGTGTTCCTTAGTGTTGTGTCTTACTTCTGCTGTCCCATCCTCTCCAACCCTAATCCCCGACAGAGAAAGAGGCACTACTGGCGTCTGGACTGCAAGTGCATCATCTTGTTCCAGAACAATACCTCCAACAAATACTACAAGGTACATATTGCTGATTCTAGAAGGATACGTATGAATTGTACGCTTTCTGTCCCTCACCAATGCATCCATGTTACTGCAGGAGATCCCCCTTTCTGAGATTCTGGAGGTGCGTCCTGCTACTGACTTCACTCTAGTCCCACAAGGCACCAATCCTCACTGCTTTGAGCTCGTCACAGGCACTATGTGCTACTTTGTCGGGGAGGACCCCAATACCCTTCCCTCACTGTCCACCAGCAACCCCCAGACCCTTCCCCAGACACCTCCCTCCCCCAGTATGGTCCAGCCCAACAGTGGCATTGGGCGGGAGGTAGCAAACGCCTGGGAGTGCGCCATTCGCCAGGCGCTCATGCCAGTCATCTTTCAGGATGCCCCTCCGGCTGAGGGCCACACGCCACACAGTGAGTTTAAGGATATAAAAAAAGAGCAAGTCCTTAAATGAAGCATGCTAAGACGTTTCTTTGGAAATGTAGCTTGTTGTATTTGGTAGTGCAGGCAAATGTTCCAGTGAATTTGAGGTTCTACCAGAAACATGTTGTGTGCCATACCCAACCTGTAGCATTTGGATGTTATTTCAGGACAAGCCTCTATCAGCATTTCTGTCTCCAACAGCCAAATCCAAGAGAATGTGGTATGACTTTTCACTCAGTTTTCTTTGGTCCAAGTTTTTGTTTTGTTGTTTCTCATCCAGCAGCATTTTCATTTGGATAAATCATTTTCTCTCTTGCAGGATATTGGCACAGTGTACCAGATTTTTGCTGATGAAGTGCTTGGATCTGGTCAGTTTGGTGTAGTTTATGGAGGTATGTGAACATACATAGTCACAATGACATGGTTACAGGCTGCTGTATTATGTGAGAAACGTGTGTGTGTATATATATATATATATATAATGTGTATATTTTTGACACAAAACAACACAAATGTAATGTTGAGAAGAAGAAACAATTAAAGAAGAAACAATTAAAAAAAAAGAAAAACAATACTGGACTGATGATTTTACTCGGGCTCTAACAGAAGAATGTCTGGTTTTTAAACATTTTAAAGTTGATATTAATTATTTCAGGAAAACACAGAAAGACAGGAAGAGACGTTGCTGTCAAAGTCATCGACAAGCTTCGATTTCCCACCAAACAAGAGAGCCAGCTGAGGAACGAGGTGGCCATCCTGCAAGTAAGAACACACGTTACACTATCTGTACGATAACGTGCTATAGAGAACCCTATTTAAAGTCTTAAGACGATATGAGCATTTTGTGATAGTCATTCCAGTAATGAATATAGTACTCGGTTTAGTAAAAGAATATTGAAAGGTGAACTGATTCTTGATAACTTCAGTGTTTGTTTGTTTGTTTTTTCATATCATGAATTGTCATCTGTATTTTTCTAATTTCTCTTATAAATTTGCTTGTTATTAATCACCTACCAAGACACTTGAAGATAAGAAAATACAGACCATCGAACAGTTTTATGCCAGACATTTTGATGAAAATCCCTAAGAAAACAACCTTCAACATAAAAGTGTCCGTGTTGCAAATAGAAACTGATTTAAATCCGTATCTGAATCAGAGGAGAAGGCTTTACATTAAAGTACAGGAAACTACAAATATTAGAAACAAATACACCTGCTGGTATGCAGTGAAATGTTGCAATAATGAAGAAGACCACCAGGGAGCACTGTATGTTGAAGCTGGCGAATGCCCACAGTGTGTGGAGCAATAAGGTTGAAGCACGAGCTCACAGTTCAAAACTTAATGCCGTCAATCTTTTACGGCATTTGACTTGTACTCCTACACTGTAACTTGCACAAACCCATTCAATATCTTGGAATGTTATGACAAAGTACATTTACTTCAGGAACTTTATCACTGAGTGATAAAGTTCAGCTGGTGATAAATGGAGCTTAATTACACAAAGATTGATGTTTGGAAGCATTTATTTCTGTTTATGACAATTTTCCGCTTACAGTTAAAGAAAACAAGATGTTTAAGATTAAAATATTACATCAGACCAAAAACCATTTTAATGGAGAAATGTAGCCTTTCTGAAAAGTATGTTTGATACCTTAAAGGTTGACAATACTAATAATACTAATAAGGTACTTTTAATCTGACTAATGAGCCTCACATTTCAATTCATTGAATATGACTGTATTGTTGCACTGAGCAAGACATGAAATGTGAATAACCAAAAATTTACATTTTTACCTTTCAGCTGAGATTAGTGTATGTTCATACTCAGTGTGGTTGTAGTTTTGGAGCTAAATTGGTTTTCCAGTCTTTTAATCCTTAACTTAATCCACTGCTAGCTGTGGGGCAACCAAGTGTTGGTGTCAACTCTCTTGTGAAAGACATTGTGAAATATTTCTTCCTTTGGTTAGGCATCGAGGGTTATGGATGTCATCTGGGGTGAGCAGAAAGATGACATGCTTCAGATCAGATCTGCTAATTTGTGGATTTCAGTTTCATATTATTTGAGTAGCACCAATCTGTCATGACTAGAACCTCAATCGTTTTCACTGTCACCTGCGATCAGCCATAACACAGTGGTGTCATGAGCACCACTGTTTAGGATGACGTTTCCAGAATAGGTGGGAGTACACTCGTGTGTGTATAGAGAACATAAAGTAGTAGGCTTAGCCCTCCGCTCTGAGGAGTGTTATTGCTCAGTGTTTAAAACGAGGAGAAATTGGTCAGAGGTTTTACCTCTTGCTGCTGCACTTTATTAAGGAAGTGATGGGCAAGGAAAACAGGTCACCAGAGAGTCTGGGATGATGGTGTTGAAGTCGATGTTTTGCTTGATAAATCATATTATCATATGTCTCCTCTTGTGATTCAGGCGAGAGGGTTGTGACTTTAGTGTCCTCAATAAACCTGTCTTGGTTGGCATGAAAGTGGTCCAAATTGAAAGGTGGACCAACCTTTTGAAAATACTTCATTATACTATAATCCTTGAAACTTGAGTTAGCAAGAGTTCATTTGGTTCTTTAGATTTACTGAAGTATTGTAACGTGATGTTTTGTGACTACAGACTGCTTTTGGATTAAGTTCTTTTATGGTCTATGACTCAGGTGTAAACATAGATATATTCTTTTAACCAGCAGGTGAAGGTAAATTCATTATTTACAGACCAGAGTTGACCAGTTCAATAGTAAATTTGCTTGAGAGAAAACAAATTAGGCAGGTATTAAACATACTTTTAATTAATTCCACTTTTCTGTGCTTTTGAAGTTGGTTTGATGTAACTTTCTAATCCTACATATGATGTTTTGATTAGTCATAGGCTGAAAATCATTATAATTAACAGAACTAAAGGCTCTAAAGTGTCAGAATATGTGAAATTAATCTATAGTATGACTCATTTACTCAGTGAATTGAGTTACTGAAGTAAAGGAATTTTCAATTATATTCAAATTTATTAAACAGATGTGTATATTCTGACTCTTTAAAATGTTCCTCATCTTGCTTCACATTATATTTCCTGTGGTTTATGGTCTCACGCTGACTTTGTGTCTGACTATACCTTCCTGTTTTTGCATGCATGTGAAAGTCTGCTTTTTTTTCTCCGTCACACACCTTAAGATGCGTTCTTCCCATTTCAAACCTAACTTTATCGAAACATGTCTTTCACAATTCTTCAATTCACTCGCCTCAGTTTTTCTCTCACTCTCCAAAGTCTTCAACATGTTTACATTGTATACAACTTTTTGACCAAGCTCTTGTTTTCTTTCAACCAGAGCTTGCGACATCTGGGAATAGTGAACCTGGAGTGTATGTTTGAAACCCCAGAGA
Organism: Poeciliopsis turrubarensis; assembly: GCA_010277015.1. Classification (NCBI taxonomy): domain Eukaryota; kingdom Metazoa; phylum Chordata; class Actinopteri; order Cyprinodontiformes; family Poeciliidae; genus Poeciliopsis; species Poeciliopsis turrubarensis. The sequence goes on from VMRN01000005.1 coordinate 2,281,657, forward strand.
AAGTGTTTGTGGTGATGGAGAAGCTGCATGGTGACATGCTGGAGATGATCCTTTCCAGCGAGAAGGGAAGACTGCCAGAGAGGCTAACTAAATTCCTCATCACACAGGTGTGTTTTTGTCACTGGCAGAACAACAAATTGTAACTAAATGCTGTTTATGTTACATCTGCTAAGCATTTCTGCTGTTGTACTATGAATACAGTACTGTCAAAAAACTATTTGCCCCCTTATAGAAGTTTTCTGTTTCTGCACAAAGTGTCATTTGGCAATTAATGACGCTTATAACTCAAAGTTGACAATGTTAATGGACTTTTAATACATGTTGTAATGCAACTTGACTTTAAAAGTGTCATTATTTACCGAATGACACTTGACTTCATGACAACAGTCAGAAACATTCATGAAGACTCCTTCATGTTCATGACAGGTGTTACGTCAGTCTTATGCACACCCCGTCAAATAAAGTGTTACCCATATTTCAACAAGATTTTGTTTTCACTCTTTTAATATAACTAAAAGAGGAAAAGTTGTCACTTGATAAATTCAAATGATAAATTCTTCAAGAGATAAATAAACAAACTATATTTGACAGTCAAATAATGTGGTAGTACTGTGATGGTCTGGGCCTAATGTTGTGCTTCAGGACCTGGATGACTTGCTTCAACTGGTAGAGTCAATAAATTTAGTATTTACCAGAAAATCTTTAGGGAAACGCTCAGCCTTTGTTCTGTCACTTTAAGGTCATCTGAGCTGTGCAGCATGACAATGACCAGCAATACTCATGTCCTGCAGAGACGTTGCTGAATTAAAGCAACATACCTAAACAGCGATGCGAAACATTAATTGCCAGTTGCAACCAAGGACGGTCTCCAAGCATAATCACTTTTTTGCATGCATTGTTTTGAATTGCTGTTTTTTCTGACAGTTCCATGTGGACAGCCTTATAAGAGTTATTTTCAATTTTATACTTACAGTTTCCTTTGAGTCATTTTCTTACTGTGTGGTCTGTGGCATGCTTTTCTGTTTGTGAGAAGATTCTTGCAGCTCTCAGACATCTCCACTTCAAGAATATCGTTCACTGTGATCTGAAACCTGAGAATGTGCTGCTCGCCTCAGCCGATCCCTTCCCACAGGTACCCACACAAACGAGCATCAGGGCTTATATATACAGTTAAACCAGATATTTATGCACACTGAATAAAAAAGACTCACACAGTCTCAAGTTAAATCAGACCAAACTTTTCTTGTTTTAAGTTGGATAAAATTATACCATTTTTTTCTATTTGCTAAATGTTAGAAAACTTACCAGGAACTTTTTTTGTAACTTTCTTTCAGCAGTTTACACATATTTGGTCATTGTCAGAGATAATTATATTTTAAGCCATATGACTTTGGTCAAACATTTTGGACATCCGTCCACAAACCTCTGGCAGGTTAGCTGAGGCATTTGAGTCAATCAAGGTTAAACCAGTGGGTGTGTTTTAAGGCTGCACCAGAAACGCACTTCTTTCTTGTTTGACATGATGGGGAAGTCCAAACAAATCAGCCAGTATATCAGGAAGAGCATTGTGCACAAGTCTATTTCTTCTTTAGGAACAATTTCCAAGTGATTGAAGGTGCTGCATTCATGTGTTCAAACAAATATACGCCAATATAGACTTGGTGGGAATGTCCAACCATCGTACTGTGCAGGAAGAAAACAGGTTGCGTGTCTCAGACATGAATACATGAATGTGCAAATCAACTGTTGCTCAAAAGCCAAAGACGTTGTGAAGAAAGATGATGTAGCTGGTAATGCAGAGTTGTTATCAACAGTGAAACATGTCCTGTACCGACATGGGCAGAAAGGAAGAAACCTTTAATTCAGACAAACTATAAAAAGCCAGTTTGCAGTTTGTAGATGCACACAAGGAGAAACTTTTTCATTTTTGGAGACTTGTCCTGTGGTCTGATGAAACTAAAGTGGAACTGTTTTACCTTAACAACTATCATTACATTTGGAGGAAAGGCAGGGATGTTTGTACCGCCTTAGTTTTGAAGCATTATGTTGTGGAAATGTTTTCCTGCAGGAGATTCACGTCCTAAAATAGATGCCTTCACGAGGAAAGAGCATTGAAATATTGAAGCAACATCTAAGGACATCAGCCAGGAAATAAAAGCTTAGCTGCAGATTGATCTTCTAAATGGATATTGACCCTAAGCATACAGCTATAGAGGCTACAAAGGGCCTTAAGGACAACGAAGTCAGTGTTTTGATGTTGCCATCACAAAGATTGAAATATGGAGAAGTTGTGGGAAGATACAAAAAGGGATTTGAGAGTGAGACGGTGTACAAACGTGACTGAGTTTCACCAGTTGTCATGAGGAAACTCCTGCAAAACTCCTGCAAACTTTACTGTGTGAAATGTCAGGTAGAAAATCCAAAAGGTTTGACACAAATCATACAGTTTAACCTACAACTATCCCTGATACTTACTGAAGACCTGATAGAAATTTGAAGAAAGTTACAAGAAATATGTCAAAATAAGAGTTTTCTAACATTTAGTAAATAGACGTAATTTTGACTGACTTAAAATGAGAGTTTTGATCTGATTCAACGCCAAACAGTGAGAATAAATGTGTCTTTCGTTTTAACTGTATGAAGCATACTAATTCCCTAATTTACTTTTATGCACTCTTATTCTAAAAATCACCTCTGTTGGTGCAATTGATCATCTCCTTGTCGGTTCCAGGTGAAGCTGTGTGACTTTGGTTTTGCACGCATCATCGGTGAGAAGTCTTTCCGTCGCTCTGTCGTCGGCACACCTGCCTATTTGGCCCCAGAGGTTCTGCTGAACCAGGGCTACAACCGCTCGCTGGACATGTGGTCAGTCGGCGTCATCATGTACGTCAGCCTTAGCGGCACGTTCCCCTTCAACGAGGACGAGGATATTAATGACCAGATTCAAAACGCAGCATTTATGTACCCAGTCAACCCCTGGAAAAAGATCTCCAAAGACGGTAAATGGGAAGGGGTTTAATCAGTAATGGGCCAAATTGATTAAAGTTGAACAATATTAGACTTAAATAGTGCACAAGCAGTAAGAAGGCAGTAAAAGACTCACAGTACCTGGTATCTTTCACCTCCCCCATAAAAGTGTTGCTCGAGCAAAACCACCAGAGACACAGACATTTGTAACCACAGACCTTTCTCGATCCAGCAGACGCAGCATTCACAGCTTTAAAAATTTAACCACCTAGCCTCAGCCTACCTGTGGTTGCGTATTAGTTGAAGCAACAACAACGACATATTTTTTGACATACCTATAATATCCCAACTAGTCGATCAGCAGTGTCATGTAAAAAACTTGATATCTCTAAACGGTAAAATCAAAACAAATGTCAACTAGAACTGCCAACTCTCTTTCTCCCGGTCTGGGACCGAAGCTTTCAATTTACGCTTTTGTTTAGTTTGTATCATATGATTTGTTCCAGAAGTAAAACCTCTGACCTGAAAATGACATCACAGCCGAGCAGAGTACCTTCCATCAACAAGTTGGGAAACTCAATTTGCTACTTGTGGCGCATTTCCACTGTTAGCAAAACAACACTATGTATGCATCTCCAATTCAAGGTTCACATACTAAAGAATATGTTCACAAATAGAGGCTGTACAGCTCCATATGTGCCAGAAACAAACTAATAGAGAAATTGCAACTGCATCGTTCACAATATTTTACGTGTGGCAGCCATTTTGAAAATGGAAACAAGAGACCTATGACTTTCCCGGTCCTAATTTGAACCTCAGTGAAAAGTTCCAGCTGTATTTCAAAAAGAAAATTCAGAAAATCCAACATCCCAGAACCAACAGCAACAATAAAAGCTGAAGGTTTGACGCTTGGAGGCATAAAATCCCGTTCAACGCTGGAACAAGAAGATAAACTTTACTATGTTGCCATGGATAAGATTTTTTTTTTTTTTTTTTTCAAAAGCAAAATGACTGTAAGGCGCAGCGATCAGACAATAACCTCCAGGTCAAGCACATCTTTTGACTCTGCTGATTTCTTTCCAATTCTGGGATTTTCCTAGATACAATGAACGTTTTTAGGGCTTCCCACTGGGCCGACGTTTCAAACTAACAGCAATTACAACAACATACACTTCTTAATTTAAGTATAATATTTGCTCACTAAGTGTAGACAACAACCCCTCTGTCCTACAATAAGCTTAGGACGGTTTGATGGAAAAGCTTAGAAAAAAAAATCTTTTTTTTTTCACGTAAATTAACTAAAAACATATATTTGCTACTATATTTATATTTGCTATATTTATTTCATACTTGCTCTTCTTTATTTTTTGTTCACTTTTAACAGCATTGTAAAACAGGTATTTGATAAAGCCGTGATTTTCATTTTAATAACTTAAATAAACAATCTCACTATTATTGATTTCTCAGCTACCGACTTGATAAACAACCTGCTGCAAGTCAAGATGAGGAAACGCTACAGTGTCGACAAAAGTTTGAGCCATTCCTATTTACAGGTAAGTTAAGGAAACCATTTATTTGATCTCGCACACATTTTTGAGAGACATTGATAAAAGTAGAAGTTTTTTTGCTTTATCCAAAAGAACAAAAGCTTTTAAAATCATGAGGTCTCCTAGAAATCTGTGAACTGTTAAATTATATTTTATTTAAAAAAAATGGAAGTTCAAGGCTGATGTGTGCATAATGGGGAAAATAACCTGCTCTTGTTTTGCAAGTTTTCTCAGTCGCCAAGTACCGCATGGTCTCCATTTTTATTTAGCAAAGGTTTTAAGATAAGAACCCAAGTGTTAGAAAAAAAGAAATATTTTTACGTGAAAGTTAGAATTAATTTGCAATCAAAAATTGTGAAATAATTATTTGATCCACCTGAAAACTCACTGTTTCCCAGAAATCATAGATAAACAGTTGATTCTCTTTATCTCAGCTTGTTATGTGTGTTAAGCAGATTATCTGCGAAATTAGTTTTTTTCCCCCAACCTTTCCACCATCAAGGGTGAGGTCAACGAACTGTGAAAAGATGTTGCAATCTACACCAGACTGCAGTGGGCAACATGGGCATTAGTAAGAAGATTTGTGATGAAGCCGCTGCTGTTGGAGCCATAATTTAGCATAAAAGGAAAAATAAAATGACCATCTGTTTTCCCTGGTCTGGAGTTCAATGAAAGATTTTGCGTCACAGCATGTGGATAAAAACGAGAAAGGCAGAGAATGCTGATTATCGATTATGATACTTTAATGCACTACAATGTATATATATTTTTTTATTTAATTCTATGTATTATGCAACCATCTATACACATGTTTTCGGTCAAAATTTTGTCTTATTCCACAAAGGTTAAGTTAACCAAAAATACTTCTCTTTCCTACGCAGGTCTACAAAATAAGAATACTATAATATATCATCACCTCTCTAAAATAATGGGCTAAAATAAGTCATTTTGAAAAGACCACCACCTGAAAATGACTTAATTGTTTTAGTAAGTGTACAGGAGAGTGTAGGAGATTTCCATCCTCCTGTTTGTCTCCTGTGTTTCAGGACTACCAGACGTGGCTGGACCTGCGGGAACTGGAGACCAAGCTCGGTGAGCGCTACATCACCCACGAGAGTGACGATAGCCGCTGGCAAATGTACGCCACGAAGCACAAACTGTCGTACCCGGCTAACTACGTCCCTCCTCCGCCTGCGTCAGCCTCTGATGATGATGACGGCGGGGAGGACTCAGACATGAAAGGCCTCACTGAGAGAGTCAGCATCCTCTGACCACAGAAACGCACTCCTCCTGACTTTTTTTTTTTTTTTTTTTTTTAAAAAGAAGACGGTGCAGTCTACCGAGTGAGAAGACCTTAAAACTTTGCAGAGAACATGCGTTTCTATCGAGAACATTGCTCTGCTGTTTGAACCTCGTAGCCTGCTTTGTGTCAGTTTCACTGCACTAAATCCAATTTCTTTCTCTTCTAACCAGGAGTCCTCAGAACTGCTTATCGCTCACCTCTGCTGTTATTGGTTCTTTTTCATCCTTTGAATGTTTGTGGGGAGTTTTTTTTTTTTTATTTTTTTTTTTATCTGGAAGGCTTCCCACTTTGATTTCAAATTATGTTTGATTCACCCAGCAAGGTTTAAGAGACTGAAGAAGTCACACTTGAACTGGTAAAATCTGTCACAGAAACCAAAGGCAGCGTGATCTTGTTCCCTCGCTGCAATGTGGATCACAGCAAAAGCAAGAAATGGCCTTGGACCACGAACTAAAGTTTTTTTTTTTCACCGCATGTAGAGAAAGCAGCCTATTGTCTGACCAGAACTGCAGGAATTCCTAATGTGTGCCTTCAAAAAAGTGGCCTTAATATTCTCACCATGTCTTTTTAAACGATGGGTTTTTACTATAAAAAAAAAAAAAAAGACTTTCTTTGCCGGTAATTACTCAACTGAATGCACAGAAGTCAAAGCCATTTTCACTCTCAAATGAAATCCCATAAATCCATGTCTTGCAGATGAAAAAGCCTTAAAAATGGGAAGTATTGATCTATCAAGAATGTACTATTTATAGTAATTTCCACCAGCTAGGAGCAATAATAGACTCATGGGGGGAAAAAAAAAACATAACAAATTATAAATGACACTGTGAATTTGAAGGAAGACGAAAAACTAAGCTTCTTTTGACAGATCTTTTTTCCCCCTCCCACATTTCTTCCTTCGGCTAACAGATTATCAGTCTTGTGTCTAAGGAGTTGTCACTGAGTGGTGAAATTGCTCCTATTGTGTTGAGACTCTGTCATCAGTTCCTAAAATCAAGTTGAAATCAAGATTATAGCGCGTCCTCACAGCCGACTGTCATGCTGTCGAGGACGAGCGGATAAATGGGAACATCTTTTCACAGCAGCCAGACTTCATCGCAATCACAAACGTCGATGTATATAAAACTTAAGTGGAAGGAGGGGCTTAGTTAGTTTTTGATTACTTTTTCCAAAAAAAGGTCATAAAAACGTGGCACGCATTTGTATTTAGCCTCCTTGTCCTCCACTGCTTCTGAATAATACCTTCAGTCGCCTACCAGGTAAATAAAGTGTGTAATTTCCTCGCAAATGGCAAAATAGTGCCGTTTGCAAACAAACGGCACTATTTTGGAAAACATCTCAAATGGTACCGTTCAGTCCACAATTCATAAAAAGAAACAGAAAATCATATGTGGCACATATTATGTGCAAATGATTCGGCAGCCACTAGTCCCACGGCACAAACATCTACAGCTGAGGGCTTCTGAGCAGCGGATCTTCAGTAATGAGGCCTCTATGGATAACATAGATATATATCAAAAGGAAACTATAAAACATCCAGTCTGACTAAAAATGAGCTGTATTGTGACAAAAGGACAAGAGTTTCAGAGACAAGTCCAGAAGAATTTGCAGCTGTTGCCGTGAAAGACGCTTCCGCGAAACAAATTTGCGCCTGTAATCAAGTTTCGAAACAAGGTGTTATGTTTCCTCCATTTCCCGATTCTTTACTGCTTTTGGTTGGTGTGTTACATAAAGTCTCAATACAAGACATTGAAGGCAGCGGGTGTGATGTGACAAGCTGAAAAAGTTTAAAGGCATATAAGTTCTTTCGTGTTGTAGTAAAAGTGCTCGGGTGGACAGGATGGGTTGTCTGACCAGAACTAATATGCATGTAGTTAAACTACATTTCTTTTCAATATGTTGCATGTTTATTTTTATTTTTTGTGAAGTACAGTTATCTCAAGATTTTTTGGACACGCTGTAGTGATGACAGCCTATTATGAAAAATATGTAACCTGGAACTTTACGTAGTTGTCAAATGTGTGTAGATCGTGTCCATGTTGTTTGAATGACGCTCCTGGTCTTTATATCGAATAACGCAGACTTGAACTTTATTCTGTCTGTTCTAGAAATGTTAATAAACCATCGACATGCTCGTCTATCTGTGAGTTCATTTTAGGGCTTCTGAAGTGAAAACCTGCACAAATCCAATTGGATTTGGTTTGTTAGGCTGCGTTCACACTGACGCCTTATCCTGGGTTTCTTAACCCTACTGTAGTAAAACAGCTCTCTGGTCTGCACTGGACCAACACTGTGACTCGTTTACATTGTAGTTTGAACTCTCTGATCCTCATCCCATGGCTAATTTATGTTATTCCAAAATGCATTATGAGTAAATGCAGGCGCAATCTCAGCCTGCAGCCTCTCCATTTAATGCAATTACCTGCTGCGGTGCAGGGCTTCAGGCACTAACGGATGAGAACGGAAGTGCAATCACAATATGCGATCATGTTGCATAAACGCAGTACAAACTCCCTTTTGTTGTTTATTCACTCTGCTAGCTGATGGTTATCTCGGCATCATTAGACCAAGCACTCCAACCCCGTTTACCACAGTCTGCATTCCAAGTTAAAGACCTTATCCTTTTTTCTGACCATCAACAAGATTCTTTCAAGTCTCCGTCCTTTAACTGTAATGCAACAAAAGGGAGAAATCTGAGTGACTGTATGTTGGCATTTGCGTTTACACAGAGTTGGGTAGAGGAGCATACTTTGTAGTAAGAATACTTTGATCTAAGAGGCACCTTTTCATATCAAGACTGGTAAATGGTTTCCGAAGCTTGTCCTTCTCTTCTGGTTTTTCATCTTGCATAATAAAATCTTAATTTCCTCTTCCATGTCTAATCCCCGACAAGAATCTTTTGATTACAAAGTTGGGCGTCTCTGCTTTCACTTGCTAGTGCAGACAATTAGCTGCTAAAGTGCAGCCTGGGGCTCAGGTACAAAACTAACCTACACTCGACGGAGATGAGTGTAGGAGAAAGGAGGAGAAGAAAATCATTTGGCATCACTTAGCCAACGGTGATTGATGCGGCTTTGGAGGATGCGTTTTCACTGCAATCGGCTGAAGTGTGGCCAACAGAGAATGGAAAATAAATTATTCTGCTTGCCTCTGCAGCCACAGGATCCTCTTGAGTTCCACTCATCTCACTTATGAGATTCTACCTTTATCCAACAAAAGCTGCTTTAAGTTTCTATTTTTTTTTATTTTTTATTTTTGGTGTGGGTACATTAGTATGTAAATCCACCTAATCTTTAATTAAATCCATGATGGGTCTGTGTGAGAACATACTCCATCCATAATGTCAGTTTACCCGAACAGAAATTACCATGACACATCACTTGTTCTTCACAGAGATAAAAAAATATATTTATCCGTCAGTCTGCAAGGTGAGAAGTAATTCATTGCTGCATCGTGAACACTCCTCATTCCTTTATTGTGTTTTATTCAGAGAAATATTGTCAATCAGGGTTTTGTTTCCATAGAGATTGTGTCATTGTGCACCAGCACAAACGCAGCCGAGTTAATTGACACCTAATGCGTCTGATTTGAAGAAGGTGAGGAGCTGGTTGACCTTCCAATGACCTCTAGAAACATTTCTGAATATCTTTAAAACGATGGCGGCACAATGAAAATTTTTTTCTGCACATACAAGCACAAACGTAGCACAAACGTTTGACACCAATTTTGTCTGATTTGAAGAAGGTGGGGGGGGGGCAACTTCACTCAGGTCTTGGACGTCTGTCAACGCACGGCGGCTGTCACCGGAAGTGCCTCGCCACGAATTGCGCATCAACAAGTTTCTTTAAAAGGCCATTAAATCAGTCACAGAGTCACTGATGCTACGCGTGCGCCGTACCTCACACCAAGCGAACAACTTTTATTGGAGGATTATGAGGAATTGAATTCAATAGATTATTGAATTTGTAATTAGCCCCCAAAATTTGTCACAATACTTTAGTTTCTTCATCAGCCATTTGTGTAATTCTCTCGACACATGCAATAATCTGTTAGCCTGGTCTAGAGCAAACCAGCTCCACAGGATAAATCACCATGGCAACTTATGCGTGGTGCTTTTGTGAAACCTCATTGCAGCTTCGTTAAGCCAGGATATCCGGAAAATCCCGGCTTAATCTGGTATCTGAGTTTTGTGAAACGGATCTCTTGTGGTAATTTTGTCATTAAGTACACACAGTAGCTTTTATTGCTGAAACAAGCACAATGTTTTTAAACAGAAAATGAAGCTCTCTCATTTTAAAGTTACCATTTAACTTTCATCAGCTTTCCAGTCAGATAAAATTAAATCTCCAAATTAATTTCCCGGCATGAATTTCAATCTCAGCCCATTTCGGTAACGCACATTTAGATTGTGTTCAATTAAAAAAGTTTGGATGAAAGTCTTTACCGTGACACTATGTTGCTTTGTTTGTCTTTCCAAGTGATTTGAATTGCAAAGAATTGTAGACACTGATCAAGATACGGCTCACGTATGATTTCCCTCTGCTACTCGTGACAGAAAGCTGAAGCTCGATGCAAAAAGGTGCAGAGCGTTGTTGAATTACGGTGAAAATGACAAAGAATGGTTTTGCATCACATTAAAATCCAAAGTTTGTTCAGTTTTGACGCCGCCTGCGTCACTGGCAACGCGATCTGGCACCTTCCAGATTTGTCATGTTTCATGTCATCTGCTTTCTGTGAAGGCTTGATTGAATTGTAACTAACGAACATTAGTTGAGGCTGAAAACAGAGGATGTGGTCACAGATTTCAGGAAATCCCCCCCCCTCACCCTCCTACACCAAAAATAATTAAAGTCGTTTAAGTGGAAATATTTATGTTCACCTGAGAAAAGTCGAGAACAATTTTGTTATCGTCAACCAACACATTGCAACAAGAAGTTCCAGATTTTTAAAAAAAGTTTTGAACACCCACACTCACTACTGAATATTCTAATAGAGAAACCTCATAGACACAAGCGCATTCACACACGCACACGCATAGGTGTTTAGATTCAGATGCCTGTCAGATATACTCCGAGCTATTTTGGTTGCCACTGAATACATCTTGCAGATACTGTGTGCATGCAGCATGTGCATGTTATTTGCTGATGTGGTTTCTCAGTTTTGTTTCATTCTCTCTTCACACATCAAGAGGCAGACTTACAGGCTGTTCACGGATGTTCTGTTCCAGAAGCGTAATGAAGCCAAAGTGCGAAGCTAATGATTTGATTTCACTCCTTTCTGCTTCACACACCTCAGGTATGTATTCCTGCTTCCTGGAAATAAACATCTGCAGCAGCTGCTGATGTTTACTTAAGATGGGTCTCTAGGAACCATACAGAGGCATTTCTCCTATCTGACAAACACAAGTCCAGTCCCAGCCTGTGCACAACTCCTTACATGTAGATCATTTAACTTGTGAACCTTTGGAATGGGTACAAAAGGGCACTGGAGCCGATCCATGAAAAACTGGGACATGGGTGACAGACGTTTCCGAGCCTGAAGTGAAATGGGTAATTATTACGTAAACGTGCACCGTCTGCAGATGGTTTCCAAGAACTGAGTTTCTTTTCCTCATGCAGAAGCACCCATTATCGCACGCTTGTTATTATACCATTCAGAGTTAACTCCGCCTGCTGCTTGTACGAGTGAGGTCACATTTCTACCTCCTTCCCTTCGTCTGTGTATTTTCCCTCCCTGTTTGGTGATTTGCTTCAAACACTCGGCTGACTTGCTGCTGACATAGAAGTTGCAGCTGCTTTCAGGAAGTCCTAAACGAGAAAAAAGCTTATTAAGAGAAATTACAAAGGCGAAGGTCCACGTACTTTGTGGAAATTGCTTTTCTCGCCGGTGATGTTCTCACTCGTTGAGGTGGACAATGTGAGACTGGATTTTAAATTCTGAGGGTTTTCCTTTCTCTCTGAAGAACGTTTTCTGACCAGCAGAGACTGAAGCTGAAACATCTGGGGAACGTGTTCACTCCTTGGCCGGAAGACAGATTTTCTCCTTCAGACGGACAACTCTGAACAAAAACAGGTGAGGCTGTTACTGACTGAAGTTATAAATGTGAAATATCTAACAGAAAACTTACAAAAAAAAAAAAAAAACACATCTTAGAAGTAGTAGTACCAGGGTTAAAAATTAGATCTTGTTTTTCTAATTTTAACAAAAGTGAATTTTGTTACCCTAACAGAACCTTTTTTTTTTTTAACAGACTCGATGCCTGACTATTGTGTGGTAATGTTTGATTTTCTAGTTTAATGTAATTCCCAGAGCAGGACACTTTGAAATGTCTCAGGTTGCAGGAGAAGGTTGTTTGAGAAGATGGAAGTTATTGATTTGACTTTGAAATAATGGGTTTTGCTTTGCCTGGTCAAGCAGCGAAGCTCTAAATCAAACATTATTTCCAGTTTCTAAAAGAGGAAGCACTACTCATCTACTCCACAAACATTAGCGCAACTGTGAAATGGAAAGGCAGAAATGTCCTCGTCAAAAATACTGCGTGATAAAACGCCGAGAATTAAGGACGGATGCTGACAGTTTCAATAACTTACATTTGTTATTTACATTTTCTGCACATTCTTGTTTCATGTTCTTTTTGTGTTGCTCGGAAACAAACCTTGTGCGCAGATTTTCTCAGCAAGTCAAAAAGAGCATGTAAATGGAACAAAATAACTTCCAGCAGAATCTCCAGCCTTTGTGCAAATGTTATTTTTTCTATTTCTGATCAAATTTGGATTGTGATTTAAACACATAACCAACATCAACACCAAAAATAAAGATGCCACACACGAAACATGCTCATTTTTTTTTCAAAGGGGGGAATACCAACGTGTGGTTAGTCTCAGTCTGATTACTACAACTGTACAGTTTTACAGAAGTGAGCGCCTCCGTTGGAAAAAACCTTGCTGTGATACCATACAAGTTTCCAATGCGTGTTTCTCTTGGAAAATGATTTGAATGAACCTGTGAATCAAATCGCCACCAAAGCAGCTCCGCATTGTGACTCATGAAGGTAATCTGATGCTGCCTGGATTCCCCGTTATTGGGTTTTGAGCATGTTAATTCCATTACAGGCGCCCCGAGCCTGTAAACAGAGCAGAACGAGCCTGATGGAGGAAGATAAAAATAGCCAGGAGATAAAAATAAAAGCATCACCGATCTCTAAGAAAAGTACAAAACATTTTCCTAAAAAAAAAAAAAAAAACAACCCCCAAAACATTTAAACGACCTTTCTGTTCCGAGAATCAACCCAATAATATTGTTTCTGATGTCTTTTAAAGAATCGCCGGGCGACACTGATGGCACTTTTGAAGGGTCGGTGTTGATGATGCGTCCACACAGTAAATCAGGAAGACAATAAAAACAAGCAATTTGCCTGATGGGTCACGTTTGCAGTATTAAATCTTTGAGGGAGAGTCAACAACTGGACACGTCTTTGTCCCTTCAAATTAAAGCTGGACGGCGAATTAAACGATCAGCCTGTGAGCATCCATTTAAATCAGTGACTGAATCTGACAGTGGATTGTTCATCTCTCCACAGAATTACAAGTATGCACAGCAAAATTAGATTTAGCCTGCATTAAAGAGCGATTGCTGGATGCAACCTGTTGAGACTCTGTTCGTAAACCGTTTCGATTCACGGGGTGGAGTTATGGGACAGATTAAATGAGGAGTTAAAAGAAAGTCAAAATTGAATACAATTTAAAAGGAAATATAAGGAAGTCATTTTATGGGTGAGAGTTAGCGCTAATGTGTTTATGTATATTGAGGCGAATGCATGTGAGTGTGTGGGTATGGCTGAATATATTTAGACATGTAAACCCAGATAAAGTGGAAAATTGATTAACCTGTTTATTTTTATTTTTGATTGGGTTGATTAATGAGGGCCCATCTGAAAGTATTGTGAGTTTAGTTCATTACTTCTTCCCGGACCTTTTCGAGCGTGTTAAGATTACTGTGGTGCAAAAACATGTCTTTTGCATTCCTTGTTTTTGTGCATCCTTTTATACAACTATCAGGTTTCATTTCATTTCGCGCTGTTCAGCGTGGATGAGCGGCAGAAAGAGACGCGCGACATGAAAACGCGCTTTCATATAAATGTGTTTTGTTTTCTTCATCTTTCAGGTGAACTTCCAAAACCACACAGCGGCTGAACACTGAGGACACGATGAACGTCACAACCGCAGCAATGCCAGCCGCGTCAAATGCTACAACTACACCGTGTGTTGCCATTGGTGCGAGTCCTATGAGCGACTTCCTGATGGCTGTTTACATCCTGGTTTTTGTCTTCGGCTTGACCTTCAATGTGGTGACTTTGTACCCGATATACCAGCAAGTAAAGCAGCAGAACGTTTTAGGGATCTTCCTGCTCAGCCTGTCAATCTCTGACTTGCTATACATCTTCACCATGCCCCTTTGGATAAATTACTACCGATGGGACCATAATTGGAGACTAGGTGTGGAGTCCTGCAGTGTCGCGGGATTCTTCTACTACTCCAACATGTACATCAGCATTTATCTGCTGTGTTGCATCTCTGTGGACCGCTGCCTGGTGGTCTGTTACCCGCTCCACTTCAAGCCCCATCGTACATCTCGATACGCGTGGGTCCAGTGTGCCTTCGTTTATGCTTCGGTTACAATCACACACATATTCATTCTGATTAATGACAACTTAACAGATGCTCATGATGACTCAAACAACAGTGACCGCTGTTATGAGACCTACCCAATGCAGCCTAAAGTGGCCTTGTTTAATATGATCAGAGTGGGAATCGGCTTCGTACTCCCACTGCTCGTGTTGGGAGTGAGCTACTGGAGGGTGCTGGCCACTGTGGGGAAAAGTCCCGGCCTGAGTGCCGCAGCTAAGAGGAAAGTTCGTCTGCTGTCCTATGGAGTAATTTGCATCTTCTCAATTTGTTTTGCTCCCTATCACATCCTCCTCTTTGTGCGCTCGCTGGTCCGTTTCTCCAACACAGATGAACTTTACTGTGGTTTTGAAAGTGGCATGCACTTCCCCTTCTCCAGCACTCTGGCGCTGTCCAGTCTGAACTGTGTCGTGGATCCTGTGCTGTATGTTCTGGTCAGTAATGGTGTAAAAGATAAACTGAAACTTTGCTGCGGACGTCATGAACAGAAAGGGACGGAGGACTGCAGGCTGACTTCGAATAAAAAAGAATCATCTGATAATGCGATTGCCTTGATATGAAGGGCAGGCGGACTGTGATGTATTATTTGTTTGAATGTCTGTATGTACAATATGTATTAGCCCTTACGACCTCAATCACAGTGACTTAAAACTACTCATTCCTGTGACACAGGATGGGCGATTGTGATGCAGGGAAACACAATCTGCTTCTGTTGTTTTCAGAAACATGTTCCCTCTTCTATGTGACATGTGAACCAGTTTAATTCAACTGAAAAACCTGCAAAGGGGAAAACAGAAAATAGCACCAATAGCCATATAAAGGCGCACCATTATTATGCACCTCTGAGTGTACATTTAATCTTACACATCTTTTATCAATTGCAGCTAATCTGATTAACCTGAAGCTCAGAAATTTAGCTTTTCTTTTGTTTTTGTTTTGCTTCAGAACTGAGTGACAGGCTTCCCGGAGGAATCTATTCTAGCATCACGACCCCAAGTTTAACATAGTTATCACTTAAAACCAGAATTAAAATCTGAGACAAAGTCTGTTGGATTATCTGGGAGGGTTGTGGAAAAAAAAAAAAAGATCTGGTAGATTTTGAGGCAGAATAAGCAAATATTGGTTTGACAAGGAGTGTTAAGTCTTAATGCAAAGATCACCAGGCTGGTGTGGTTTGATGTTTAGTAAGATGTTATTATTTATTTATTTAAAAAAAAATTTTTTTTAACTTAAACTGAAAAAGTTGAACATGATAAATGTGCCAGTACATTTGAAAAAAAAAAAAAAAAAGTTAGGAACTGTTTCAATGACTGACTTCAAAAATGTCCTGAACTTTTACCCAGTGTGTGGACGTCTGGGCGTCTGTAAGATGTCTGTGCCTCAGGGCTCAGTATTTGCAGTGTCGTCTTTTGTCTTGCTCCTGAGGCCTCTATAAGTGTCAGACAATTGTTGTTACACGCTTACAATGAACCAGCCTTTTTTTTTTTTCTTTTCTTTTCATTCTGTGCATTTTGCACCGTGCAGTTCTTGAAGTGTAAATTAAATCATGCATGCAATTTCCGCCACAAATCAACATCAAAACTCTTAGACTTCGGAGACCTGTTGCATTGGAAAAAAAAAAAGAGAATAAAACCTCCAGTTTGAACAAGTGCACTGTGTTGAGGTTGTTCAGTTTGTTGCAGCTGGCATTTTGATCATTTTCGAATGCTGGTGAAAAACACTGCAAAGCCCACATATCCAAATACATCGTCATTATCTTTGCACATAAAGATGATCATAAACCCAGCGCAGCTGTGCCGCTGTGTGCCGCGCGTTTGTCAAGTAGGCGAGGAAAATGATCAGGAGGCACGTGTGCATCGGCGTGTGAATGAGGCCTAATTTTACTCCCATTTGAGCTGATCGTTTGAAAAGAAGCATGGCGCAAGAAAAGAAGGAAGAGAGAGAAGAAAGAAATAATGAAAAGAGAGAAAAAAAAAGTTTATGAACTTATCAAGGTTTGGCCCTGTGTCAACGGTAGCGTTTTCAAAAGTTCTTCTAAGTTTAAACGTTGCACGTTGACCAGGATGCAAGAGAAAGGCTGAGAGAAACTCACATAAACAAACCTAACCTGTTTGCGGGATGCAATATTCAGCCTAACTAGTCAAACTTAAACATACCGCACCCTCGTATTTATATACCTGTCACACTGTGGTTTATTGCCTCTTCCTTTCTGGCTTCCAAGGTTAAGCCTTGCAGTCTATGTGTGAAAAGCAGCTTTTTGAGCTGTTCCTCTTGCAGAATGCAGGAATTTAAAGTTGCACTTACGTGAAGGAAGTTTGGTAATGCACTTCTTTGACATGCCTTTAGTGATACAGGCAGGTCAACGTAGTTTTTAGTCTGACGTTGACCTGCCTTTCTCACTACCAATAAATGAGACCTTTGATACGAGTTTACCCTTGGAGCCTTAGGCAACTTGATTATGAGAAGTGAACACGGCATAATAAATCTTCCACTGGCTGACGCTGACGTGAGGTCAGATGTGCTAATTTGAATGTTCTCTCTGGGGAATATAACACATACATCATCTGTGTGAGCTTTTATTCAATTTGGAAATGTAACCAGTTTGGGCGTGAAAATGAAATCGGATCAAGAGACGAGACTCTTTACGAACACACTGTATCCTGGAGGACCTTGTCAAAAATATTTAATGTCCTTTTCTTGTAAAGAGTGTCGCTAACAAATAAAATGTATTATTTTCAATGTAAATGTGGAAGAATTTTAAAGTTGGGCAGAAGAAGAAGAAATTGTGTTCACCACATCTGGATGCCGACGCGTGTTACGCTGTTGCCATGTGACAACATTTGCATCGGCAAGAAATTTAACAGCCGTTCCTGACTGGGCAGCTGGCTGGTGAATTCGCTCGGTTTCGGTTCACAACATTTGCGCGTTGATAGACTCTTTACTTGTTTATTAGAATTTCACAATATCTCCTGTCAACGTAATGTCTGCGGTGTCTGTCATTTTAGTTGCTGTCAGCAGATTTGACTTGGGGAAGTAAGTGCATGCTATTATTATGAGCCCCAGACATAGAGAAGAATGAGTGAAGGATCAATTGTGCTTCACAGCACCGTCTTCACTTTTGCCCCCTATACGGTGAACACAGTCCATGAGTTGGAGTCTATGTTCCTCAGGATATACATAAGGATGCTGCTATTTTCTTGATACAATCAATACTAAAGTAAAATGCTCTAAATGTTCCTACTATAAATATTTAAAGACCAGTGATGGCAGGAGTGATATAGCAAAGTTATCATATGTCTTTGAATGAAGTGCTACGACATTATCAAGAGTAAAGTTGTTTAAAGACGGCGTATACGTCTTTTTCAATGGCCCATGGTGAGGCGTTCACTGTGGACAAACTGAACTGAGGCCCTTTCTGCGTCTTAAAACAATCAACTGTGCTGCACGGATGATTTTCACATGATCTTTTTCACACTTTGCAGAATACACCAGACGCCCTCGCATAGTTTGGATGGCCTATTTAAGATGGAAACCCTCCAGCTGCACTCCAAACTTTCTGCCCTCCTGCCTTCTGCTGCCAGCTCCTGCTTCTCCACCAGCTAATCACCCAATCGGGGGCCGAGTTCAGAGCATCTTTGCTAAATTCCTGACGTAAGGGAGACAAGCTAAGGGGAGTGGAGATGCACGAGACTCCCCACAACACGTTGACCAGCTTGAGATTCGAGCTTTAAACTCACACAAGGTGATGAATCTGTGCAAAAGCGAGGACACTAAGAGAGTTTTGCCCTCCATGTAAATTAAAAACAGCACAGTAACTGTGCCTTTTGTGGTAAAGTTTGACAAAGCTGAAGTTGCCGTCCGACGGCCGGCAGCGTTCAGCCCAGGTTATCAAACATTTCTTTCTTTCTCCCGACTCAACTTTAATGAGCGCCCTCAGCTTGCTGACGGACTCCTCGGTGAATCAGTACGGTGTCTTTGATTTGCTGTTATGACTCATGGCCTTATTGTGTGATGAAAGCTCGGTCTAAATGCGTCGCACAGACGAGCTATTCTTAGACATTAGTTTTAGTGCTCAGTCAATTATTGGAGCCGACACAATAGGGGGATTCTCAGAAGAGAATCATTTTTCATCTCTTTTTCCTCTCTGCCCATCATAAGTTCTAAATTATACTTGATTGCTGTTCTCCAGCTGCTTATTATGTTACAGCATACCTTTAATGAAACAGCAAGCTTTCGTAATTAAACTGAATATACAAGCGCAAATCAGGAATGGGCAGTCAACAAGCTAGTAATTAATCATTGTGATTATTGTCAACTGAGTTGTGGTAGTTGTGTTTTCTACTGATGCAGAGGTGCCTCGGTTCAGCAGACTGGACCTGTGAGAAGTGGGCTTTCGAAGGTAGAGCTCCTAATTGCTTTTGTGATATTGATCTTGTGTTGTACGAAGATCAATACCTTGAGCTTTGTTCACTAAGAGACATCCAAACAACCCGATCTATGATGAAGCTGAAACCTTTGCGTGGTATGCAGTAAGCATTAAAAAGTCCCGCTAAGGTAAAGCTCTGTTATGCTCTCATGCACTGAAATGATGACGGTTGTCAACAAAAAAAAAAAAAAAAAAAAAAAAAAAAATGGGGGCGATGAGGATCAAATACGGCACAGCGGGACAACAATAAAGGTATAACATAACTGGTGTTATATCATGCATATTCTCTCATCTAATCAAAAAAAAATCTCAGATGCTGGTTGGTTGATCACCTGGACTGACACCGAAATAAAGAAGGTTCCTATCAATGGTGGTGATAGGTTCCTATTTCAGCTAAGCTACAGTATGCACTCAAGCACACATAAAAGTATTCATTGAAAACCTGCTTTTCTCTACAGCTGCATGACGTCCCAGTTGATTATTCTGTATACTGGACAGATGAAGCAGCATCACATTTTTTCAAATCCCTAACCACAAAGTCGTCGACACATAACCAAGTTGGTTCGAAACTGCCTCAATTCCTACCACAATCAAGTAACTATTTTAACTTCGGTTGTCAGAAAAATGTTGTTTGTATCAAATATGACTTAAAAGAAATTTGACTTTGTAATTTAGCGCCTTGAAATTGGGTCTCTGTCTCTTTAAAATCGCCTGCTTTTTCTGAAACTCTACCTTCAGCAAGTCATCACAGTATCGCTCCTCTATTAACTCTTTAACGACATTTGCACAAATGTCGCACTGGAAGTAGTACCTTTAATGAGCTCAATAGAGGCCCAGTTCTGCAAGGTGTTTGCTAATTGCTGCTGGCTAGTCTGAAGGAGTTGAGGTTTTTTTTTTTTGTTTGGTTGTGTTTATTCTTATCTTTTTAACTTTGACATAAAGTTAAAAAGGTAGGCTTTAGGTTAAAAAGGTTTGATCAGAATCACAAAAGGCAAAGTTAAAATCATGTTGAAATCACTGGTGTAACTCCATTATCTAATTTCAACACCATGTGAACATGTTTACGAACATTTCTACGTTTTTCCGAAGAACAACAACTCTTCTTATTCTTTGTGTTTATTTGCGGTAATCTTTTATAGATCTTGAATCAGACATTTTGTTAACGGCGGCGAGCTTTTACGCATAGAGGTCTGGTTTCACCAACCTTTGCATAATGAAACCCTGATGTGCCCCTCTAAATACAGGAATGAGTTGATTATAGTAGGTATTACACACGTTTTAGCATTTGGACGTGTTTGGAAGATTTCCCCCCCGGGAATCCCCCGTGATGACTGTGACTCTGACTCCCGGCATCACAAAGATTTTATTTCTTGAGAAAGGCAGCATGAAGTCGTTCCTTATTCCTTAACCAGATTTAACGTGAAGCTGCAGCTGTTACAGATATTGCATTACAAACAGCAAGGATGACGTCAAGATATATTTTACGATAAGAATACAGCATTTTTTTCATTTTATTTTTTTTTACCATAAACCTTAGTAGAGGAGCTAAAAAACTTTTCTCGCTCTTCCAACTTCAGCTCAACATTCCTGAACATAATTTTGAGACCTTTTGCTAATAATCCATGAACTACGACTGCTACACACCCCTACTCAAAAAGAAGCTTGGAAGCCCGTTTATTCCTTCATTAACCTGATTGTTTGCACATTTCAACATTAAATCTGAGCAGTAACAGAATTTAGCCAAATCCGTAAAGCCTTTTAAAAACTTGATTAGTTTTTAATAAATTTCTTAAGCTCCTTTCCCAAACATGTTCACTAAATGTACAATTTTACAAGGAACCCAGTTGATGATGCTATGAAATTTCAATTTAAGGAACCTGCAGCGTTTCTGTAAAACAACTTCTGCCAAACAACCGAGTGAAACAACAGGAGGATGTGAGGAGGTTGTAAATTTCAATGAAAGCAACAGTTCATTGTGAGTAGTGTGGTGTTAAAGCATGATCAGCTTGCAACAAACTGTGACAGTGGGAGAGACAATGTCACTTACATGCACCAAGTAATAGTTTGGCTTTAAATGTGCTGAGTAAGACGTTTGTTTCTTAGTTATTTACACAAACAAGCATTGTGCAATGCAGAATTAAACTGTCAGCATGACGGTTTTAATGCATAATGCTTTGGGTCATAAGCTAATTTCTGCTGACACTGAGCGCTCGTTCAAATTCAATTTGCAACTGATCTGAAAACACTTTCATATCAAACTTCATAAGACAGGAAAACATAGCTGACCTTTAACTCTTCTGTGGGAGAATGGCTGGACATAATGAATTATTATTAGTAATAATGAATTTTTAATAAACATTAATAATAATAATAATTATCATCGTAACTGGTGATCCTAGAGGAAATGAAAATAAAAGAAACAACAGCTTCACATCCTAAATGCAAAGTCTTGGCAAAACAAATCTAATAATAATTTCTATGTAAACATTTCATAACTGATAATAGGAAAAAAGCTACGCAGTGTTATTGGTATTTTCATGCAATTTTTTTTCGTGTTAACAAAATGCATGAAAACATCATGTTTCATGTTTGACAAAAATAATTGGGCGTCTACGCTGGACTTGGATTATGTTTTAAAAAGCACTGAGTGTGATGACTGGTGAATGCAGAGCACGTCAAAATGAAAGAAAACATTAGACTCATATCAGCCCTAACCAATTTAAAAGCACCCAGTTATCTTGGTTTGGACACGTCCAGCCTTCATCGCCGTCTCTTCCTCCCCCTCACTGTTCTGTCTTGTCTATTCCTGTTGTGTGTTTGCATTACTGGCAGAACTGAGTAATTTTTTCTGCACATCTGTGATTTGTTAATTCCTGTGTAGTCCACCCATTTTTCTGTGTCTGTTCCGGAATCCGTGAGCCCAGTCTTAGTCAAGAGTTTGCGAAACAACGTCTGATCCAAACGCTTTTACCAGGTGTGACTCACAGAGAAGATTAAAAGTCATAGAGCTCCTTCTAAGAATTTTGGTTTGTGCTTTGTGAAACTAATAACACGACAGTACGCACACAAAGCTCAGCAAGCGAAACAAGTTTTGTGTCTTTTGTACACGCAAAACTTCTTCGGTCTGCGACTTCTGCTATAGGAGACACCATATTGTTTTCAACGCTTGTGTTGCAAGACAGCTACGTTCCAGAGAACTGCAAAGTAACGGTGACTGTGAAAAAAAATGCATTTTGCCAGACAGAAACCACTCGGACAACAACTGAGTGGTTTCTGTCTGAAGGCGTGCCATGTTAGAAAATCCTTCAAGCACATACTAGATTTGTACATTCCAGTGCTGACCTCAGATTGTGTGTGGTTTTCTGCTGATGTGCTTTTTGACTTTTGGTTTTAGATGTCAACAGGTCAAAGGTAAAGGAAACAGCCCTTCCAAGCATCTGAAGTATTTTGTTTTCGATAGGGGGGGGGGGGGGGGGATTTGAATTATGGACGTGTGCAACACTTTACCAGGTCATTCACTGAAAAATGTGACATCCACAAAGTTGAATGTATTTCACTAGAATTTTAGATGTTAGATCAACATAAAGTGTAGCATAATTAGGAAGCGAAAGTTAATCACACACAGTTTTCAGCATTTCTTTGCAACTCCAAACACTAAAGGTGCCGCATGCATTGGTATTCAGCTCTCCCATTATGATGCTGTGGGATTGCAGCTGCACGTCTTTGAGGATACACGTCTAGAAAATGTGCGCAGTTGCTGGTTGTTGTCTGCTTGATGTTGTTTTCCTCCTCGGCTCTGTCATGCATCTGATGCACCTGGGCTGCATGAGTGTGGTTTCTGAGCAGGCTGCTGCCACAACACCCGAGAATCACTTCCTCATCAACTTACCTGCTTTAAAGGCCCCGGCGTGCTTATTGTTTGCTGGATAATTAATGCTAATGGTAATTCCAGTTTCTGGCTTTCTAAATTGTTCATTTCTCTGGTACATGTACCACAAGCTGGCGCCCCATAAAACAGTTGCATTTAAGGAAAATTAGGTTTACATTGCATCCCAACAGACACGATTTACTGATAAGTTTGCTTGTGAAGGAAATTGGTTGCGCTGTTTCATTTCAGAGAATCAGAGTAAAGGGGGCTGAATATAAATGGATGCCACAATTTTTAAATGTTTATTTGTTAAAGAGAATATACTGTATCCTTTTCCTCCTGTATCTATGTTTTTGTTATAAGTACGTTAGTATTTTTGACATGACAAAATGCCCAAAAGGCCAAGAGATTTGAAAACATTTTCAGAAAACTGAATGCCACCTTCCTTGGGAACGGAGTTCATATTTATGAGGAATAAGTAATTACTTGAAACGATTTTCTAAACGTCGCCACAAAGAGTTTGCAGATTGCAGATTCTGAAATTATTTACCGCCATTTATTTATGACTCATAAATCTGCAAAGGATCTTTAGAAAAAAACCACAATGGAAAACCACAATGGAAAATTTACAGTTTATTTTCAGCCGCCCCATTACATCAACTGACTTCTGTGAAACTTTGACCTTCTTCTCCTTCCTCCACTTTATCGAAACACTTCCCAACAATACGAAACAAACATTTGTTTTCTCAGGTTACCGGGGAATAGACACGGAAAGAACATCAGGAGACACCCCCCAACTATAATTAACATTTTTATTAGCAAATCTGAGCCATAAATCTCCCACCATATCGCAGCCAAATTAAAATCACTAGATTGAAATCACTCTTTGTTAGAGGTGGATCTTGACAAGGAAGAATATATTCCTATCAATCAATAAGAGGACTCAGCTGTCGGGCAGCGCGGTGACATGACTGTTAAAATGTAAGCGCTGGCGTTTGCAGCGCTGGCGACGGGAGCCGTTTTTGGAATCACTGTTGGACAATCAAACTAAATATTCTTGTAATATTTTGGCAAATTCCCTTTGACTCTTAGATAATTCTACTGTTTTATTTTTGTGTGAAAAAAAAGAAAAAAAAAAAAAAAAAAACTTAGATCAAGTAATTGTAATTTATTTTCCGGTTTAAAAATGATTTGCCGCAGGTGCTTTGAAACCATTGATCATGCTTGACAGTAGCTCAGTAAGAGAGACGTCACTGCGAAGAGCAGAGATGCTTATGAGCGACTGTTCTGCTCATGCTCTGAATATTAAGGTGATAATTAAATACATTTAGCTGCTCCAGACACATCCAAATGACTGTTCATCAACTCTTTATGAATCTGAAGTTTCTAACGCTGGCAGTGCAATCATTTGGATTTTTGTGATTTCTCTCTTGGTTTTAATCCGTCTCCCTCATAACCTGAACACGCACACTATTTACAAAAACAAATACTTCTAAATTGAAAAAAAAAATGTTGCTGTGAAGTAAAATCATCTAAGAAAGATAGCACGCCATATAAACAAACAAACAAAAAAAGCCAGTCGATGCACATTTCATCAGTAAATCAAGGTGATTTATAAGGCAAGCGAGGCAGAAGCAAAAAAAAAAAAAAAAAAAAATACACATTTGCCCCTGTGTATAATGAAAGAAATATACTTCATTTGCACGTTTCCTCTTCTTGGCTTGTGCTCCGTATCTGGTGTGAAGGATTCATTGTTCAGCCTGCTCTCTGGAGCGCTTTTAAACACGTCTTTTAACCATTGTCACTAGTCATGTGTCTCCAGCTGATTTATGCCTCTGCTGAGCTTTCTGAAACTTCAGTCAGCTGAATGTCGAGGCCACAAGCTTTGCTATTCAAGAAAAACACAGATATCCAAAAGGACGGCTTAAGCTGTCTTGTACTTCATCATCAAGCTTGACATCAAACACCCTGGTATAAATTAGTGCCTGTTTGTGGTATCTGTGGTGAGCCACAAAACAGGTCGAAATGTTTTGAAGTTAATAAAAAAAAAAAAAAAAAAAAAAAGCTGAAAAGCCACGAGGGAAAATGGTCTAAGCGAACACCGAGCCTGTGTTTTGGCGTTTTCTCACATTCCCGAACATCAATTTAAACGCCAGGATGAATCATGTGGCTTTGCATGACGGGAGCTGTGACTGAAGTCGCATCAAACACTCCGCTCCTGGATGGCGCGCGCTCAACCATTTCCCCTCGACGACCGCGGCAAGGACAGAGGTAGCCTTTCAGATGCATGCGCACCTTGCTGTGCAGAGAGGCGTAGATGAAAGGGTTGTAACACGCTGAGCTCATGGCCACTAAATGGCAGCAAACCTGCAGGACGTTTATGTAGCGTTTCCCAATGATAAGGAACTCTGGGTCCAAGTCCAGCAAAAGGTTCAGCACCTAAACAATAGGAGACGTATGAAAAAAAAAAAGTCTTTAATTCAGAGTGCACGATGCCATTTTGTGCACAAATAGTTCAGAGCTTTTATTGTGAGGTTCTGTTCAAAATTTCATAAAGCAATGCCATGTCAATGGTTATTCGCACAGGAAATGGAGGAAGAAGGCGATGCACCCCGGGACCTTCCTGTCTGAAAGACGGGAGCATCTGAAGTATTTCCTGTGACTGTAACTGAAACAAGGGAGGAGGTGGAAAAATCAACAAACATAGTGCCACTTTGTTACCTTCAGTTGTTATAAGAAATGCTGTTCATACCAAGTTTGCTGAATTCAGTGCCTTGAAATTGGGTCTCTGTCTCTCTTTAACCCAGCTGAGGTCTTAAGAGATGAGATCATTTGACCCCCGCCCCACACTGGTGAAAGTTCAACGAGGCTTAACTGTGTAACCTTTTCTGTTCTTTACGGTTTAATGTAGGCAAATACTGAAAAAAAAAAAAAAAAAAATCAAAGTTCCTGAAGAGAATCAATCCATTCACAGAGGTTGAGGTTGACAACCTCTGTAGACCCAGTGAAGTGGCCGCTTGTTTCTAAATTACACACACAGATAAAAACGGGATCATTTGAGACATTTCTACAGAACAAACGTGTTTATTTTATGGTGAAATTAAATAACCTCCATGAATTTTTTTTTTTTTTTCTCAGGTTGTAGAACAGAGGACAGCATCGAACCCGAAAGCAAAAAGCTTATTTTCATAGTTCAATTAGGCCAACTTGAAACACTTACATTAAGGAGAATGGGAATTCATTTGAAGCCCAGTAAAATTGAAGAGACCAACCAAGCTCATTTTCCATTAGTTTTATTCTGTTTCATTTGCAGACACTATTTGCATGGAAGCTAATTAAAAATGGCCCCAAGGTCCCTTTCATAATACCCTCATTCATTATAGGAAAAAGAAGGACATTTTTTCATGTTATTATTGGTCAAAGTCATTAAAACCCGATGAGGAGGGTCTAAAGAGTCAAATGTGTGCAAGTTTACACTCTCCTGGACTGAATTAGCTTCAGCCTGTTGGACCAAATACTACAGATTTCTAATAACTAAGGATGTCCAAAACGTTACATATTGCAGGTAAGTTATTAACCCTCAGTTGCAGAAATTGAGTTTTAAAAAAAAGTCTGAAGCCCCTTTGAGTTTTTCCATTGAAAAACCGCTTTTGCAGTTTACAAGATGGCAAGGCATTGTGAAGTGTCAGAGAGGTGTTTTTATTTGGCTATGGCACTACTGACCTATTTAACATAATCTACTTTCTTTGATTACATCCTGTCTATCAAAGGAAGTAATCAAAGTATTACTTCCTTTATGAAGACGATTTCCTCTTTGTGTCTGTCGGCTGCATGGAGCACCGTTGTTGTTGTGAAATGAGTCTTTCTCACCTGGTAAGCTTTGCCACATAATCAGAGAGATCTTAAAATGATGGTCTCATCAACCACTACGCTGTGTAACTTCATCCTCTCCTCAGTCCTCATCATAATGAAATCCTAATCTTTTAGTCGTCGTAGCTCATTGAGAAAATAGTGCCGGATTTGCAGACTCTATTACTTCAACGTGGCTCTCGGTCATAAATGATGCAGGAAATATAATCTCGCTGGCAATATAAGTTGCATTTTCGGCCTCTTCCCTGCTGTTGTGTTTATCATTTGCTGGTTGATACAAATAGAAGTAGAATGCAAACGTGGTCTTCTGACGTTCAGCTGAACCAGATAAAAAAGGGGGTAATTAACAGGTAAATAAATAGTAGACAGTAGACGCTGGTAAACATCAAGTGGCTAGTTATTTGTTTTCAGCTTTGCTTGTTTGTTATTACCTGCAGAGGCAGCCAGCACAGTGCAAATGCCAGCACTGAGGCCACCAACAGAGTGAAGGTCTTTTTTCTCCTTTGACTCCAGGGCTGTTGACTGCTGGATGGCTCCCCAGGCACTGAGTAGCGCTTGAGGCTGACAGTGATGGCGCAGTAGGAGATGCTGACGGACAGCAGCGGGATCATGTAGGAGGTTGTGAGGATGAAGCAGGAGTACAGCAGCCGCAGATTGCCGCTGTCGGGCCAGAATTCCTCACACACCACCAAGTCGATCCCGCTGGGACGAAGGTCCAGGTAGCGCGTGTAAAAAGACGGGGGTGCAGCCAGGGCCAGAGACAAAAGCCAGACGCCCAGAGTCACTGCACCGCAGCCCCAGACAGAAATTCTTTTCCTTACTGGGTGAGCTGCGATGGGGAAATGAAAGAACGGATGGAAATAAACAAGAAGAAACGCATTAGGGACGAATTGCTTTAAAATCCACTTCAGAGATCAGGCTGGATAACAGACAGGCCTGGACAAACCTGTTGCCTCTCCTGATCAAGAAGTGTTTTTAAAAAAAATTATATTGTATTTCTATATGCATATTGTCAAACTAAAGGATTTAAAAAAACTCAAACTTTTGGTTTGAGTTAGGAATCCGATAAGAAAAAAATTAACATTACAGAAAATCACATTATTCCTTTGAAATAAACAAAACTGAAGCATTTTCCTTGTTTTAAATTGATTAATGTTTCCAGGAGTTTCTAATTAGTAATCCATCACTTCCTGTAAATGTGACTTGACATAAAGGCCCATTTGCTTTGACAACTAGTCATTACACATGACGAGCATCCATGATTATCCTGCCACTGCTATCAATAAGGAGGATTTGGGTAAACTCCAGTACATAGTGGCATCCGGTCCCCATAACAATCAATTATCTAGTTTAAAATTTTTTATTTAACCTTCATTTCAACAGGAAATAGAGTTCCTGTAATTAATTCACATTCCAAAGCATAAATGTTAAGTTATTTACCGACAACAACGTAGCGATCAACAGCGATGGCTGTGAGTGAAAGCACCGAGGCAAACACCGTGGCACACTGCAGCAAGGGCACCAAGTGGCAGAGAGGTTGTCCAAAAGCCCAGCCATGGCTGTCGAAGGCGTAAGACACAGTCAGTGGGACACAACTTAAACACATCAGCAGGTCGCCAGCCGCTAAATTACCAATGAAGACGTTGGTGGCATTGTGGAGTTTCTTGTCTGCCAAAATGCAGGCCAACAAAAACGAGTTTCCGACACCCGCCACGACCACCACGAGGCAGTAGAGAGGCAAAAAAAGAGGTTTGAACCGTTGAAGAAGCTCCATCCCAACAAACATGTCCAGCGGGTCACTGTGATTGAGTCCTTGGCCTTTGCTGCCTTCTGGTCCTCCTGTTGCTTGAGTAGCGTTTCCAGTCAAACCAAAGTCCTTATTCGTAAAGATGTCCATGTCCGGGCAGGTAAACCTTAAAAGAAAGGCAAAAATGAATCATTAACTACTCAAATTTGATGAATGTAATTAGTCATTATTAAGGGATTTCAATGCCATGGCTTGTCTGACTAATTTAGAGTTATTGGATCTAAAAAAAGACAGAATTAGTCACTATGACTATCTATGACGGTTGCATGATTAATGGACAGGAGTTTAAATTTTATGGTTTAATTCTTGAACAAACGTGTATGGCACAGAAAACTCCTGCAAACCTTCATATTGCGCTCAAAACAGACCACAGAGATGGTCTACATTTTCATTTATGACTGCGCTCGCTCCATTTTTGTTGTAAAAGAAGCTTTTTACCAGAAGATGAAGCACAAGGCAGCTTGAGTTGCATCATGCTGTGTACATCGGCTGAGAAAAACAGAGTGCGACCGGAAAAATGGGCCCCAGGGAAGGAAATAGCTTTACCATAGACTTCCTGCCCGGGACGTCCCATAACATAGTTGGACCCACAGACCACCGAAGAAACTCTCAATCCATTTGAGTGTGATATCTGCACCGACAATCTATGGTTGTAACCTCATGCTGGTTTAGTTTCTTACATCTCAGGTTTCCTAAAGACACATTTGAGTCGATAAGAAGTTTTCTGGTAGTATGATCTGTGGCGGTATAGAGAGGACGCCTCAAATATGGAGACTGTTGACCCGCTCCCTGCCTTCACTTTGAATAGAAACACATTATGCTGCAACAAATTAAAAGATGTTTTGAGCCACTAGGTTTTATAACGGTGACTGAAAGAGACATATTTTTCTTTGCAGGTCGTGTAAAACGTATTTATTTTATTCTTAAGTTGCCTGCCAGGAGCTACACTGTCTGTTAGAATACCAGACGTTTGACCTCTGGGTCACAAGAAACCAGTCCAATGTTAGATGACATCATTTATGGTCAGAACGACAGCAGAATACAATCCTCTCATAGAAAAGTCTGCATTGATGTGGTTAACTATGTTTCATCTTGATAAAAAAAAATCAAGAGACTGTACAAATCCCTGATGCTTCTAAACATGCAGACATGCCGACAATAATTATTCCCTTGCAGATCTATTTTCTATGTCAAAGTTTGAGTATAAATTCTCCTAGGAAATCATTTAAAATATTTTTATGACTCCTCTTGGGAGCGTACTAATGTGAAGGATACATGTTTCCGCTCCAGCGCGTCGCAACGCATCATATGCTGGAACGTTTTACCCCCCAGTGGATTTGCTTTGAAGAGCTGCCAAATCCCAACTCTGGTCGCTGCTGCGAGCAGCTGTTAGATATACAGTGACGTTCGCACCAGCAGAGAAATATCATGAAAAGTGTGAATTTATCAGGCTTTTAGTGTAGTTTTAGTAAGCACTCATATCAAAGATTAACTCAGTCCTTTTCAACGTAATCCAGAATAATAAGAATCCTTATTTGCCGCGATTGTGCCGAGATGAAAACCATCTCTTTCATATCATCACATTCAATTTAGAGCTCAACAACCAGAAGAGACGTGCTTGGAAATGTTCATTTTAAAGACCTGCCTACAAGAGCATTTGGCAGGAGATTTAGTATTAATGGAAGCATAATTGTGTTGGTTCTCACTGACAATTTCAAGATAATATTGTTGACAATAAACCTTAAAACAGAAACTCGCCAGTTTTCAAATATTTAGCACAATTCAACGATCTAGCATTGTTTGGGATTATTTTACATGTTCCTCGTTATTATTATTTTTGGCTCCATATTCGATGGCATTTTTCTCCATTCTCGTGAGGCTCAGAACCGATGCCGCTGCTACCCATCTTCATGTGGCCTTTACGTTTTGCCAGCTGATAAAAGAGCAAACAGCTGCTGTGGCGACAGAGTGAAAACCCGTCTGAACCTAAAATGATTTTCAGATGCCTGTGAAGCTTTTTGCCATTTATGTCAATTGCTCCCTACATCCAAAACAAAACTGTGACCTTTACCCATACATCAGTGTTTCCAACATGCTGTTAAAACTAAATCGATCTTTAAATTTACTCGGAGACTTAAGGATTATGAATGTCAGGATTGCCTGCAGTCTCTGGACAGCCTACTTTGCGTACCTTGAGTTTTTCATTTTGAGTGGAAATAAAAATTGTGTTTTGTATCAAAGCCTCCTGTGTGCGTTTATGCGGCGTATCTGTGTGTGTCAGGAACTCGCCACAGCGTTACTGTGAGCCAAGCGCAATGCGTGCATACGACGCGTACTTGTGTGGGTTTGGTCTGTGCTGGTTTTGTGCGCCGAACGATGCGTTTCGGGCGTGTGGTCGTGGGGGCCAGGTGCAGTGAGAGTTTTGTATTTTGCGCGCGCTCTCCGATAATCTCCTGCAGGCGCCCCTGTTGAAAGAAAGGCGTTTTATTCACTAATGCTGGTTATTCCAAGCAGCACAAACATCCCTCACAACACAAAGCCCTTCACACTAGATGAGACATAATTATTAATCTACTGAATACAGATTGGTGCTGTCACTAAACAGATTACCCACGGACTGAAAAGGTTTGCAACAGGGAAAGCATGCTTATCTGTGGACTGGATGTGTGTGTAGCTAAAAATGCAGGGCTTTTATTGGTACCTCTTGAGTCTTTTGACATTTTGACACATTACAACAGCAAACCACAGGTTCCAAAGCATTCGGCCCTGTTCATGTGGGAACTTTTGTTTCACCCTCAAAAACAGGGAAAATGTTTGCGGTAGTGCTGCAGCTGCTGCAGAAAGAACCTCACTGATCAGCGTCAAGAAATGATCTGTGTTTCTCTTGTATTTCACTGAAAAACAACATATTCAGGATATTTGTGTAGAGTAGGGTGAGACCAACAAACAGGGCATTACAAGCCCCATGGCCACAAACTCCTCATGGTGGCAGTGTGGTTTGAAAGCTGCTAGGAGATGATTGAAAGATGAGTGAAGCCAAATACAAAGTGAAGCTAAAGAAGCTGCAAAAGACTGGAAACCAGGCCGAGCTTTATCTTCCAGTCGGACAACAACTCTCAGCATAATGCCAGAGATATAGATTAGAACAAATCAAGAGCAAAGGTGCAGAGACGTGCTCCAAAGTACTTTCAGCTGTCCCTGCTGCAAAAGTTGTTTCAGCGGGGTTCAAACTTTACAGTTTTATTTGTGGCAGTTGTTTGAATCATGCATTCTTCTTCCACTTTGTAATTGTTTATCAATCAATTGTTTAGTGGAAGTCACTAAACGATAAACGATTAGTGGAAACGCTAAACATGCAAATCGCAACAAAAGGCATTGGAAATTGTGTCTGTCGCTTTACAGAATGTTTCAAAACACTTTAAGGGTCCTGAATGTTTTTGTGCAGGAAACACTTTAACCTACAAATCAGTTGGTTAAAGTAACAGAGTGACATCAGGGGCATTTTGTCTTCTTGCCTCTTGTGCACATTGCATGACTGGGTAACATTTGAAAGTTTTGGTAAAACGGTCCCCTATTTACATTTTTGTTTTTAAAGGGACAGCTCTGTTGACTAAACACATTCATATGAATGTGTTTATATCACCTGACGCTAATCTCACCTGTCGAAGTAGGACAGGTGAGATTTCACCTGTCCTACTTCGAGCTCCTTTACTGAGCTGTTTCAAGGCTACATCACTATTATGCAAATAAGCTGCTGCTGGCTGTGCCTCCAACTCAGCGTTGGGACTTAATACAGGGGAAAATGACTGCAAACAGATGCTCAAATGTACAATAACACAGCTTTCACCGCTTCATTACGGAACGATCAGAATGACCCTGGGTGCGCTTTTTATGAGTATTTTTTTTGTTTCTGCGGTTTCGAAAAGAGACATCTACTTTACATCCCTGTCTTTCAAGAATGACATCTGCTTCGCTCTTCCTGAGAACTGAGCTGGGACAGGACAGAACTTTCCTGTGATCGAAGTCTTTTGGTAAATCCTGTCGTCTACTGTCAGTAGTTTTCATAAGAGTTCTTTGTTAAGTGTTACATATGCGTGACTGCGAGAATATAAGCGCATATGTTGTTCACTGCAGCCAGCAACAAAACACGTCTTTTCCAGCAGCCATTGTACATCAGTAACACCAAACATACAAGTCTTCTAATAATGAAGTGAGCACAGTTCTGTGGGGATGAGGAACTGGGCTATACTGGGGTTGCTATGTGAAGGGGAAGTGCCTCAGAATTGACTTAATAATCCAGAGATTTTTGAAACAGCTCATGTTTCAATCCCCCAAAACTTTTAACTAATTTGTTGGACGTTTTGTTTTATCCTTTGAACTGCTTGCAGAGGCCCAAATGGAAATACTGTGATGCTATTTTGAATAACAGGTCCACTTTAAGTCAGTGTCTGGTGCTGTGGTTTTGCAGGTTGCATCTCTAAGTATCTGTATTACGTAACTACTTCCAGTTTCACAGTTTTCTGGGAAAAAACCGTGAACAAAGCCTCCCTGTCTTACACTTGCAGCATCCAGGCAAACCGGGGCAGTGCTTTTGTGTAAGAACAACAGCAAAGTGTCAGCCTCCCTCTGTGTTTTAAATGAGCGAACATCCGTAGAAGCACAACATGTTTTGCTTCATGTTGTTTTCATCAGTGACGTCCAACAACGCTGTATCAAATATTTATTAGCAATAAATTTAGCTCCTTATGAGGGGAAATAATCTGGTCTTCCCTTGAAAGCGGAAGCCGTTTTCCTGATCTGATTGTCCTGGTAGAGATGATTGTGTTGTTGATTTCAGTTTTGCTACGTATTTTTTGTGACTTGAGTATCCTTCAACTTTTGTATATTTTCATCTCTGAGGACATTTGTGTTTCTGTTCACTTGAGCTGAAACGTTCTGCGTCCTTATTTAAACAACATGAAACGAAGCGTCTTTCTAAAAAACATAAAGATGGTTTAAGATGGGGTTTTTTTTTTGGACATTACAAATTATTAGTTTGTTTCCAAACAGTGGAATGATTGTTGTCTTGAATGTACTTAACAGATGCTACATTTTATGAAATGCTTTGGGTGACATTAAGTAAATTTTTTTCTGAAAAGTGCGAAAAGTGTGTCCTTTGTGTCAACAGGTTTGCTTGTTATGGTTATACAGCTGGGTAACCAAATGCAAGGAATCTACAATATATGCAAGGCTTTTTGGTGCAACCAATTCTGTAACTATTACTTGTCATTGAGATCCAATTGACCCAGTATTGGAGCATTAGAAATTATTTAATCTCATTCAAGCATATTTGTCGTCTGCCTTCTTGTCTCAGGCTACAAAAATTTTTCCTTCATAATTGATGATAGGAATTTCTTTTTGCCTCGATTTCTTTTGTTAATCACTAGCTTTAAGGAGATGCTAACTATTGTCAAAGGTGCAACATTGTATTTTTTCGAAGTGCATCGTACAATTTTATAGCACAAACAAGTAACTCTGTTATCTTCAGTTGTTATAAAAATTCTGTACATGTGAAACATTTCTTTAAAGAAATTTCACTTGACAAACTTTGAAACTGGCTTCTGTCTCTTTAAGAAGCTCCTGCTCTTTCTGACACTTCAGTATGTCGCCACAACAATGTTTTTCCGTTATATTCTTGATCATCAGCCGGAGAGATTTTTTTTGAACTGAAGTTAAAGTTATTTAAAGAGTCTGCTAGATCTTAGAATCTCATAATTTGATATGTTCCTCTTTCTTTCTTGCAGATCATCTGAATGCTAAAAGAAATATGTTGCATAATTATTTGTGACAAATTAGATTTTATGAATTGTAAGTTCTTAACAAGTAGTGATTTAATGCAATGTTACTAAATTGTGCGAATTAGAGTTGAATATGACGAGGAGTTCTTGTAACACGAATCCCTGTGGCAGTGGTGATAGTAGTGGTGGACATGCTTTTCTCTGAACTCCTAACTTCTGATGAACGATTTGTCTTTCAGTGATGAAGTCGACTGCACAGACACACATTTATAGCTCTTCGCTGCAAATGAAAATGACTCAGATGAGTGATCAATTCTTAAACAGATGGACCCACTTGAATGACTTAATATGTGCACTGAGGAGTCACTGCAATCAGCGGAGTGGGAATTAAACGATTCTTCACGATCAATCCAAAACTTGTTGGTAACCATTACTTTCTCACGATCGCTCCGCCCGAGAGCTTGGCCGGCGCCTGGCGTCAAACCAAAGTGTGGTTTAGATTGCTAATTTGTTATCCACATGTCAGTAATCCACAGCAGGAGCATGTGCTCTCATCCCATCTGGTCTCCCAACATCTACCTTATCAGACAGCTTAGAAGGAACCCACCCTTGCCTAGTAACGCTGTTGCCATGGCCTTTGTGGAAATCATCCAGACCTCACAGCTAATTTGCGAGGCGTGATGTGAATTGAGCGCTCTCAAAATGCAAAACAGGAAGGACATCTACTGTTGATGCTCTCTCATCCAGCTTAGCTTGCGCTCTTGTGTCCCCATAATTTTTTCAAATTATTTTTTTTTTATCACTGTGTGACTCCACTGACATTTCCCTCTTTTGAGCACTTTGGTTGAATTTTAAACGTCCGTCATGCCGAGCGTGCCGAGGCATCCAGATGGAGCTGGAGGCAGAAGTTGGGTGAAAGTGAAAGACGTATTAGGGCAAAGGTGAATCTACGCATTTCTAATGTGGTGACTTAATGCTTTCACTCACTGTCAGATAAACAATGCATAATTTCCACTTAAACTTTAACACATTTGAACTAGAGACAGTCTGCATATTGGAGTCAGCAAATGAGTGAAATTTTATTCTGTAACTCTTCGCGTTTCTTCAGGTCTGGGAGACTAATGATTAGTTGCTGGCTAAATGTTATTTTCACCCACTGACCATTTCATTACTGGAGGTCAAAGCAGCCCTAGAGCCATTGCATTCCTTAAAAAAAGGTTAGGTTAATTTGAGAAGTTACAGTCTATATATATATATATATATTTTTTTGCCACTGAGAAGGTGAAGCAGCACTGGAGCCAATAAATAAAAGCAGCTCAAACAAAAAGCTTTATTATATCCTTAGTTTTACAAATTTCTTGGGTGAAAATTTGATTACTTCAGATTATCTTGTTTTTGTTTTAGCTTTACCGAGAGTGGTTGCTCTGATTGTACAAATGCTTGAGTTTCATTTTATTTAGTAAGTAATAAAATCAAGCAAACACCAAAAGCTTTTGCAGTTTCTTTCCTTTTCTCCGCAGTGTAATCCCTTGTGATTGCAGACTGTAAATGTTGCACATTAAATGAATTCAAGTTGTTGACCTCTTTCATATATATTTTACACGTTTTACATATTCCTACAATATAACTTTTATGTGTTTTTTTGTATTTAAATTAGGCATTTCATTCTATTTTAAAAGTATCTCCAAATAGAAAAAAAAAAACCCAAACATGTATTTGTTCAAGAAAACTGCATGGAAAGCCACCAAAGCAAAATCTGCAGGCAGAAATGCATTTTTTTTTTTTCTCTAGTGCTCCTCTGAAATGTCACACACAATCCTGCGGTGCCAGAACACGCTTACAGATGACAAATGCTGCTAATCAGCATTCGTCTTAAATTGCTACAAATTACAGAGTGTTTTATTATGGTATTTAAATGATTTAAAAGCTTATTTTCTCTGATTCATTTTTCCTCCTACTTTAAATGAATGAGAACATTTTCTCACACTCAGTTGCCTGACAGAGAAAGTCATTATCTTTTGATGAAATTTCAAACCTTTGTGTTTTAGCCGAATTCCAAAAATAAACTATTATTATTTTTTAAATTGATTGGTTGGCTCTCTATGCTTAACAAAAAAACCCTCCCAGTGTTTCAGTATGTCATCAAAATAAAGATCTTACCTTTTCCAATTAGACCGAATCCCTTTTGCGCCTCTTCACTTTCACTTTCTTTTCTTTTTATCCCTGTTGTGAAAAATCAGAAATATTATTATCGAACGCGCTCTTCCCGCAGTCTAAAAAGAGCCACTGTTATGTGGAGAGTCAGGGAGGAAGATGGTGTTTCTCACTTAGCGCTCCATGAGAGTGACAGGGGAAAACGGGGGGGGATGAGACACAAGAACCCGCGGTACCTCTCTCCCTTCAAATCCTCACCAAATGCGCACCCTCCCTCAATTGTTCCTTTATCGTGTCTGCATTTTTACACATTCACACCTCACGTATACTCAAAACACACACACACACACACACACAAGCACACAAAAAGCGACAACAGCCGGCTATTATTTGACCTCGGCTGGCAGAACGCCTGTATTTTTCTCTTTCTGCTGTGTTTGAAAGCCTTGATTGCCTTGCTGAGATATCAACTACCTGCGGAGGAGAAAGAGGGGGTAAAAAAAAAATAGAAAAGAAAAGAACAACCATGTGAAAGATGGACAAAATTGTACTGTGTGTTCTCAGAAAGAACCTGATCTCTGCTGCAGAAGGATGTAGCTGAGTGACTGTGATGAATAATTTAAACATGAAATGTTGGCGATATCTGCCACATTCGTACCTTCACTTGATGATTTTAACACTTTCCAGTGGCTTGTCTTTTACTGGGAAACGTTTGTAAAGGCATGATGTCACCTTTAGACTAATTTCTGTTTGCTCTCTCCCTCCACTGACATGGAGCCGTTTTCCACCACTGCAGTTTCGGGGGACGGAGCTCTCAATAGGACAACCTATTCTGGCAAGAAAAAGAGAAAAAAAACAAAAACAAAACCCAACAATAACACATACAATCTAAAAGCAGAGGAGCGGAATAAAAAGGAAGAGGTATACGGGTTGGTGGATCTCAAAGAAACTGAAGAGTAGAGAAGATAGGAGCGAAGGGAACTTTCTTCAGCCGCAGATGTTACATGTGAATAGTAAAGATAAACACATATAATCAGAAGGAACATAAACACAGGGTTTAGCTGTGCGAACAGCAAAAGTTGAACGTTTTACTCTCGAAACAAGTGCAATTTTCCCTTTGCACACCACCGAAATTAGATGTCTGATAAATCCTCGTGTGCTTTGTTTCTGGGGGGTAAATTGACTAAAGATTATAGATGCGTTTGTCCTTTGCGGATATAAAAGAGAAGCTTTTAGCAGTTTGGACTCAGGTTTATGGGCTGGCATTTATTTAACCTTGTTATCAAAATGTTTTAGTTGTCTGTGCAGCTGATTGTCAGTTTAATCGCTGTACGAGTTTCATTAAAGGGCATGTTTATGACTTGTGTATCAACATTGAGTCCTGAACAGATGTCAGGAAGGCAAATCTAAATTCTTGTAAGTGAAGAACACGAAGAAGGAAACCTCAGCGAAGTAGGAATTCAAGAAACCAAGAATTTTATCTTTAATCACACTAAGATATGTATTTTTTAAAGGTGAAACAAACACAAAATCTTGAAGAAATCTAGACAGCATATTTGTTTTAATACCATGTGATTTAAGTTGTATAGTTTTTTTTTTTTGACTGTGTGTCTATGAAAAGTGCTTGGATAAATTTCACTTGTTAAATAAGTGCACAAAATTTCACTGTGAAAACATCTTAGTACGATGAGGAAGGTCACCGATTGGTGGTTCAAAAGTCTGCATCTGTCACTTTGTTTTTGCACAGCTTCTCAGCCGTCTTTAGTTTATTAGCAGCATTTTGTTGTTCAATTTGGAACGGTCCTGCAACCCTGGACAAGACTGAGAGGGTGAAATCAATAAAAAAAGATGGATGGAGGAAAAGGTCTGATCTCTTGCAGATGTAGAGTCAGGTACCGGGTTCCCTTGTAAGTGTAAAAAAAAAAGAAAACCGGGCAGAAATGCAATTCTTCCCTGACGTTTTTATTATTTTTGTTACCACTGAGAGTTAACCCCAGATCAGTCAATTAGCAGGGCCATCAGAGAGACATACAAGACAAAAAAAACACACACTTACACACACACAGACATTTTGAAACCACCAGTCAACTTGATATTGTTGCAGGACCTTAGAAAACCTGGAGAAAGTAACCAACACAGAATCTTCCCCAACTAAAATTCCTTTGAAAATGTTATTGCAGTGAGGTGACAGTACTAATCACCCTGACCGTCATGTGGACCATTTCATTCAGCATTTTGACAGCTATATATTGGTTAGCTGCAACTAAAAGTCTTCCGTGTCCGTGATTTTCAAGATGCTGCCAACATTTTCAAATCCATCATGTACATGAAGGATTTGGTTATTCTTCACGTTTTCTGCAAAAGTCTCGCTCTGCTTTGTAGTTCGAGAAAATGTCTGATCTGACTTCATGTTAAACATCCCACTGATAACTGAAAATAGCCAACTTTCAGTCATCTTCTTTCAGTAGGAACCTCAATCCCAAGAGATCATGCTACATTATCACTTGTAGTACTTCAGCTGGATTTCTACACTGATTGAAAAGAAAAAAAAAAAAAAGTTTCCAACCACTTGATTTCTGCATTGGGACCTTTAAACTGAAATTCATCCAATTCCAGTTACCAGACTATTTTTTTGGTGAAAATAACTTTCAAATAATTTGAAAGTTCAAATTATTTGAAAGTTATTTGAAAATAACTTTCAAATAATTTGAAAGTTATTTTAGCTGGTTAGATACTATCACCACAATAAAATAAAGTGGAAATAATTTTACTCAACACGATTAGTTGCACCTGAAACAATCAAACGAAATAGACAAACCAGCAATATGTTTTTGTTGTTTCTCTGTAAATATACTTCCAGTTTGATAATAGACGATATGCTGTTGTTGGCAGCTTTGCAAATGTCAGACGTACAAAAGTAAACAATGCATGAGCTACATCCTGCTGGTGCCATCCTTACAACTGATTTCTCTCTGCACTACTGGGTTTCTAAATGTTTGCAGCGACAGGTGATCTAAAAATATCTTTCTGATAGACTGTGTGGAAATTAATCCACCGTGCGTCGCCCCGGTGCTTGCACTCATCCTCTGCCCAGCTCAATCTGACATGATGCAACACTACTAACTTTTTAATAACAAAATTTGAAAACAAGACTAATGGCAAACAAGAGCACATTGATTTATTAATGATCAAACAGGAGGGGGGACCTTGTCATGGTATTATCCGGTGACAAGTTGTGTCCAGTTAATTGCTTTTCAGCAAACTCACAAAATTTGATTTTGTCGAGAAAATGAAAACAGAAGAAATTTGTTAGGGGCAAATAATCTCACACACCACACAGTACAC
The DNA here is from genome assembly GCA_010277015.1 of Poeciliopsis turrubarensis. NCBI lineage: Eukaryota > Metazoa > Chordata > Actinopteri > Cyprinodontiformes > Poeciliidae > Poeciliopsis > Poeciliopsis turrubarensis. The sequence goes on from VMRN01000005.1 coordinate 2,321,405, forward strand.
GCATTTTATTTCTGTCGTCAAAACAATTTGCCACATTTTGGTGGGCATAGTTACCATTACATTCATAGCTAACATGAAGAGACGAAAGTAAAAAACAAACAAATGAAGTCATGAAAATTAAATCCATGGCTACGGTTAGGGTTAGCCTTAACCCTAACCCTAACCCCATTAACATTGGTTCATATTTAAGTTAAAAGTCAAAACGATTATCTGCTTTAAATGTCATTTGGCTTGGGAAAAAAAAAAATCAATTGTTCTTTTTTATTTCTTTGGCACAATAATCTTTTTGAAAATCCTCCTAAAATAAAAATTTCTCCAATCTCACCCTCAGCGGGTGTTTTAACCTCTGTCAAAAGAACACCAAAATGGTTTGTGGAAAATATATAGCCTCTCCACTGTGAAATGATAAGAGTCATACATCACACAGTGGTCAAATGATTCCACTTTACAGGTGAGTAAACCTCCTTTCCTTTCTAAGTGATTCTACACTCCCCAGTCAGTAACATCCAGTAAAGCTTTTCTTTAAACCTCTCATCTTAGACACGGCTGAAATGTGAGGCCTTGATATCTGTCGTATGTTTTTTCTTGATTAATAAATAACAAAATTAGGTAGAAATAGTGGGAAATGTATACACATAAATACACACACGTGTATGCATACTTTTCACAAACTCAAAACAGATTTATTTATTTATCTGTGTATTTTTGTGTGTGTGTGTGTTTTTTTTTTTTTGGTAAATTTTAATAAAAATCATTACTTTGGTTTTAAGAAAACAAAACAAGTCCTGGTTGTTTTTTTTTTGTTCTTTGTTATGGTTTCTTTTAAATTTTGCTATTGATTTTGCAGTTCTTTCTAGATGTTTACCACAGCAGTGAATTAGTTTAAAGATGTGACTTGGCCAACCCGTTGTCAATTAAATTAAGCAATGTCTCAATCAGCCGATGTTATGGGCTCCCAGGAACCTTCAGGGCTTTTTTTCATCAGCCCAAAATACACAGCTGCTGCTTTGGAAAGTGCTGCGTCTGCTGCGTGAACTATGAAGTCATATCTGTAAATGTGAGTAGAGCCTCATTAAATAAAATCTGCTTTTATAGGTTTTATGAAAACTAGGCTACTTCACAGTGTGTGCAGCGTTTGATTACCACTCAAATATGAAATTTTCAGGACTCAACAGTGCGACAGGCCCACTTCAGAAAATGTCACAGACTTTCTAAATTTGCCCCTTAAGCTCCTTCAGTAGCCAACAGTTTAGTCAGATTAGTCTGACTGCACAACTGTCATGGTATACCTGCAAATATCTACAGGTGCAAGAGGCTCCTGACTGAGATAAAACCGAACGCCATGGAGAACCGATGATCATTGTCTCTCAAAAGACACCCAAAACCCTTTGGTTTGTGTTTTGTGGAAAATTACTGCAGGATTTCACCAATGAAAGAAGAATAACTTTAGACTTCAAGCTTCGAGTTCAGTCTTTTCTGTTCCCTAAAAGTGAAAAGTACTATACCTACTCCTGTTGAGATATAAAGAAGTTATGCAGCGAACCTTCAGTCATTTTAATGTTGACTGTAAAGTACAATATTTTCTTGTCATTTACAATCTAAGGCAACCTGCTTGTATTTTCCTGAAGAATTTGGTCACAGTAACAACAAGGCTGCGTTTCCATCTTCATCAAGATGGATTGATTTCTTTTAAACGGTAGTTATCTCCATGAACAGGCTTAAGTGTGTTACTTATTGTATTGCGTAAAAATGATACAAACATTTGCTCAACTACCCAAATAATTACATTTGGGTGTTCAAATTACCTCTGTGGTTACAGGCGCATAAAATCCAGACAGTCAAATTGCTTCTATCAATATTTATGACAGAATGGGTCACTCTCATGTGCTCAGGAAAATCCAGTAGTTAAAATGACAAGATAAGACCTCTCCATAATTCCCGTGGTTTAAAAAGAAAGTTAAGCAGAGAGCAGCTGATGTATCTGGTGACCCATCGCATATTAAAACATCATTTCATAATAATTGGACCCTCATCCCTCCTGCGGTCTTAGCGCGACTCACAGAAGGAGTACGGCAAATGTCACGGTCGGACAGTGGAGAAGCTGGGAGGTCGTCCCGGCCGACTCACAGATTACGAAACCACGCACCCAAACAACAAAACAACTTGCAGATGTTTTTCACTCTGCCTGTGCAAAGAGTAAAAACCTTCTGGAGTCTAAATGAAGGCTGAAAGCCTTTCACATTTGTTAAAAAACTGGAAATATTTTAAGGTTTTGATTCTAATGTTTTGTTTTAAAATTAATAAAAGCTTTTTGTTTGACACCAGGATGTTCTCTCACTGATAAGAAGCAGACACGGCAGTAAGAAACTGGACTTTTGGACTGCATAAAAAGATTATTGAAAGTCATCCTAAAGTATGTTACCAGGGCAACATAGTGCCAGTGTTTGTGTCAGTTTCAAACCCACAATGCAATAATCACCGTCTCCTATCAAAAACGTAATTTTCCGAGAGTGCAGAGTTCATAGCTAAACTTAAAGAAGATTCTCACAAAAGCAAAAATTTTCAATGCGCAAATGTTTTCAAAATGTGTGCTCACAATTCAGGACCATGATTGCAACAGACAAACAAGGTAACTTAGAGCACACAATGGAAATGAAAGTAGTCACGCTGAGCTGGTCAGCCTGTAGTCATGACTCATTCTTTATAAATACTATGTGAAGGATTTCAAATCAACATCCAGTAATGATGACCCTGTACACAATTACAGCTTAGATATGCTCGCCAGAAGAATGGGGGGAAAAAAAACACCTGAAATACCACTCCATGGAGCGTTTTCAGAAGAGAAATACCAATATTGCATAAGAGATGAATGCTTCCAACTTTTTGTGAAAAGCATGTTGAGCCTGGAATGCAGGAACGCCACTCCCTAACCTAGAATAAAAAATGAGTCGAAATACTGCCGTTTGTGCTTTCTTTACTCAGTTTCATTCTGCTGAAAAAAAAAAGAACACAACAGAACAATACGGATGGATAAAGTAATTAAAAGTCTTTTAAACTCTGCACATTTTTAGCACTGGACTTACAGTTTCTGAATGTAATGTTTGCACAGCCTTATGTACTGGGAGCCACAGTGACAACATGAGGAGTCACCTTTGTTTGAGCCCTGATGTGTTGCTGATGTTTCTGTTAGCTCAGGCACTGTTTGCTGCTGGTTTCTGTGGTTTAGTACCACACTTAGCTTCGAGGGCGCCCCAGTTGAGAGGGATTAAGTCAGTGTCCTTTCATTTATAGAGTCATTGCTTCAAAAATTAAGATAAAATACAAAATCATCCCTGCAGGAATTGTACATTAGAGGAAAAAGCTGAAAAGAAATCACAGATATGAAAGTTTGATTTGAAAACTGAATATAAAGGCATACACGAGTTCAGAAATCAGCTCTGGAGCCTTGTGGTCATCCGCTCATTTTTCTTTTCTAATTTCAACTACACATTTTTGGGTGACACTTTATTTGACGGGTTGTGAATAAGACTGACATGACAATGTCATAGACATGACATAACACCTGTGATGAACATGAGTAAGTCTTAATTTATTGCAGTATTACCTTCCTTTCATCAGCCACAGTCCATAACTTTGACCATCTGCAGCCTTGTTGTATTAACCTTAAAAAATCATTTGCCATATGTACTTTGATATTTGCGTTTTTCTTCCTTTCAATTTGATCTTAATGCTCAGTTTCATTCTGAGTGATTTCAGATCCCATGTGGGCTGTTAGGAGAGGCCAAGGCCTGAAAGTGAAAGCATAGTTTCTGGTCACTCCACTGCTTAGGCTGCAACCACTTGCCAAAGAAACAGCCACAGATCCAGCCGGGATCCATCATGCTGCGGTTTCCTGGTACGATGTGTTCCAGAGGTAAGATAAGAGACGCCATGCACATCAAAACAAGACCTTCATTTCTCCGTGGTCTAGTATTTATACCATCGAACTAATTGTAGTTTCTTTTACTGCTGGAGAAGGATCAGTGAGGGCTTCCTTATTGTTTTATGTCTATGCAGCTTTATAAATAAAACTGCAATAAACTGTATGTATGTTTATGCCAGTTTTTGCTCTACATTTGCAGCAGTAACCTTTGATTTTTACGCTGTTCATTTCTTAGACAACTTTTCATAGATCGACTGCAGACAAAAGACGCCTAAGAGATGAAGATTGTCTATACATCACAATTTTTCCTTTGCCAAAATTTGCTCAGGACCTTATATGCTCATCCGTCTTTTCTGCCTCAAAAACATAAAACTTTGAGGAAAATGTGACCAGCCCTCATGTCACTAACAGGCACAAGAGACAATCAGTACCAATCTTTTCACTTGTCAGCAGTTAGAACGCAATACCTGATCTTTGTCCAAAATCCAAGCCACTTTACAAGACAAACAAGCCAATTCAATCTGCTTCAGTACAACTATGTGTCCAGTGCACTGAAATTCAGTAGCTCGTGTGATGCAATTGCAAGACAATAAAATAAAATCAAATTATCTAAGCTCAGTTGATTGTAAAACAACTGATGATTCTGTGATTGCTGCACAGGATGAGCAGCAATCTACCCGTGAAAAACATTATTTCCTGCATAGTTTTTGCAAAGCAAAGAAAGAAAATAAAAAAATAAAACAAGCAGCAAGCCAAGAAAATTACTGTAATTTATCCCAATTTTTTTGACATGTTATTTCAAAAAGTAACTTCATTTTTTATTCCTATTTCTACAAAGTTTTTTTTTTTTTTTTTTGCCAATGACTGTTGTACAAACACTGATTTTGCTATCATTTTATAGTTTTTAACAATCTGATGTTTTTGGACTTGAACTGTAGAAAGCATGACTATGATTCACTGGCAACATTACGCATCACTGCGTGAAACTACCTGATTAAACTACTGTACTCTGTAAGTGAACATCTGACATTTTCAGCACTTTATTTGCCATTTGATGGCGTAACCTTCACATTGCTGCGTTCCTATGTTCAGGAGGTTTTCATTCATCTTATTTCGGTCTTAAAGTCAAATATCACAGTTGAGGCAAGGAGATTCGTGATGTGTTTGATTTTCATGTCGACCGTTTCTGCGTGATGAGGCAATCTGTTCACTCCCACTTGGTTTCGTAAAAAAGGGTAAATCTGTGCGTCACAGGCAGCATGTGGTGACAGTTGGCTGGCTGTTTGTAACAGCGCCAGAACAATGAACCCCTTAAAAGGAATAGGCTATGATATTGATGTCAATTACGAGCTAATTTGAGGTGTGAGTGAGATGGAATACAACGATTTGGAGGTGGCAAAAAAATTGAAGTATTGATGAAGAGTGTGTAAGTGGCGCACTTCACGTATAGAAGCACAGAGACTACAGTTTCGCGTGAAAGCAAATCAATAAGACAAATGTTTTCATTTAGAAGTCACGCGTAGAGAAAGAGAAGGCTTTCCATTCGTATTCTCAGTTGCTTTTTCATCACCTGTGTGTTTTATGTTGTGTGACCACCACTTGGAAATGTAATGATGTGTAAATCATATGCATGTGGTAAAGCTGTTTCTGTCAAACATGCTCTTAAAGCTTCATGAAGAAATTGTATTTGGATGTGTCTTCTAAAGCAAAAAGACTTAAATGTAAACAAACAGATAATGATAAATTGCCTTTGACAAATCCTAGAGATTAAATCAGTCTTGGTGTGTCTTATTATTCTCAGAGAGCCAGCTGAGATTTCTGCAGCTTACGTTGCCATCTTGTGGATTTAATATTTTTTTTGTTCTCCTTTAATGCACTCGAATCTTTGGCCTCTTAAGTCTCATTGTGATTAACAAAACACACAGTTTGCTTAGCACTGCAAATACAACAGTAAAGTTCACTGGCTTTCTCACCAGTCATGCTGCTCGTGTTATCCCATGCGTGCTTTTATTGGTTTATTAGCAGTTTGTAACAATCCTTGTAAGCTCTTACGGAGCGTCTAAACTGTGAAAACTCAGTTACAAAAAAATAAATAAAACCAAAAAATAACAGCTGAATCAGCAAAAGACCCATCCAGCTTATCAAGATTCAGCTGTAATCACTGTTTTGTTTGCTTGTGCTGTTAGGTTACTCGACCATCTGATCATAACTATAGTTGCCATGCCGATATTTTGCTGTCAGCCAACTTGAGGCATCAAAACTCCAAATTGTGGATTGTAAAACTAAATAACAGTCGGTTTTTGATCTTCAGTTTTCCTGCTCTACACACTTTCCCTATTAGGAATTTTGTGTCTGTGTCTTTTCAATAGTAAGTAGATGGTAGTGTGATTAATTAAAAGATCAATTCTTGATTACATTCATTACCGTTTCACATTGTCTCATATATAAAGCTTAATTAAACATAATTAGTTTGGATTTAAAAAACCTAAGTAAACATTATTAAATCTCCCTGTCATTGACTTTGTTCATTGAGAAAAGATTGTTTCATTTTTTTGGACAGGTTTCACATGAATTGAGAGAGTGACTGTGATATTTATCGGCATGCATTAATAAAGTTTGCGATAGCTTAACGATGCTTCAACACACAGACGACGCTTTGTATTTGCATTCCGCATCAAGCAAAGGCCGGCTGCTTCTTTGGGATTCAGATTAGCATCAGCTGATAAATCAGTAAACCAAGTGAATTATTATCAGCATTTATAGACTACAACATACACTGATAAAGTTAAAAATACAGAACTTATAAAAAATATTACAGGAAACAAATAAAAATATTAATACAGATATCAATCAATAATCACTTATACTTTTAATTTCACACGGTCATGTTGATCAAAAATACTTGCTTAACTCCAGTCAATCAAGAAAAACAAAACTACACAGAGAAAATATGCACATTTTCATTAAAATATATTCAACAATGGAAACATATTATGCCATGAAAAAAGAGAAAGCAGTAAGAAATAAAGTAGAAACGATATAAAAAGGACAAAAGTTTAAAAATAAATTCTAACTTCAAAATAAAATATTGAGGTAATGGATATAAAAATATTTAGTAACTTGTGATTTTAGTCGAGACTCTTTTTTGTATGCTATTTTTTTCACACTAAAAGAAAAAAAAACAACACAGCAGCAGCCTAACAAATTAATTATTTAAAATAATTTTACTAGCTTCAGAAATTTTACAGCTGTGTGACAGTTTATTTTTCCAGGCTTGGTGGGATATTTGGCCATTTTGTCATAATGACAATAAAAAAGCACACAGCAGAATGTGCAGTAAAATAGTAAAAGGTGAATAAAAATAATGAAGAAAGTTAACATATCATCAGGTTTTATACATAATTCTCACGTCAGGTTCACATTTTTCTTATTTTAAATGTATGAAGTCAAAATAAGAACCGAATAAAAGACATTTAGTTACTCACTGAACTACATGAAGAATGCAAAAATGAATATGGCATTAAAAACCGAGTACAAATAAATGCCCCATTTAGTTCCACTATTTTCTGCCAAAGACTTCTTTCAGCCCATCTAAGGCCTCCTCTCTTGTGATCTTCATCCAGGCCTCTGGAAACTTTGCAAGCTCTTGCTTGTGTTTTGCTGCAAACTTCTCGCTAAACCTCACCAACACATACCTGCAGATTCAAGAACAGAATCTTTATTTCTGATTCGATAAGTGGTAGCAAACTGTACATTTGTGCAAGGCTCAGCAATGCTATTGTAAAGCTCAGAAATAGCAAAAACAGACAATACCTCCAATAATTGTTGGCCTTTTGACTGCTGAGGTCATCAGAAACATCTCTCCAGTTCTTCTCTTGCAAAGGAAGATTTTTACATATCATGAATTCTCCGTATGAGTCCTTGCTGGTTTCTGAGCTACTGAGCTGAAACGGAGAACAGATGTCATGAGGCAGTATGCCTTTGGGTCGATGAAGCCGAGAGCTGTGTATCTCATGGTCAAGCTCTTGTTCGTCACAAGGGGCCTTGCACAGAGGGCATCTTTTGTCACAGCCTCTCACTACTTGGAGAAGGTGGTCCTGCGGCAGAGTTGGAAGGTCATCGAGAGCCTCGAGTACATCCACATTTTGGTTGAACTCCTGACTGAGACCTAAGCGCATTGTGGCCAGTAACTCTATTAGACACTTAACAAAGCAATCCCAATCTGTTGTGATGCTAAAGAGGGGGCTATTTAGAGACTCCTTTTCAACGGTAATGTTTGCATCTTTCTCTAAAATGAGGCAGACTCTCTCCAGCAGTGGCTTTGTATCACTGAGCACTCCACTTGCACCTTCTGTTGTTTGACTTACAGCTGCCGCAATCTTCCCCACGACTTCTCCAAGTCTTTGTTGCTTTACTTTACCAAGGCTGGTTGAGTCAGCCAAGTGAGCAACCACTGTGTCATGAATCTTTGTTAGTCTGTAGTCTTCATAGAACAACAAGTATTGTTCAAAGCTTTCAAAGCAATCTTCGTTAATCAGATCTTCCAGTATGCTTTGGTGGAAAGCATGTGGAGACTGATACTGCTTAACTTTATCCTCAATCTCCTTTGCTATATGTATCCCCAATGACTGATTGATATACGCTAACACTAATGGTTTGATGACCATGGATATGAATGCTTGGGCCACTCTCTGGCGCTGATCTCGTTTCCTAAACTGGTAAATGAACTCTGCTGCGTACTTATTCTTGGCTTCAGATATATATGTCAGAAGTTCCTTGTCCTTGCCAAAACGGTCATGTAAGTTTTGGAAATCTTGGCATGCTGCATTACACACGTGAATTTTTAAATCGACTTCAAAAGCTGATCGGATTTCTAGCGATTTTTCTCTTAAACCATTTTCAATCATTTCTAACAGCTCAGTGATGTAACTTTCTGAGAAATCTGCCGCTAAGCTGCATTTATTTGCACTAAACTTTTTGTATTCCTCTATGATTTTGTTCGCTACCTTTTGAGCCTCTAATTTTTGATGCATGTTGTTGTCCTCAAGCATGTGTTTCAACCGGCTGCGATATCCAAAATGTTCATCACATACTTGGAAACTGGAAGGCTGCTTTTGGCCTATGATATCAAGTTTTTCCATGTGTTTCTGGAGGCCGCGACTCATTAGATTCTGCCTCAGAACCTCTGCCACCCTTGAACTGATGTCATCACTTTCTGAAGGCCTGAAGTCAAAACCGGACAACATCTTCTTCCACACACTCTCAAACTCCTCTTCCAGTTCTTGATCTTGGAGAAGAATATTGGTGGACTTGCTTGTCTCCACTAGTGCAACTAACTTGAACTCTTCCTCTCTTTCCAGTGATGTTTCAAACTTTTCAATCTGTGACAAAGAACAGTGTGACTCAGTGATTGTCTCCAACTTTTGCTTGACCTCCTCAGATACTCTTTCCTGGAGTTTGCTCATGTAGCTCAAAAGCATAGGCATAAATATTTCAGAATTCATTTTGAGATCTTCTTCTGACCTCAGATAGCTTTCTGCTTTTGATTTGAGTTTGTGAACTTCTGATTTGATTTCCTCCAGCGCTTCTTTCTTCAACTCACTTAAAAGGGCATCTTGAGCAGTATCATCCAAAGCCTTTGTGGCAATAATTTTTGTCGTTGCCCCCATTAACCAGCTCTCCATGTGTTCCAGAAGACCATCTTCCCATTGGGAAAACTCTGTGCAGAGCAAAGAAAACTCTACAGCCACATTGATGTCCTGTAGACTAATGGAAAATGAATCACTTTTTACTTTGTCCCACACCTGAGACAACTGTCCAATGAAATTCGACTCTTCGGTCTTGGTTGAACATCTCTTTAGCGCTTCAAACAGGGTTCCCTTAAGCTTTAGCACATCATTTGTGTATTGTTTATCAACTGTTTCAGAAAGAGACATATTGGGCCAAGGTCCTTTCACAAATGTGGTGCTGCTTGTATTTAATGCATGGTGATTGTTGCTATCTCTTTTGTCTTCAGTCTGTAGCATCTTGCAAACATGCCTCAACTGGGACGCTTGTAATACAGCGTCTAAGCCCTCATCTTGAACCAGGCGATTGCAAATAGGAAATACACCGCATTCTTTGGAGCGGAGGAGAGAACTGACCATGACCTTAAATGTCGTCTCAATCTCTTTGCCAGCATGAGGAGAAATGTTCTGGAGTAAAACGTCACTTAATCCTATTGCAACTGTGGCCATCATGTTGTCGTGAATTAACATGTCCGTTTCAATTCCTCCTGAAGCTAAGCCAAGACCTTCCACATCAAGTAGCAAAAGAAGATCATAATCTAAGTCTTTTCTGAAATCATCAGGGAGACTTAGAACAGCCATATATACCCCCCTGTTTGTTCTTTTCCACCCCTCTTGGAGTTTAACACCAAACAGGCCGGATAGAACCGCCGCATTCCTCGCCTGATGACTGCCAAGGATCGTCAGCACTCTGGTCCTCAACTTCTCTTGACGTAGGGAGTGGTTGAGCTCTGCAAAGATGGAACCCAGCCAGCGTATGGGGATGTTTGACGCGTCTCCGTCCATTAGTTCCAGTGGAACCCCATGGAGGAGAAGATCCGCTGCAAGTTTGGGCAAACGCAACACATTCTGACTTCCACTGGAAGTCAGAATGTGTGTGAGCTCAAAAATCAGCCCCATCTCACGGAAAAAGTGTTCAATGCCTAGATTGTATGTTTTTGACTCAAGAGACTGTGAATGCAAGGCTTTAGCATCTTCAGATGAATCTTTAAGGTGCAATTGTTCCTTGTTAGAATATGCTGAGTCTGGTGTGGACTCCAAATGTTCCGTGGCGTTTTCTGTATTATGCAAATGTTGCTCCGCCTCTTGTGTTGTTTTGCAGCACTGAACAACGTCTGATCCTTCATTGTTTACTGGCTGTTCTTCAGTTTCCTCTTCAGAATCTGTCCAGAAACTGTCACTATCTACACTGCTATCAGCTTCATGTTCAAGGTTTTCTGTCTGTGACTCTGGGAAACTGTTTAGTTTTTCGGTTTGTTGGAGGTGAAGCCTCAATTTGAGCCAAGAAAGGAAATAAGTCCTCTGAATTTTATCCTTTGTGAGAAGAGCGTCTATAAAAATCTTCATAGCTGGGGTCATTTTGTACCTTTTTAACTCTGCCAAGATGTCTGTCTTTTCTTCTTGAAGTTGGGGTTCAGTTTCTTTTTCTGATTTTCTGAGTTTGCTTTCCTCCTTATCTATCTCTGCCAGTTTGTGCCACAAATGCCCCTGCAAAGGGAGTTGTTTCTGCTGGAATTCGACTGATCCCTCATCTAAACCCTTCAATATTTCCTCCACTGTGGCCATTGCTTTTTTGCAGAGTGGGCTTTCATCCACATTTAGGCCAATATCAAATGCTAATTTTGCTGCTGCCTCAAGTGTAACGGGCTTCAGACTGTCTGGTACCCAACTTTTAAGGATTTCACGAAGGTTTTTTGCCACTTCCTCCTCACTCAAAGTGCTCCCTGAAAGCACAGACTCTTTGGGAAGCCACAAACATTCTTGAAGGCTCTGTCCACCGTACTCCATGGTTGTGTTCTCTTCTCCTTCTGTGCCGTAGACGTCAATTAGGATGAGTTTTCTTGCCATGGCTTTGCAAGATTCAAGGAGTTGCTTTTCTTTCTCCTTAAAGTCACCACAGAAGATTATAAGAGCCGACGATGTTTGACATAAAAGTTTGAGACATCTCTCATGATTGCCGGCATCACCTCGTAAATTTGAGATGACAAAAGGGGCTTGGTAAATATCTCTGTCGACATCTCCAGTGGGTAGATACCATCCGAGCTCTACAAGGCCGTTAGAGAGTCTTCGGGGAACTTGCCCTCCATCCATGCCCTTGTGAAGGAATGTGTTTTTGCTTGATTCTGGTCCAGTCAGAACATAGTTAAGCACTTGTGACTTAGAGACACTGCAACGGCCAAGTTTTATACATGAAATAATTGGCAAAGGTGTACTTGCCAAATTGCAATTTTGTACTCTGCCATTAGTAGATCTCCATTGGCCCAGAACAGCTCTTAACGGCCAGAGAAGGAACTGACTGGGTTTCTCTGGATCAGCGTTTGGAAGGACCAAAGGCACAGCAAACTTGCACTGCATCATGCGCACAGCTATCTCCTGCTGCAGAAATGTGTCGGCAGATATGAAGACAGATGCGACCAGATCAAGGGGGTTGATAGCATTTGTGGTCTTTTCTTCAGAACTGCCGAGTTTTCCCTCTGGTTGTTTGCCATCCTCATTGAAAGGGTCAAGCTGAGTCTGGCAACAAGTGCTCCGGGCATCTTCACTAAGCAGCCAAAGGCGTCTGAGGAAAGTATTTGGAAGATCTTTGAGTTCTCGAGGCTGTTTGTCCTCCAGAGTCCATGTGTTGATGTTTGACACTGATGCAGAATCAAGTTGTCTAGTACTATAGGCCTCAAGGCCAAGCTTATGAAGAATCTCTGCCTGGGCATTGTCCTTCAGAAGCCCTAGTGACAAAACAAACAAACAAACAAACAAACAAACAAACAAACAAACAAACAAACAAACAAACA
>VMRN01000005.1:2333911-2363597 GCA_010277015.1 Poeciliopsis turrubarensis
ACAAACAAACAAACAAACAAACAAACAAACAAACAAACAAACAAACATTATTCAAGGATGTAAGAACTGTATTTTAAATTGCACTTGTAAACATTATATTTTCAATAATATAATGTTTAAATCTATAATCTGTTAGTCTACATAATAGGAAAATGTTGAATAACATGTTTTAAAAGAACTCTACTGATTTAAATTGTGCATATTTTGATTTCAAACCTAGCAATCGACTGAATACTGTTGCTATTTTATATAAATAACATACGTGACAAAAAAAAAAAAAAAAAATTATGTTCCAATCCCAAATATGTGCACATTGTGACATTTACAATCACAGTAGAGTAGTTTACTTGAGTCAACTCTTGGTCTCTATTTTCACCCTGCCTAGGGTTTGATGTCATCTTCTATTTCTGCCATAAGATGTTGTGATGGATCAAATCAAACACCTTTGCTAGTGCAGCTGCGATTTAAAGGAACTTTAAGAAAATGGAAACAGTTCAGATGCTACTTTCAAACTTTGCTGCTCTGTTACTTAGAGTTATACTGCTGAACACAATTTTTTTCGTCTCTCAAAGTGAATGAAATAAAGTGGATCGCTGGGTTTTGGAGAACACAAGTTCATTTGTGACAATTTCAAAACCGATTGATCGATGGGTGACTGAATTCTTCATTTCCAGTCACCAACTTGCTCCTGTGGTGGGGAATGAGGGTTTTCCCAGAACGATTGTGACAGAACTTGCCCCACTGTCTCTGCAACATTTGACAACAACAGAATGGAAAAATGGTTATCTAAAACTATTCTTTGTTGCCGTTATTGAACCAATGTTCACTGTTGCGAAAATACGTTGAAACAATCAATAATACTGTGATTCCATCCAAGCATATCCCTCCTCGAATGTAAGAAATATCTCCATTTGTTTTCAGGCACAGGGAAATGGTCAGCCTACAGTAAATACTTGTCTGCTGAACCGTATTCCATGACACAGCATCCCTAACGTTCTTGTGGCAAAGGAAATTAAAATAACTGACCCCACTGTTTGCTCTTGAGGCTGAGATTTGAAGAAAGCAGAGACACAGTTGTGTGATTAATTATCCATTTCCCCTCCAGCAGTCTATAAAAGTGTCATCCAAGCAAAGCTTCCCACTCGCCAGTATTTTAAAACTGAAAAAGACACATTCCTAGATTTTAAACCCGTGTACCTTATGGAGTATAATAGACATGATCGTGCAGAGATGTGATAACACATGCATGTTTCTGGAGGGTGACACATTCAGACATTTGAATTCTGTTTAAACAAGTGTCCCAAATGTTAGCTAAATGTTAAAAAGGCGATGTTGGTCTGTTCGGGTGAACGACTGGATTTCGCGTGTTGAAAATAAAAACACCATTCATGAAATGGGGATTTTGACACTCTGGGAAATGATCGACTATTCAGGACATACTTTAGAGCACAGTTTCTTGGAAGTATTTTGATATTTCTCACTTTAACTAGGCACTATAGAGTGGAGTGTAGTTATGGTTTCAATTTTACACCCATCTAATAAGTGATCTTTGTTTTTTTTTGGTGGGTCAACGTTGCAAAATATAACAGTGGCAAGTGCGTTGCTGTGGCATGAAATGGAGATGGAGTTCAGACGCCATTGTTGTGGGTTGTATCTTAAGTTAATGAAGGCATGCCTTTTGCTTTGCGCGCTTATGACTTTTAACCTCATAATTGTTGCTGAAATATTTTAGGCAACGATTAAAATCAATTATGATGACAAGCTTTCCCATAACATTCCAGCTGGTTGTCTATTTCACAATAAGACTTAAACAACAATAAGGCCGATTCATCACCTCAATTTGATGGCTAATTTTTTTTTCTCCTCATTTCCATAACGTACAGGGCAAACGAAAGTTCAATAAACATACTTTTCTTTTTGCTGCTTGGTTTTTTGGTAAGCTTGAAAGACATTGTGAATCCCTCTGGGTCGCTGCACTCTGTCTTAGATGAGGTTTTCCTCCCTCATCTGGCACATCCGCTAGAGTCTGGGAAACTGGCTCGAAACCTATGAAAAAAAATTCAAAATGTCAGTAAAATAAATACAACAGCAACCACAAGACAGTAAAAAGCTTTGTTTTATTCAGTAATACCACAAATATGCAAAAGTGACTCGACATGCTGTCTCAAAGGAATGCTCCCTTGATATGGAGATAATGCACAGGGCCTGTTTTACTGGACTTTTATCTTCCTGATCTGGCTCTAACAGCACATCTTTCTTCATATTTTACTTCTCTACAATCCAATCTCATCTGTTTCAAAAGAGGTGTGACATGCTGATGCGAAGACATTTTTTCAGCCAGACATAAAGATTATGAGACGAACAATGAAACCGGTTACTCAGCAAAGCGTTGATAAGAGCTGCTGCTCTTTAGGTTTTATTTGGCCTCTGAAATAGCAGACATCTAATGAGGAGGTCAGGAGAAAACATAGGAGTTAGTTTGTTAGTCATTCCTATTTATTGCACTTAGAGTACATATTTCATTTTTTTTTTTTTGTCATTTTGATTACAGATAAGGAAAGCCGCAAATTCTGTGTGCCGGAAATTTAGGCCATTGCATTTAATTGACCAAAAATATCTGTTTTAAGCAAAATTGTCAAGCTGCTGGGATCTATGTTTACTTCTGTGAGCCATATTCTTAGTCATGGCTGCTGTTGTATGAATTACTGCATGGAAACAATCTGTCTGCAGCATTGTTGAGGCGTAATGGAAACCCAGGTGGCTTTGATACGGGCTTCCAGGTAATGTGCATCCTTTTATCCGTCATTTCTCATCCACCTCTCGACGAAAACTGATCGATTCTCTTTAGGTTCAGGTCAGATCAGGTTACTGGCCAATCAAGCCAGTGACCTGAATCGGCTGTTGCTGCCTTTGGCAGTGTTGGCAAATGCCAAGTCCTGAAAATGAAATCAGCATCTCAGCTAAGCTTGTCAGCTGAAAGAAGCGTGAGGTGTTCAAAAATCTTCCGGTAGATTGCTGGGTTGACTGCTGACTTCAGAAAACTGATCAACACCAGCAGATGACATGGCACCTGAATTCATAACTGCATGACATTTTACACAAAGCATATTCTTTACCTCTTCACGCTTCTTCCTCTCTGTGAGATCTTGTCGTCAAAATAAAATTCAAACCTTAACCTTTGCTGAAAAGAGGGTTTTGGATCACTGAGCAACACGCTTGTTGTCCATGTGTAAGATGCACAAACTCCAGTTTCAGTCCAGTCCTTGTAAAGTTCCAACAAATTCTTGACTTTGCTGTTCAATCCTCTCTAGGCTGCAGTTTTACCTGTATTTCCTGATTTTTCCTACCACAACTGTTTCTTTCTCTTAACTCTCTCTGAATATGAATTTATATAATACATGATTTTCACCTTTTGAAATAAGTGACTAAAAATATTAAACTTTTACAAAGTATTCTGCTCTTTTGAGATGTACTTAAATATGCGTATTGTTTTGCTTTGCATTCTTAAGCATTCATACATTCCCAGCAGGTTTGGTTTTAAATCAGAGAATTCTTACCCCCTTTTTCTTCCTGTGCATCTCCTTCATGGAAAGAGTCCAGACATCTGGTTGTCCCGACACAAGTTAATTTATACCCATCGGTTCAGTGATAAAATACTCCTCCTCTCTAACCATACTGGAACCAAATGATCATTATTTACACCCGCAGATACCGACAGAACACATTCAGGACCTGTAAGGAAATGGCCTGCTTGCTTTTGCAAAAATTCCTAACATCACAGGCTTGACACTTAATCTTGATAATAGCACAGGATTGCAGTCTTTCACGGCGCTGCTGAAATGTATTCAGTTGCCAAAAGGATTATCATTTCCCTTCAGGGGTCAGTGACCAGGCTGCAGTCAGTGACGCACTAAAGCCTCGGACATGTGTCATCTCTCAGAGGAAGGTTTCTTATGACAGAAGAGGAAGAGTTAGCATGGTGATGCACAATTTTATTCACATACAGCCTTTTTTCTAACTCTACAGATCTGTCCTGTTGTAGAAGAAACCTTTTTGCTACTGTACCAATTGTATTTGGACGGACAATTTTTCACAGAGTTCAGAGGCCTCAGCTGAAGTTTAAGTTTGTTGAGAGAAAATGCCAAAGACTGAGATGTGAGTCCTGACTGAAGTGGCACTTTAGTTGCCACTTCATTTGAAACTCGTTGTACCAGGAGCATCACGAAGAGGAGCTTTTCCTCTACGCTGCCTACGGTGATGAGAGCGTGTTCGGGAGCAGCCTGAGGGAAATCTGACCTTCTCCTATCACTTTCCCATCTTTCTGAGACCTCCATTGTTCATTCATTTAAATATTAAATATTAAATCCAGCTCTGCAGCCTCGACATCCCAGAGTAAACATGTCGACTGCTCTTTCGTCTCTACTATACGTCACTGCGTTCTCGGTGAATTCGTCTTTATTATTTCTTACATTTGAAACTCGACTCAGGCTCAGTCTCTCATGAATAATCTTTATCTCAGGGTGAGATTTTGTCCAACTGGTGAAGGTTATTTCAGTAAATAACCAATGAGGACATCAATTTGACCAAGTTCTAAGGCCTGATTGACACAGTGACAGTACACATCTCTTCTATGGTGTCAACAAAAGGTGCTAAATGATTTAGACATCCAAGCTCTTCTGTTAATATTTAATATTGCAGCTAAACAGGAATCAAGATGTAGACCGCACCTGAAATTAAATTTGTTTTCATAACCAGACTGTGAGCACTTAATTGTTCATGAAAGCTTGTTTTATGTTTAGTGAAGCTATGTAATAAAGGCCACATTAGATGAAGCCGCATGAAGCCTTTTCTTTCTAAACAAAAGAGATTTCAAAGCTGTGACGCTCAGGTCTAAGTGAGAACAGTGGCTCCTTGTGGCCAACTGAAGCCACTGCAGCCTCTCAGGAGCAAAGCTGAAGTACTGGCTCTATTTGAATCCAATGTGAACAATAAAACTGCGGCGTTGAACATCGTGAGTCATGTGACAGGGGTGTTAAAAGCTTAAACACTTTGCTTGAAATGACTCCGACTCAGGAGGAGTGAGACAAACTCCACAGCCGCAGCATCTGACCATTTAAAGCATCATTAGACCAAGATATTTTTTGAAGTGAGAGACATCTGCCAGTTACTTTATTATTATTATACTTTATTATTATTTCAGAATAATAAACTTAACTTGTTTATGTGCTCACTGCTTAGTTGTCATTATTACAAGTTAAAAAAAAAATTGAATCACTTCCTGTTTCATGCCTTGAATTTGGCATTAACAGGTAACAACCTAGTTAACTTTAAACTTTAAACCCCAGCTTTTAAGTTGTTTGTTTTTTTCTTTACATGAGCCGCATGCGTTAAAAAGATAAAGATGATCATAAGTTAGAATTGAGGATAGCAATTTGGATTCTTGGTATACATCAGGTTTGGTTTAGCCAAATAAATGGCTTGCTAACATTTTAAACACAAATGTTTCAGAACATTATGCAAGATTGACTGAACAAACAGGAACTTGGGATCTGTCCCACTCATTTACACTTATGGAGGGAATTAATATGTCACAAAAGTAAAGGTCAAGATTAAATAGACAATAACTTTCCTGATAGTTCAGAATATCCATTTAGGAAGGTAGCAATTTTTGCATCACTCATTTCGTAGACATCTCCACTTGTTCTTTGCATTAAGCTTTATAACTAAAGGCGACACAAAGAAATTTGTATGATATTTGCATTCGTAAATGCCACATAAAAATGTATGCGACACAAATACTGGAAAGCTGTACGTCCACCTGAGGGATAAGTGCTCTGCAGAGGAAAAGATTACAGCTTCTCTATTTCTGTCCTACAAAGCTCTTTAGCAGTCTTACCCTTATGTGTCTGGAGCTGGAAGTGCGAGGCGTGTGTGTTTCATGAGCCTGAGAGACGTCTGCAAACGGACATAATCAACACTGTCTTCACGTTGCCTTTCCCCGAGAAGTCCTCTGCTGAATTGCATGCCTGATTGCGCAGACTTATTTCTGCATGGACTTTTAACTTTCTGTTGGCTGAACTGAGGACTGCAACACAAAGCCAAGACCTTAAGGAATATTAAAGACTCAAATAATAGTGGTCAAGATGTTGATCACAATGCTAACGGCCATGTATGTGATGGTGAAAGTTGTAGAATCGGTAAGCTGATTTCATTAACTTATGACTTACTAATAGACTGCTAAAGATCTGTGTTGAGAATCGTAGTTGCAGCAGTTAAATGCATTCATAATACATATTTTCTCGTCTCCAAATAGTTTCTTTATGGAACTGAATTTTAATGCAACTTGCTGAAGGAAACTATTGCTGCAACCATTAATTTCTATATCTTGCAGTGAGTTGCGTCAGTTTAAATCTGACTTATTCAATTAACATCAAAATCTGTATGTGTTAGAAATGTTCAGTGGAAATTGTCTTCCAAGGAATGGAGATTCACTTCCAAAATTTCAGAGTGTTTCGAAAGGAGGAAGAAAACACTCAAACGTAACTTCTAACACAAACTTCCCACCCCCTTTTTTTTTGCTTTTAGATTGGGGCCCGATTTGCACAGAAAGACGAACCTTTGCCTTACATGGTCTCTCAGCCTTTGCCCTGGCAGGTTCACTCTGTGTCTCACAGCCGGAGGAGCAGCAAAGCAGAAGAGGTTAGTTTCATCATTGCTGATGCCATCTTACTACCTGCTGTAACCAAATTTATTTCTATGCTTGTATCCAAATCCCGTCTTCTGGGTTCCTTCAAAGTGTCTTGTCCACTATTTTGTACATATGACTGCATCGGCTGCCCCTCTTTTGGCTTGGCTGGGTTTTAATTTTCATGAATTCCTCAGTCCAGTGCTCTGTTACTTTAAAATAAACCATGTGGAAAGTTCACCAGCCAGCCGGAGCTCAACATCATAAAATCACAAAAATTTGACTGTAGTGGGATTTGCACCATTGGCAGCACCAGATATGTTTCCCAGTACAGTATTAAATTATTAACTTTTTGACACTGTACTTGTTAAAATATGTTGATGTTAGACTTTAGATAAAATTACTTTCAAGACTCTGATGAATCATTCGGTCCATGGATGTTTGCACACCTGCAACCTCTCAGTTTGCCATCATCCTGAAGGTTTTGAAAAGTTTCTTGTGGGAAAAAAAAAAATCCAAACACATTTTGTCAAGCTTCAAAAAATCTGATGGCAAATGACTGATGATCTGAGTGATTTCTCGCACCTCTCTTGTACCTTTGGTGGAGTTTTAGGGGCCTGATTTACCTCTGTGATTGCTTGACAGTGTAAGAAAAATAATTACGGACTAAATCTGGTTCGCTTCAGTTCACTTGTACCTGGGTGAGAGCAGAATGCGCACCTTTTGTTAGTGTCACAAAACCGGTTTTCAAGCTGAATGCAGGCATCGAGCCAAATTTGCAGGTAAGCATGCTAAGATGGGACACTTCTCCGACTCTGGCTCCCCCGCCAGTTCTCCACTTGAGCTGTAATCCCAATCAAGAGGATTTGTGTTTGAGGTCATTATTCAAGCTCTGGATCAAAAAAGGGCACACGGGTGAAGTCACACATGCAGCTACCTGATGCCCAAAAAAAAGCAGCATGTTTTGTACGGCGTCAACGGATTCTGCGAAAACTAGCACGATAATCTATCCATGTGCACGATCACTTCCGTTCTCAAAGGAATGTGAACAAAGTGTACTGCAACTTCCAGATAAGTTTGTGTGTTTTTAATCTGTTGATCGGATGGGGGCTTTAGTTTGAACGAGATTGTAACAGAGTTTTTTTTTTTGCTTTTGCAGTTTGACGGCTACAGGAGGAACAGCATAGGCGTATACAGAAAGAGTAAGTCTCAGGACACTGACTGTTTATCCTACCGTGATTGGTTGATCTTTAAAATAAATTTTTGGATAAATCCAACTTTTATTTTATTTTTTTGCGTATTAAAACTTATCTAAAATAATCATTTAAAAAATCTCATGACATAATTAATCACAGAACTACTCAAAAAAAAAAAAAGTATATATATTTTTTTTTATTTCATCGTTATTTTTATTTGCTTCCTCTCATTCTCAGGCTCCTGTACCAGCAATGGCACATGTGGCACACCATCAGTTCCTCCTCTTAGTCCTGTCGAAGTTGAAAAAGCAGCATCTACCATCCAGAACCACTTCAGGAAGTTCCAGCAGAAAAAAAACAAGAACGACAAATAGATGAACGGTGAGGGTTGCTGTGTTGCAGGTGCAGTTACTTTGAAAGGCAACAGGAAGCAGGTGGGCCATGTTGATTCACCTCAGATTAAACGTAACAGCCTATAAGAAAATTTTGCATTTATGCTGAAATTAGTTCTGAAAATATATCACAGGAAACCAAGCAGTAACATAAAACAGTAGCCTTTATGACAAATTTTGTAGCGTCACTAAGAATTCAAGATGACAATTGATGTGAATTTGTGTGTCTGAATGAATTGTTTTCATGTGCATTGCTGCCAGGGGGGTTGTTAAAATGTGTGTATTTTTTTTGAGCATGCTGTCATTTGTATGACTTATTTTAAAAACGTGGCAAAAACTGTGAACATATGTTCCTTTCAAAGTATCCTTGTTGAATTTTAACTTCAGGATATAAATAAAATTGTCTTTAAGACTTTGTTGCTCTGATGTTTTCCTTTTTTTCTTTTTTTTTTTTTTTTTTTACTCTTTTATACTTATCTACAAATGTAGAGAAAAATGGCTAGATTTTACAATCGCATTAAACATATACTGGTACTCAAAGGGAGGCTGGAGAGACAAATTTAACGTGTGGAAAGAAAATACACGCAGAAAGAGCCACCTTGAAGGATCACCCAACTTCAAGGTGAAAGTGCTAACAGGTGCACTAAAGTACAGCCTTATACTAAGACATTCTTGGGGCCGGTTGCACTGCAGCCACACAAAATATATGTATTTTTCTATTCTGAAGACTTTGATCAGGAGTTTGTTTCATATATTTAACAGCTTGTCCTGGCAAAAAAAATTACACCATAAACACGGTTTTACACTTATGCAATTTCTCTGAAATGTATTCGTTTTTTTAATTTTGTCTTGATGAGTATGGTTTTCACAAACTTGCTACTTCCGGCTTTTGCTTACTTTACTGGAAAAAACAAACTGAACATTCAAGGTTTGGGGAGCACACGTTAAACTCCCTGTTATTTTAGCAGAGCTACTAAATAGACCTGAAAAAATAAACATCATCACAGTTTATAAAAAGATAGCTTTATTGCACAAGGTTTTAAGTACTCTTTTTTTTTTTTTTTTTTTTTTTTCCTCCGCTTTTGTTTGTTTTGATAGAAAAGAGAATGTAGGGTTAAACACAAGCAATTGCAAACTGAAGCAATGTTTCCCAATAAAAGTTTAAAGAACAACTGCTGGATTCTTAAAATTTGTATTTTTTTATTAATGTCTGTTCAATTCGCCTCGTCCCCCTTTTCTCTTTTATAACCAGGAAAATTTCAGAACATGCAACGCTGCTGCCCCACCCCCAAAAAGCTCATTGACAAAAAAAAGGACCTCTAGATTAAAAAAAAACAAAAAACAAAAAAAACAACCTGTGATTAAGTAAAAACAGAAATAAATGCAAAAATAAAAATTCAAACTATGCAACAAAATGCCCAATAAAAATCAAATAATATCACTTAACATTGCATGGTCCATTCTGACATGTTGTATCTGGTCCATGGATGAGGATAAAGCAGTTATTTGTTTAATTCTAAGTTTTCATTGAATCTTCATCACATCATCTGTTCTTCAGAGTTCACATTGTGCCCTGGTTGCTAGTGAAGATGTCGAAAATAGTAGTCATTTATACAAAACACTTCATATGTACACAAGTCCTTTCCTATGGTGTAGAAATCATTGTATAAAGGTGGACAAAAGGCTACAGAGGAGGGGAGGGGAGAGGTTCTGATTGGTCGACAGATGTAGAAAAGAACCGATGTGAAATATAGGCAGTATGCAGGTCAGTTTGAAAGCATGTTGTATCATTTTAAAGAAAAATCCACCCCACATAAGTTACACATCACATAGCTGCAGTTATGGACTTATTTGAGAAACGCTGAATTATTATACAACACGTCTATGATTGAAACATTTTGAACTGGGTGAACAGGTTTCCATGAACAAGGTCAAAATTACTCATTCATACTCAGACATACTATCAGACCACCACTAATATTTTCATAAACCGTCCTAAAGTTGAAAGGGGAACAGTTTTCAAAGCCGTCATCGAGGTTCTGCTGTGATCCTGGGTGGATATTTCACATCTCAGCGCAACAAATAGTTCTTGTTCCTGTGGGCAAGTAGCTCAGTGTTTGCCTCTTCTGACCACTTCCTCCAGAGGCCAGTTGGCCCGTCCAGCCGGGCTCCTAATTTCAGGGGGTCAATTTATGGAGCTTTTCCAGTTTGCGTTTGAAACATGGCTACATTCGAGTGTTTGGAAGGATCAGCTTGGCAAGAGCTGCTGTGACTTTACCTTCTTCAGGTATTTTGCTTCCAGGAAGGCCAACGGCAGAAAATCAAACTCAAAATACTGCACTGCCGTCCACCCAGAGCCACACAAAGTCGTCTTGGTGTTGACAAGCAGCATATGGTTTCTATGCAGCTTACCAGGTGAGATTTAGCCAAACCATACAGAGGAGTTGTGCAGATTTGAGAAAAGCCACATTAAATGGAAACATGTTCACCCAGATCCTGTTGTTGTTTTTTTTTTTAAAAAAACATTGAAGTTTAATATTGTATTGTCTGTCCGTCCTGAAATAATTCATCTAAAGCCTAAAATTAATGGGATTTATACGTTTTATTGCACCCTTATCATTGAACTTCTCAAATTAAAGTGATTTACAAAGCAAAGTGAAAATAAATCTCAAATTTACAAAAATTGTGCGAGCCTAATGGAAAAAGTTATTATTTTTTTTAAAACACAGAATTATTAATTCACACACCATTTCAGCTTGCAATTAAGAAGGGGTGGAAGTTTCTTTGAAAAATATCACATTCACTTTAGGCAAACTGACTGAAAAGTGGAGGGAAAGCATGTTGGTTAAAAGTTTATTTCATCAGTCCAACCAAAATCCATGTAGTTGGAGTAAGGAAGCCCTTATGGGGGAAAAAAAACAGGCTTAATCCTTTTCCAAACTCATTCTTCTTCCCAGGACAAGTGTTTGCATAACTTAAAATGACAAGGCAAGTAAATGCATCTTAACACTATGTATAGAAATCAACACATATCCATTCTTGAACTCCAAAATACATACATACATAAAAACAAACAAACAAACAAAAAATTCTTACAGTTATCTGCAGTAATATCTGTCACTGGCCTGGAGAAATACGCAATCTGTTTGTGTTCGTTAGTTGTAGTTTGGTAGTGGCGTTGAGTCTGTGAACACAAATATTTGGAAGGTACAATACAACAAACCACAAGAGGCTCAATCACTTTATAAGCTTTTCCTTTTAACCGTTTTCTTTTGCGACACCACACTTCCTGCACTATCTGAGACCACAATAAACCAGCAACACGTCTCGCACTATATTTTCACTTTCCTGTGCTCGTCCTTTTCAAAAATCACACGGGAGTCAACGTCTCATTTCTCAAGTCCCAGTTTCACCAGTAACTTTCACACCACTTTTCTTTCTCTCCAAGGTCTTCAATCCACAGCTGTGCTACCCGTTTAAACCTCCCGTCTTCCTGTCTCCTTATCATTTAGCGAGATGCTTCACTCGGAGCGATTGTCTTGTGATCTTTTAATATATATTTTCAATTAGAACGGCTTTTATATGTCTCTGCTCTTTATTCATATATTTGCTATATATTTGAATAGAAATATATATGTACATACTTTTTTTTTTTTGGAAAACAAACATATATGATATCTTTTTTTCTATTGCGAGAGCCCTGATGTTACGTTTTACCAATGCAAAACTTTTGGAGCAACTCTTTTCTTTTTTTTTCTTTTTTTTTTTTTTTGGAACAATTATTGTTATGAGATTACAAACTTTGGGATAACAAATGAAGAATGAAAACAAAAGAGGAAAACAAACCCCAAAACATTTCAACCATAGAATTGAAACTTAAATTCGAAAAAGTTGGAGAAACTTGATTTTTTTTCTTTTTTTTTTTTTTTTTTTTTTTGTTAGCAAATTCTTATATAGTAATCTTTTAACACTATATAATTTCATTGCCTGTTCATTTATTCAAAATCATACAAATACATTTCTCAAAAAATTTGCTGAATGTGTGCATTCAAGCCGTCACTGAAAGTTAAGAATTTCTGCACAGACGTGCATAAAGGATATCTCTTGTTCGGTTGGTCTGTCTTTGTCTGGCCAGCATGCTAGCAGTACATCACAGTGACACTGTATGAGTGTGATGGGGGACGGGGCAGGAGGAAAGGAGAGGCATGGATGACGGAGGTGGGGTGAAGGCGACTGTGAAATGACGGGATCGTGAACAGTAAAGGAGTTTCCTAAAGTCTTTGTCCAGATAAAAATAAATGGAAACAAAAAGGACCCTCTCACCATGCCTTGCAAAACTATAAATACTCCTTTAACTTTTTTCATATTTCCTTAGATGCGACCTCAAACCTGAATGCAGTTCTTGAGAAATTTAGTGTGATAAACCAACACAAAAGCAGCATATAACTGTGAAATGGAAGGAAAACGATACAGTTTTGAACTAGAAAATCTAACTTGTGAATATTTCAGCTCTGGCTGTATGTTTAATGCAGTTGTTCCGCAGGGAGACAGGCTCAAGTGTCTTGCAACTAATCGCAAGTTTTATTCCTCAAGTTTCCTGTACTTTTGTCAAAGTACAGGGACTAAACCCTGAGCCGCTTCCCGCTCCATGCAATGAAATTACATCCTAACAACACCGTTACCATTATCCACCGGGGGAAAATTCGTATGTGCAGTGCTAGTTTGCATAGAGTTAAAATTTGGTCTCATCCCAAATTAACTGTCTTCAATAAAAATTGCCAGGATATCTTATGGCTTTCTCTAAGCAATGGCTCTCTTCTCATTCCTTGACATTACATGTCAAATTTGCAGAATGGCAACTAATATTTGTCCTGCTAAAAGTGTTTTCACTTGAACTGTCTCGGAAGCTTTTCCAGAGTCACCATTATGCAGGAAGCTCATTTTAACTGAGCCACTTTGCTGCTTCTCCGATGATGCTCTCCTGGTCCCTGTGGACATCCAGGTCTTGGTCGGCTTATGGGTGTGCTGTCCTCTTTTCTGTTTTCAGATAACTCAACTTTAAACTGCTCTGAAATTTTTACCTTGCCGTGCCAGTTGTGTTCCTTAGTCTTCATGTCGCTATTGGTTTATTTAACTTCTCTAACAAATTCTGCACTGAGTAGCAACATGGCGTCATTAAGTTATGACAAGTTAATTATTTTCTCATTAAGTCAGTTCTGTAGCAAATTGGTTCACTGGATTTTACTTGGGGGCATTAGCATAAAGGGGGTGAAATAAAAATGGAATCCACACTTTTTACAACAATGTACATAAAATAATTTTAAATCTGGGTATCATTTTCTTTCCTCTTTACAATTATGTGCTACTCTCTATTGGTCTATTTTATAAAGTCACAATATATATATATATATATATATTTTTTTAAAGTTGGCTGTTGCAATGTGACAAAATGTGAAGTAAATCAAGGGGGTGAATACTTTTGCAAGGCACTACTTTTCTAATCCTCAAATGAAAGCTTATGGACCCTCTCCTTCATTAGCATTTTATAACTCACCTACACCATGTCGTTAGCAACAGATATCAAATCAAATCTGAAAAAAAAAAAAAAAAAAATACTTGAGCAAATTAAGTTTGAATTGAGTTAAATTGTCAGCATCATCGTTATCATTCTGTGTTTTCATAGGTGCAAAAAGAAAAAAAAAACAGTTGGGGAGGAGAGTTTTGTTTTGTTTAGACACAGACTTCTGCCCAAGAATTCAGCATACAGATTGGTTTTAAAAAGGTCCATTGTTGGTGTGTGCCTGCCACATGTACACATATATATTTACACATATACATCCACGCACACGGACACACACACACACACACACACACACGCACTCACTCACTCATGCACTCACGACATTTCTGTTACTTGGATCCTTTCAAACTGTTTCCTTGTGCACATGGGGTTATACTTCCATCGTCTGAAAACAAACTTAAACCTTTTGGATAAATAAAATAATTAAAAAAAGAAAAGAATCTAGATTTCACTCAATGATGCTTGACATTTTTAGCTCCTCTTTCTATAAAATCTTCCATTGTGACCGCAATGCTGGGTCATCCATTGCATGTACAAGAGTCATTCCTCTGCCTCTAACATATGGATCTATGATGGACTAACCTTACAGAGCCAAAGTAACACAGAGGCTGGGGATTTGTGCATACAGCAAAAGCATCCTGCCGTGGCACAATGCTGAGATATGAACGAATCTTCCATCAGAGAACAAAAAGATTACATATTCTTTTTTTTAAAAAAAAGGAAGAAAAAAAATTAACACATCTTAAGCAACCTGGTTCAATCTACAGCTGTCTTGTTATAGAAAGCAAGACAGTGCAAGTTAAAAGCATTTTGTGCATAAGTTCTGTGTCCTTGCCTGAAAATGAAGATAAGACTGAACAGATAAATCATTGTTGTTTTGGCAAGTGATTTCCAGGGTGATTTAAAAAATAGAAAGAGAGAGAGAGAGAGAGAGAGAGAAAGAGAGAAATTACACAAATATAACGGAACACAATCAGGCAGAAAGAAAGGCAAGCCCCTGTGCTGTGGACACCCAACTCTGACCCCTTGAAACAGTTGTGTTGATGGGAGCCCAACCAGCTCCCTGCAGGCTGGCACAGCACAGGCACTGACGGGTAAGCTGTGCATGTGTATGTTCGTCACCCCGATTCACCATAGAGGCTCCAGGCAAACGCTGGTTGAACCAGCATTGTATAAAGAGTTACAGTGACAGGCCTCGCTATTGGCAGGCTACACCAGTGTGTAGGACTTGGAGTAGGCTCCTGACCCCCCATCCCTCTGCTTCTGCAGTCTGCCTAATCCCGAAGAGCTGCTCTCCAGGAGAGAGTCTCTGGATCCTCCCATTTTGGAGGAGGAAGAAGAGGCACCTCCAGGGGTCCCCCCTGAGGTCCCTGCTGCCCCACCGCCAGAGGAAGATGACGCGCCCCCTGCAGCAGCGGTCGCTGCAGCGGCGGCAGCAGCACTCTGAGCCGCAGAAGCAGAGGAGCTAGGCATGGTGAGAGTCCGCTGGGGAAGCGTGGAGCTGCTGGAGCTGGCAGACAAGCCTCCACTTCCACTGCCTCCACCGCCGCCTCCTGTTGCTCCTCCAGAAGACGCCCCAGAGGAAGTGAGGTTTGACAGGCCGGAGTGGCCCATGGTCAGAGCCTGTTGCTTTGCAGAGTCCATAGTCATGTGACGGCCCTGGCTGTGGTACGCCCGCTGGGCTAGGCCACGGATAGAGGCTTCACGTGGTGGAACAACTGGACATGGGTCATGGTGTTCTGACTGCTTTCGGAAAAAGGGATCGGACTTCATGTACAGGGGCAGGTTGCAGTAGTCGCCTGGAGAGGAAAAAAGAAAAGAAGCTCAAATTTAACTTGAAGATCTCACTCAAAACAAAAGGCTATAAATGTTGAATGAAGAATTATCCAGCTGAAGAAAATTTCAAAGACCTTCAGTGGCAGATTCTGCTTGACTGTGGACGAACTATTTTATTGGAGTGCATAAATTGGACCCTTGTAGATAGAAAAAGACCTTCCTGTTTGAAAAGGCTCTGTTCTGTTAATCATATAAAATTTCAAACAATGACTGGAACATTGTTGATACTGCATTTCTGAATGGTTTGACAAAACCATTTACTTTGTGTACAATTTTGATTATATCTTTGCTTGGTGCGAATCATTGGAATTCCAAAAATCATAGCTTTACAATGACGTATAACATGCGTTATACGTGGAAAGGGTATCAAAACCCCCTGCATAGCATAAGAGCGTTAATGGGTTTTAAATACCTATCATATTATTTTCACATATGCATAGGTACGCTAAAATAAATGGGAAACATTATCCACTTACTCTTGGCGCGGTGTGGAATGGGCACGGCTACATTCTTGCCACGATCGTAGTCTTGGGGTTTGGGTGGTGAGGCAGTGAAACGGCAGATACCGGGCTCTGATGGTGTGCTCATAGACGTCATACTGTCTGCGTTGTCGTTGGTACCTGTGGTCATCTGATCAGATGAGCTGTCGGATATAAAGCACTCTGTAATCTCAAATTTGGCATGTTGCAGGTGTTCCTCCAGCTTTGCATGCTCGTAGGCTCTTGCCAGTTCTTCGTAGGTGGAGGAGGCACTCTCGGTGGACACCATGCTGTTGCGGCCCTTGTCTGTGACATAAGAGAAAGTACATTTTGTCCAGTGTTTTGTGCACTCAAGAGCTCAAAAGTCACATTCTCCTCCGCACGGTTTATTTGGTACATGTAGATGGCTGTAAGTGTCATTTCACCCTTGTACCAACCTGTGTCCTGTGAGAGGCTGGCACTGTAGCTGTCACTCTCTGTGACAGTGATACCATGCTGAGAACCAACTGTGCGCCAGTCTGAAGTGAGAGTGCGGGCTGGCGTTGAAGCCTGACACTTGGTCAGAGTCCACTGACTGGAGTAGCGGTTCCTGATGCTGTGGGCTGACTTGACACTCTTCCTTGACACTGGGTCTGGTGGCAAGCAGAAGAAAAAAACCCAAATAAATAAATGAGATGCACACACGTACAGACAGAGTTTACAGTCAAGAAAATGGATGAACATTTACAGAAAAAACCAAAACAAAAACCACAGCTTAATATTTGTGAACCAATATTTGTCCCCAGTACCGTGACAAAAAGTTGATATGTGACAAGAAATTGAGCAGAAAAGCAGAAATTTTTCACAGTCGATGTTTATACCAATTACTCTATGATAAATATGGCATTTGCACTAGAGGTTTCTGGTAAAATGAACAGTGATGGAAAAGAACACATACTGGTTCCTGGTCTGATGTCAGACATGTCTATCAAAGGACCTGTGTTTTGGATGAGGGCAGGGTGGTGGACAGAAACACCAGTGCAGAAGCTCTGAGGATTCCCAGTTTGGTTGAACTCTGTGTCTGTCACAGGAATAGTGGCCTTGTCATCTCCTACAACAGGTGAAATGAATTTAGTTCATCGAACACACAAAGTAGCTGTTATTAATCTACAGTCTACTTAATCCAGTAAATGTGAAACATGCACAACCTTCTCATTGTTTTTTTTTTTTTTTTTCTCTCACCGATTTGCTTGATGCCTTCTTTGTCCTCAATTAGCAGCTGCACTCTGGGGATGTCAATGTGTAGCCGTGGGCCCTGAGGAGGTCCTTTCACTGGCGTGTCAAAGCTGCGGTTGTTTTTACTAATTCAGAGAAACAAGATTAGCATACACAATCACCTGTGTCTTTCAGAAAACGCATAAAGCTGACTTTCAGCGTACATTTAAGTTTTTTTCCTCATATAAAGCTGAATAAAATGTTGGAATTTGGGTCACAAAATAATGTATCTCACCTGATGAGCATCTCTGCCAGGCTTTTGGCATCTAAGAGAACGGGAAATATAATGTGCATATAGTCATATACATTGAAGTAATTCTTCTTTTAGTTCTTGTTAATACGTTTATATAATAGCCACAAGTCATTGTGATATTTTCTCTGTGGTTCGACGGGAACCATGGGATGTCAAGGAAGGACAGGACAAGCGAAATGCTCTTTGTCCTGTTTAGCAAGCCAGTTTCTGGTGTTTGTCACTCGGTTTTAAACTATGATTTGTAATACCAGCATAATGAAACTCAGGCTTGGTGATAACAGTCATATGAAAACTGTAGAATCTGGCCCCACTTTAAGGCCAAAAACTACAGGTACAAAACATTTAAGGTGAAAAAACCAAAAGGGAAATGGCGAAAGTGTGACAGAGGTATCTGAGCACTCTGAGATTGCTGTGGCCAGCCGTTAGCTTCTAACTACGCTGGGATTAGGATTAGTTTCTTATCAACTCCAAACTGAAGGGCCATTTCACAGTTTTTAATTCGTTTGATCAAAACATTTTAAGATGCATGCAACTTGCAGTATATTCAAACTAAGCAATGTGAAAACTTTCTGGAGTTAAAACCACGTTGGAGTCGGGTGCTGAATACTGAAACGGACTGAATAACACTACAATAACTGCAAATTCTGTGGTTGTCTATATTTCTGAAAACTATTTTTTATTCTGCCCCCAAAAATATTGCTGAAACCCCAAGAGAGGATCTCAATATTGCTGCACTAAATAAAACTGCCAAGGTAAGATATGAACCGCTTAGAACATTTTAACGGAGCCTCACTCTGCTTTACTTTTACTGTGTTTGTGCGTTTTCTCTTTTCTCACACGGTCACTTACCCCGGAGTCTCTTCAGCCTCTTCTCTTTGCGTTTCTTGCGAATGGCGACAAACAGCAGCGCAACCCCAAGAGTCACCAGAATCACAGGACAGCCAATTGAAAACAGCTTCTTCACGTCATCATTTTTTTCCAAGGGGGACTTAATGGGAGGAATGGTGCCTGTATACAAGCAGGAGGATATTGTCAATGGCTTCTTTGTGACTGCAGTATTGTTAAAATAAAACAAAACAAACAAAGAGACGGAGTATCTACTCACTGCCATCGTAGTTCGGTGTTGAAAACTGAGAACTCTGGTTGCCACAGCCAGCACTGTTACATGCTTTCATCTTCAGCTCATACCAGGTGCCTTCACGTAGCTCTGCCAGAAACACATCTGTGGTGGCGTTGGTGCGGACGTGCTGCCACGTCCACATACCTGTACGAATGCAAACTTTCATCTCAAGTTCGTTTTATTTCACTATGGGATTACCTGGAAAACTGTCGGTAAAAGCTGCACGATGTTGATAAAAGTATCCTTTTTGATGGTTTTTTTTTTAATTTTATTTTATTTTTTATTATCAAGAGCATATTTAGCAGTTTAAGACTGTAGAACAAATGTCCCACCTTTTGGTCTGAACTCCAGTGTCATTGAGGTGATTGGACAGCCTCCGCTGGCCCAGCCCTGCAGGTTGAGGCGAGCATGGGTGGAGTTGACGTAGGTGAAGATCGGCTGGTCCTTGTTGAACTGAGGCTCTGAAAAAGCAAAACACCAAGATGGATCAGTTTATGTATAAATAAATATCATCAGTTATTATGAAGTAGACTGTACAGTAGCATTGGTGGTAGATGACGTATTTTTACAACTAAGACAAAACTGAGAATCCAGTTTATCATCCTCACTAAATGCCCTTTCGTCGATAAGGGACTTGCCAAATATCAAACTTCAGCTAGTATCGTCACAAGGTCTCTTGCTTTTGCCATGATATTAAGTCAACTATCTTGCATCACAGCATGTTCATCTCCTGAACACAGACCTCGTCTCCGTCCTAAAGTCCACAGTCTGACTGCTGGACATTCCTATGATGTTTAAACTTTAGTGTAATAGCTTGAGTACAAATTTGTCTCCTTTCGAAATGACAAATTTGCCATCAAGAATGAAGGAGACATGACGAGGTTAACGTTTTCTTCTTGATGACATGACTGATTTCTTTTTATTCCCCCATGATGTAAGCGAAGGAAGCAATGTGTTACGATGTCACTTAAAAATACATCCACAGTGGCTCCTCTACTGCACTTCCCTCCAACTCTGCATTATATTTCTATACTGTCTGACAGAACCTCGTTAATGCTCTTCTTTTCAAATAGCTATATAACTTTGATATTTACTACACCGTTATACCCTCCTTTAAAGCCACTTTGGATAAAGGCATCTGCTAAACGTGAAAACATAAATTAAGTCATCAGAACAGCTATGACATCATCATTCTGGTGTTCAGAAATTGTAATATATAGCAATCGTGGTGAATCTCAACTACTGGCTTCTACTAAAGAAATAAAAAATATCTCCATCTCTCATTATTCTGGCACTTAGCACAGAGAAATAATTTGTGGTTATCACAGCTGTTCCGAAACAGGAAGTGTTTAATTCAATCTCAGACAGTAACGAAAAAAGGCTGTTTTTTCATAAAATGCAAGTAATCATCTGGTTTCAACTACACAACTATATACACATATTCAGGTCTAATTAGTTTATTGATTATGTCACTGCAGAGTATTTGCAAAGCTTGGCTCTGGTCAGTAAATTACACCTGTTTAATCGTCTCCTGCTCTCTTTTTCACATAAACTGGGTTTTATTCCCAGCAAAGCCGTTCACATATTTTCTCACTGAAGTTGTCAGAAAGACTAATGAGTCTAACTTTGATTGAAAATGTGCCCATAAGGACTGCATTTTTTTCTTAATCATGGCCACTGTTGATGCTACATGAAACTGGTGTTTCTTGATACGACATCTAAGCTGTACTTGACAATACTTACCGTACTTAAGCAATGGTAAGAGAGCAAAGTCATAAGGGACTGAATAAATTACGTTGCAGTTTTACTCCTCTGCTGCGTCTCCAAAGCAGCACCAACTAAAACACTTTTAAGTTCAAAGTTCTCAAAAAAGCTACTGTGAATACCAGAGTGCTTATTTATGTTAATGCACAGCACTAATGCAATTATAATAGAGCTTGTGCAAAGATAAGTGTAACTTTAAAACATTATATCACAGCTTTTAAAGGGGATCTTCCTTCTTTTTTTTTTTTTTTTTACCATGATACTGTTTCCTCTTTTATAGGAAGAGGAAATGTCAATGTTGCTGTGAATGTTTTAGATTCAACTTTTTCTGCTTCTACCTCGCCCGTGGGTCTTTGCCTCAATGATCTCGCTGATGCGTCCAGCTCCAACGCTGTTCTTGGCAGCCAGCTTGACTTTGTACCAGGTCCCACAGCGCAGGCTCTCCAGTTTAAATGAACGCTCTGATGAACTGATGAAAACATCTTTCCATTCTTCTGTGTTATCAACAGAATACTGTAGCACAAAGCCTGCACGGAAAGAAAGACAGACAATACTCATAATGATCCTTGTTCTTTTGTACCCAAGTCAAAGTTTACGTCCAGATGAACGACATAACAATTTAATGGGAAATTCTAACAGATTCGCTTGTCAATACATGGAAAAAGTTAGGAAATTAGTTTTTCTGATCTGATTTTTTTACATCACAAAGAACTGGGTTTTATGAGGGGTAAATACAGCTTTAAGATCTGCAAACTGTGATTACTTTTGAGTGCCTTGTTGCAGTCCTTTCCAAACGTTATGATGTTGGTACCTTTACTGTCCACCAGATGGCAATGAAAGACTGCCCTTTGCTTCAAGTGAAGTCCAAAAAGACAGAAAGTGTTGCTGCTTTCCATCTACGCCGCCATTAGTTACCTACAAACCCAAAGCCTGGGATGGCGCTGACTGAGCATCTATGCAAATGCGGGTTTGCAATATGGTGACTGTTTTTATAATCAGCTTCCTTGCAGAGCCAGCTCCCACCTGCTATAGGAGTATTTCTATCTATCCTCTGTCAGTCTTTGCCTCTTTTTCATGTCTATGTAATTATGCATATCTGAATGTGTCCACTCTGTATTTTAATCCTTTGTACTGTCTGCTTTCCCCTCATTTTCTTTCTAACAGATGGTGTGACCGAGTCCGAAGCATTGCATTGGTTACCACGCAAAATTTGAGCTGTGTTTTGAAGTTTTAAAGTCTGCCACAGAACAGAATAGCACAGCTACAAGCTGTAATAACCCAAGAAGATTTTGCCACCTTCAAGTAAATCTAGTTCTCAGTACCTTTTCTTTATTATTCCTGTGCAAACTGAATGGGAAACTCAGAAACAGCATAAATGTTTACTGTTGCCAATTTAGAATTAAATCAGAAATGTTTGTTTATGGGAACCTTGAGCATTGCATAGCACAGATGCCTTACAAGCAGGCAGGCATTCTGGTATTCACAAAAGATACACAGATGGGATTATGCATATATGCAGCACAGAACGATGCATGCAAATACCAGAGTGTGGAGCACCATTATTTGAAATACAAAACTGCACTTCCAGCACACTGTTTTTATTGCTTCCCATTTGGATGTGCACATTGAATGCACAAGAGTTTTTCTGCAAAAAAATTCTCATTTTTCTAAGGATTTTTTGCAGGTTGGTTACTGTTATTTAAAAAGAAAAAGTGTCATATTTGGGTATGATAAACACTTAATGAAATCACTTTTGAAATCTAATTTCTTCAAAGTTCATCCTTTTTTTTTTTATTATTAAGAAATGCTGCACAAAATTAAACCATGGACAAAGTTATACACTATGTTAGGAAATGACCGCACAGCTGATGTTTGATGTGTCATATAGGTAATAACTGCAGCATGAAATCAGACAGCTGAATCTGCAACGCTCCCACCGCCCCCCTATCCTGACAAATGGGATGAACAAAGACAGCAGCTGAAACTTCATTTGCATGCATGCCCATTCAGCCACACACACTGCAGCCTTCCACACAAAGAGATCACCAATAATACGATAATCAGATAGACACACAGTCAACAGGGAAGCATAAAAGCAGGACACCACTCAATGAAGTGATGGATCAAAACGAACACTAAAAATGTGGCAGGTAACAAAAAAAAAAAAAAAAAAACATCAAACGCAAACAGTGACATACAGAAAGAAGATGAATTTAGTGGTGACCTTTTCATCATATATAATCTAAAGTTACTTATTAAGTAATTAAAGTCATACAATGTACACAGTAAATTGATCAAAAAGAGCAATACATTTTAAGGGTTTATTCCTGTTAATTTAAAGAAAAGGGCTTGAATGTAAAGAAAACCCAAAGTGCAGTTTCTCAGAAAATTAGAATGTTACATAACATCAATAAAACACTGAAATTGCAAAACTGTCAGCCTTCTGGACAGCATGTCCGTGTACCGTACATTAAAGTGCTTCTGGAAAGTATTTGTATTTACAGCACTTCGATTTTCTCACGTTTTTTTATGTTGCAGCCTTATTCAGAAGTGTACAAAGTCAGTTTTCAGAGGATTCTGCAGTTTAAACGTAGTGGACCTGTGGTCAATTCAGTTGATTGAGCTTGTCTTTGAAAGGCACTCACCTGTCTGTATAAGGTCCCACAGTTGACATCAGGTCAGAGGTCAAACGCCAGGCATAAAATCAAAGCAATTGTCTGTGAACCTCAGAGACAGGTTTGTCTTGAGGCACAAATCTGGGGAAGGACCCAGAAATATTTCTGCGGTTATGAAGGTCCCAATGAGCTCAGTGGGCTCCATCACAGGTACGTTTGGAAAAACCAGGACACTTCCTAGAGCTGGCTGGTCATTTAAACTGAGCAATCGATGGAGAAAAGCCTTAGTCAGGGAGGTGAGCCAGAACCTGATGGTCACTATGTCAGACATTCCTCTGTGGAGAGTGGAGAACCTTCCAGAAGGACGAGCTCTGCATCAATCCATTGATGAGGCTTGTGAGGAAGAACGGCTGGACAAAAACCGCTCCTTAACAAAAGGGGCATGATAAAGTATTTTTGAATTGAATTGAACTGAATTAGAAACCAGGTACGATTCCATCACCAGACCACCAGTGAAGCATGGTGCTGGCAGAATCATGCTGTGGGTAAATTTTATTCTACGTGTAATGAAACTCTATGCAAAGAAATTCAATTTCTGAGATGACTGGCAAAATATATTGCCCCTTTATGCAATATTCAAACTCTTTGAGATGGAAAGGTTAACTGGGTCAGGGAAATGAGACGGAGGTAAATACTCTGAATCTTATAAAATTATAAAGGAAAGAAAATGTAAATCTACATAAAAAGAAAAAAAAATCCAAAATGCAACCAGTGAACTGAGACAAGGAATTAACTAAAATGGCAAGAGATAAGAAAAAAAAAAACATATTAGAGAAATGGTGAAAGAGAGAAAAACAAACTGAAGCTAGAAGTTCCAGCAACAAGAGATCATGACAGAAGCAATGTGAACACGTTGGAGATGCACTGTAAAATCAACATCTCTTCTCTCTCTCTGGTGTCTTCACTTGTCATGTCAGCTGAATTGATCATTACAATTAATCCTTGTGTTGGGACAACACAACGAAACCCTTCGTTTCCGTACAGCAACTCACCTCTGATGGAGCTGCCTCCATTGTCCCCTGGAATCCAGGCGAGAGTAATGGAGGAGGTGGAGGTGGTGGAAACGGTAAGACGAGGCTGATCTGGAGGGACTGTGGAAGAGCATAGAAAGTTCAGAGTCTGCTCTTTCCTGCTCCCGCAGAATCATGGCTGCTGATGAATAGCTTCTTCAACAGATTTTTTTATGATTTTTTTTTTTTTTACCATGAATGCCACATGCTGCAGCTAAACCCATAGTCTCATACCTTGCACCAAAAGGTTGACTATGATGGTGTCGAAGCCCAATGTGTTGGTGGCTGTGCAGGTGTAATAACCAGAGTCTTCGGCTTTGACGGATCGCAGCACCATCGTCCCGTTGGCCAGAATGAGACGCTGTCCATCGAGAGACACTGGGATTGCTGTGTCCTCACTAAAAGAAGTGAACCATTACAAAAGAAAAGTGACAGATACACAGTACACGGAAAGGATGGTCACCTGTCTTTGGTCCATTTGATGGTAGGTGTTGGTTCACCTACGGAGCTACAAGGCAGACGCACCTCCTTCATCCAAGGAGTGGTTACTGTACCTCCAAATGACAAGATTTTGGCAGGGGCTGTTCAAGAAAAATGGATACAAATGAAAGAAGCACTTTTAATATAAGCGCTTGAGGTAACTCAAATCTAAAGTACAAAGATTTAGTTTTATTAAAAAAGTCCTCTCTTTTGTAAGCAATTGGTACACTTAACTATTTTAATAATTCTGCTGTTTTCACTTTATACTTCAATTAAAAGCAGAAACAAAAGCCATCCTTCATTGTGGAACCATAAACCCAAACATAAAAATATTTGCATTTACTTATAAAGTAAATTAAATTATATATTAAAGAATAACTGTTTGTTTTTTTATTAGTTGGGATACATTTATCGGTTCTCCTCTTAATACTTTGTCCAGCTTTAATCTGGTAACTTTGTGTGGGATGTGTGAGCTAATAATTTTGATTAATATAGTAATTTCTTAACTTAAGCACATTTCTTAATGTGCTTAAAATAATGGTTGCATTTTTATAAGACATGTTTATAAAAAAAAATTATGCTGGTGTAATGAATGATAAATTTATTTTATTTTTACACATATTTACAGAGGTTACAACTGCATGTGGAAGGCTCTGCTATGATTCACAAGCAATTCTCGAAAATACTAAACACCCTATGTGTGTCAAATCAATCATTTTTAATATTATCAAATATATAAATCCATGGATAAGCATAAATCAATGTACTTTTATTTGTATGATAAGCAGACGGATACATTTTTTTTTCTTTTCTGTGATTCATAAGAAAAGTAATTAGAGTTTTCTTATGAATCCCAGAAAATTCATAGGAATTTTCTGGGATTCATATGTGACTTTCAGTGTAATTTTTTGTGCTATCCATAAAAAAATTAAGAAAAAAAAAAGATGATTATAGGAGAGGACAAAGAAGAAGCATAGAGGACACAAAAAACATCCTCTCTGGTTGTCACATAACCTCTTTTTTCAGTGCTACTCCACCACCTGCTCCCTCTTTTTCTTTCCCACACTTCTAAATGGTTGTGCTCTTGTGCACTTATGTTAAGGTTAAATTAGGTATTGACTGTTCTAGCCTGGAGGACACTGTTTTTTTTTTTTTACAGCTGCTGATCAGATGAGCCCGGCACTCACACCAGCAAGCCAGCAAACCTTTGCCCTTGGAGGTCAGAAGGACGAGCGGATAAAGAAAACGGACATTTCATTCATACAACTTTTTCCACCTTTGAATCCGAAAGCCTATTGATTAACTGTAACTGACACGCTCATTTCCTACACACACCGCCTGTATCTTGTTTTGCTTGGGAGTTTTTCTCCACTCCCGTTTAGTCATTTTCTCTTCCCCCTTTTGCCTTCCCCCTGTTGTCTTTCCTGCTGTCTGTCTCCCCTCCTGATCACCTCCCTGGCTGGAGGCATTTTGTCTGGTGCACTCTGAACTCCAAAATCAATAGCACACCTCTGTGAAGTCTTAACAGGCAGCAGCACAGAAGGAATCAGGAGGAAAAAAAAAAAAAATAAATACAAAACCTCGATACAGTGAGTCGAATGAGGGGCAAAGTGAGAAGAAGCTGAGTGATATCAAGAAAATGCATCCTTCAGGAATCGTTGCTTTTGTTTCAAAGAAAGCAAGAGGTTTGAAGAGCAGCAACTACTCCAGACTTATTAGTGTCAAAGTGCTTTGTGAGAATGAAAGAAGATGCAAGCAGTGAAAATCAATCAACACAGTTGACTTCAAAGTAAATGTGTCAGAAATTGCTTTTAACATGATTTTTTTTAAATGTGTGAAAGCAGCAGAAAATGACAACTTTCTGCTGCCTTTCAAAAGTTCCACATCTGTTAATAAAGGACGAGATGGCTACACAATTTGAGAATCCTCTCCGAAGCATGAATCACATGCGAGGCAAGGATTTTTAAAATAGTGATGCCCTTTAATTTAAAGAAAACATTTAAGTTATTAAATCTTTCAGGCTGGTGCGTGAAAGAAAGCAGTGGAGCAAAACCTCTGACAAAGTCATTATCAAGCCGGTGCACAGATTAAAGTCCTTTCAACGAGACGCCGGAGAAAGTTCAGTTCTGCACTGACCTTCACTTGTTGCTTTGTTGCTGGAAAGAAGGCCGCTATACTTTCTCTTAGCTCTGAAGGAAAACAAACTTGGCTCTTTGGTAATATTTTTGTTCATGAACAACATGGACAAGCTATAAGAAGCGTGTATGTGAAGCAGGCAACAGGTGACTTGAGCAGATAGCCAAACAAATTACTCACAAATATCAGATTTTTCTCTCTGTGTTAGTCTTTAAACAGCAGAAAAGCCAAAATAACTTTCTTTCTAATTATTTTTGCTGCATACCTATTTGAAAACTAAGACTAAATTTTATTGTTCACTAAATATCAATATAGTAATATAGTAATATAGTAATTACTGGGTTATCTAATTTTTCTGCTTCAAATAAAAGCAATACAATCATTTTCAAAATTTTAGTTGCATATTTGTGAAATTACTCTGATACCTTGAAACTGAGTTATTTCTACTTACAGGTAATCGTACCATTACAACCGCTGTTTGCCGTGAGGTGGAGTAAGTTGTGATTGAAATCTATAAATACATTTAGGAGTCATAATCGATGCCACGGTGCCATTGAAGGGCTCACCCTTTGCAGCAGGCTCCACCGTGACTTTGTCGCTGATGTTGCCGCGGCCGGCAGTGGTGACAGCGGCAGCCCAGATCAGGTACTGCTGCCGGTGGTTCAGGTGGGTGATTCGGTAAAGAAGAAGTTCTGGGTTAGCTTCGTACTCACTTGGCAGCTGAAATAAAGCGGAAAAAGCATGGGGTTAAACATGACGGACACATCTGGCGGCGTTCTAAAACGGCCACTTTGTCCTGATACTCTGGGACTGGTAAAAAAAAAGAAAAAGAGAGAGACAAAATAATCAAGGCTACCGTAAACTTTTCAGAGATAAGTGGGTCTAGCTCTGAAAAGTGAGATGTGTAACTGGTTTTAGTCTCTCCTGAGCTTTAAGGTACGTCTCTAATGGGGCAACTGGTTCTGTGGGAGGAGTAGAAATCTGAAAGCTATAAACACGGACCAGACTCTGAGCAAGTTGCTCACTGATCCCTGTATTGTAGTATGAATTTGTGATTGAGATACTGCATGTATGTATAGTCCATGTCTAACAGATTGCCCTGTATTTAACTTACCAGATTTTGTCCCTGTTGAAGAAATTCATTCCTGTAGCATAATAATAAATAATCACATGACTTTTGAAGGCACCTTATTTCCAGTCATTTCACTCTAAATGACTGGAAACAAATACGTGCCACTTTTCTCATCGTAAAAATCATTAAATAAACTTGAATAATTTTTTAATCTAATTTTAATAATGAACAACTCTTTGTTGGACTGTACGACATACAATCCCAGTAAGACACATTGTCGTTTGTGTAGCTTGACAAAATGCGACAAAGCTGAAGCGGAAACTTTCACAGGATACAGTAGATGTGATGAGAAGCAGTGAGTGAGCATCACTGCTGTATATTTTGTTTAAACTGTGTTGAAGTAGAACAGATAAAATGATCAGACAAAGTTATAGAGGTTTGGGGGCATGGTACACTTGTTCTAAGGCAAAACTGTCTGAATGTATAAAGCTAGAAAAGTGGGTAGCGATGGTGAAAAATAAAAAGATGTGAAGGTTTTACTGGGGGAAGGGAAACCCCCTTGCCCTTTCCTCCACTGTTCTCCTGGGAGATCAAACACAGATATGACAGAGCAAGACAACAGGGAACAGACTAATGAGTCAGTTGGAGATATCATGACCAGCCATATCTGCAGAAGGGATCTTTGATGGAGGACAGGAGAGGAGAGTCACATAAACAGAGAAGGAGACATGGCTAAAAACACACCAACTCACATAGACCGAGACACAAATAGATGCGCACACAGAGTGGCACACACAACCTGGAGGTGGATATGTAATTGCAGTGTGTTTAACCCGGCCATGTGTCTGCTGTCTAGACATGTACGCATCACTGTCCCCTCAGCACACACACATGCAATCCCACATTCACAGAGAGAAAAATCACTATTTTTTCTTCCTGCCAATCACGATTCTCCTATTATACCTGTATTCCCTCAACTCCTACTCCACACCTACTCTTCAGCTAACTCAGCTTTCTCGTGACACACACACACACACACACGCGCACACGCACGCACACACACGCACACATGCACGCAATCCGGATGAACAGACACACACTTTCACACAGTTGTCCTTGGCCATTCAGTCCATTTCTGTGCTTTCATCTATGAATAGAGTCATAAAAAGAAAACGGCATCACAAATGTAGCACATTTGTGCGCCGGCATCATTTCACATCTTCCACCAGCTAAATCACGTTTTACCACACCTCAGTGATTTAACACTAACTTACATTTCTGACAGACAGCAGCTTGATGAAAGGAAGGTTGTGATACAGGAGTCAAGTGGGTTGAGAAGTCAGGAAAAAAAAAGTAAGATCTGTGAAAGCTGCTGAGCTCAGATCTTTTAGTGCCGAGTGGTGCAACAAAACCTGGGCTGGTGGCCGGGACATCAGTCTGACTGGTAGTGACGGTGACCAGTCAATTGGAAATACTGAAAAATAAGACCTCGTCCGATAAGTATCAATGTTGCGGTAGCCACTGTTGAGTGTTGAGTGAGCAACTAAGTCAAAAAGAAAAGATAGTTATTTTAAGTTTTTCACTTGAATGCACAAAAGATATGAGAGCTATTTCAAGTATTACCAACCACATTTAACCATGTTAAATATGATTATATAAGGTTCCAAATTCAACTTACTACATAAACTACACAATTATTTGGTCTGTTTTTTCATTATTCAAAAATGCTGTTTTATAGAGAATGTCATCTCTT
>VMRN01000005.1:2364526-2418261 GCA_010277015.1 Poeciliopsis turrubarensis
ACACACACACACACACACACACACACACACACACACACACACACACGCACACACATGCGCACGCAGAGCGAAACACAGACACATGCACAGAAACTCAGAAACAACAAAAGCAGTACAGCCCTTAATTAAATGAAACTGTCACCATCCACACAACATACAGAATGCACAACAGAAGGTCTTTCTGTTTCATCAAAAAAAAAATCTGCCCTTGCTTATTACTTAGCCACATTAAAGCCTCCCTCTTACCAGTTTTTAATCATTTATCAGTACTAAAATCCACCACACCCCTATGGTAACTCACCGGTTGGCCGGAGCCGGAGCTGGAGCAGTAGATGGTGTACTTGCGGATGATTCCATTTGGTTTGTGAGGGGGTAACCACGATACTACGACGCTGCTGGCAGACGAGGGCACTGCTTTAATGCCAGCTGGAGGTCCGGGATCTGAATCACACAAAGAAAAAAAACCCCACCATCCTTAGACATTTATTCCACGTTAAATTATACAATTTTAACTATCTTGATCTAGTTTGTATATTAGTGATGTAAAATAAAATGAGTTTGGGAAAACAATGTTTGTGCAGTGGCTAAGCAAAAAGCTCAGCCACAATTACATGAGTTATGTAATTGTGGCTGAAGATGTAAAAATGTAAATGTGTTCTTTCAGAGTCAGAATGCTCCAGGTTGGATGGTTTGTCCCCCTCTGGCCTGAATCTGCACTGACCACTGGGCAGCTTAAGCCGCAAAAAACTGTAGAGATGATGGTGGACGTCCAGACAGCATCCCCTCACACTCCTTCCCTCACAATCCTTAACAGCACTGCGGCTACTGTTGATTGTTTGAAACACGTTGGATAGCAGTTAGTTGCAATCACTGATCATTGAAGTCTTCAAGTAAAAATATTATACAATCCGAAAATCCTTGGTAAAATTGTTAAGAATAATGCAACCAAATGATGTAATTCTCTTATCTCTCACCATCTTGGAAATGAGTTGTCTAATGTTGCCACATGATTATTTTTTTTCAAGGCTGTAAACTACTTGCCATTATAGTGACGTGTCATAAGAGTGACAGTATCAACCTTTTATTTGTCAAATGAGAAAAGAATGGCTTTGTTAAATGGCAGTAGGAGTCTTCTGGAGGGTTGTGTGGTCTTTGCAGAGTTGGAATATTAGGAAGATAAATAATAATTAGCATTTTTAATAATTAGTATTTCAGCTTGAAATGCTCTTCCCTAAATATCTTTTGGCCTTTTCACAAAATTATATCAAATCAGCTCCAGCATGAAACCAATACTGATGCAAAGACGAACGTCTCACTAAACTGTCATGGCCTCAACAACGCATGCGCATGTATTTGTGAAAAAGTGTCCAAAAACAATATATTTTGTAAAAATGAAATGCAGCTCCCACCACTCTCCCGCCTCACACCTATCCACGTTGTTGTGTGACCAACATCCCTGTTGAATAAAAGTCCTAACAGCTGTAGACCTACTTCTACTACCTCCATGTTGCTTTAGGTATATTAACTTACTCAGGCAGAAGGAGGAGGTATTTCAGGCCTTAGATGAAAGTGGCTTCAAAATTTATAGAATATACAGAATTAAACATCAAAACGGTGTTGCTGAGACATTAGCAAAGATATTTTAGTAGTAAAATAGTAGATTAGTCTGACATAAGATATGTTGGGTTTTGTAGAAAAGCAAGTCCAGATATCAGGT
Source organism: Poeciliopsis turrubarensis (assembly GCA_010277015.1). Taxonomy (NCBI): domain Eukaryota; kingdom Metazoa; phylum Chordata; class Actinopteri; order Cyprinodontiformes; family Poeciliidae; genus Poeciliopsis; species Poeciliopsis turrubarensis. The sequence goes on from VMRN01000005.1 coordinate 2,366,244, forward strand.
GAAAGAAATAAGACGCTTTTTTCTTTTTTTTTTTTTTTTTTTTTTTTTTTTTTACCAAGTGTCGTTTTCCAGCTTTTTCCAGTTTTTTATTTTCTCTGGTATATTAATAATTTGTTGTTCCATTAATAAATGTACACTTTCTCATCAACATTTATCCAATAAGATGTGACATCTGACTCTGCCAATATTCCAACATAACATTTCCTGATAATTTACTTTGACAATAATTTTCAGCAAAAGCAAACAATTTTCCTTCCTTTATTTTCTCCACAAAACCATCTTATGTTTTTGTCAGCCTCCAGGACCTTAAAAAAAAACAATGTAAGTAAATGGCCACGTTAAAAGTCCTTATGCTTACTGTCCGGTGTGTTTGGGCATCCAAGAGACAGAGGCATAAGATGTCAGGCTGAAAGCTGGCTGTTTGCACAATTTCATTGCAAACACTTTTCCATGTGTTACAGACAGAACCGAAGGCGAAGGGAAGGGTTAAGCCAAGAGAGACAGATAACGTTTGTGAAGAGGTTGCCCCTGGACACAGTGTCAACACATATCAGGGGTAAAAAGACAGACTCCGACAGACACACTCAAAGACTAAAAAAATACACACATTTGAAGAGCTCTTGCGCAGAGGCCAGCTCAGAAAATGGAGATACGGCAAGGAAAAGAGAATAAAGGCCTTTTTTGAAATGACACTTCTTAGAAACCTCCCCCCCCCCCACTCTCTAGCGCTCCCTCATTTTCTCCATCTCGAGATGCCTGCCTCCTTCGCTGACTGGCCCCAGGGATGGAGAGGAGAGGCGGATACGGATGTAATCCACAGCCCGCCAGTGTAAGCACAAAATTAATTCTCTCTAAGCCACAAAGAATTAATCCCTTTCCTCTTGCTTCGTTGTGAGCCACTCGCACACAAACAATAATGAGCGGTGCACGCATATGCAGCGATACGTGCACACCAACCCGAAGACTTGTCCACATGCAAAGACAGTTCTAAACCCCAGATGCACACACATACCCACGTATCCACACACACTGACTGACACCCTTAGGGTTCTTTGCAGCACACACTTTTTGGCTTCTTAATTTTCATCAGCACTGGTAATGGCACATCAGAGCACAAAGAGGTTGTTAATCAGCAACCTCAGCCGTACAAAGACCCCCTCTGCACCCGCTGGCTCCCTGCCTCCCACACTGCTGCCTAAACTGGGAGGAAAAATCCTTAAAGCCGTTTCAAAAAACAGCGTCAAGGCAAATGAAACATTATTGTGGGTAATTTAATTACCTTGGCTTATCTAAGCTGATACAGCGAATAAATGCAAACTTACAGTCTTCACGGGTTTGGATATACAGGACGTTGCTCCGAACACCATCTCCGGCCTGGGTGAAGGCCAGAACCTGGATGCTGTAGTTGGTGAACTTCTCGAGGCCTTTGAGCTCCACCTGCTCCTTAATGGTTGTAATGTTTTGCATTTCACCCCACTCTGGGAACAGGATTGGTGAAAGTCAAACTTTAAACTGAGGCGTCAAATGATCACTGTTTGAGTATTTACAAGCTGCTCCACACACTGGTACAGAAAAAGACACATTTTTTATCTCTTACTTAAGAAACATAGGACATTTCTTAAATCCAGAAATATAATATCATAAGTTTGAGTACAGTCTTTTGACGAGAAATAAAACCTATGTTTCAAATTAATATTTTTAATAACATCACTGCTGACATATTTATTCATGTCGTTGCTGGTAAACCTTTGTGCAGACTCCTTTTGACAATGGAACAGCACCGTAACAATGTTCTTAGATAGCATGGTTGGGATGCTATGTAAGAAAAAGAGGGACATTTGACCATTTCTCTCATCACTATAATCATCATGATCTCTTCTCTTCAGCTCACCCTACACACGCTCCACATGATGATAAGGTTTGGGGAATAACATGGGCATTGAATAAGGTTGCTTTTATCTGGCAAGTAATTTCCATGTAAATCTGGTCTTTTGTTTTGAATAATCATCCTGCTGAAAGACCCAAAAAGTTGACTATGTTTAGGTTTTTGGTATAGTGTGCCAGATTTGTTTCATTAAGTCCCGTCAGTACAGACTCCATTGATTTGTGTAATTTGCTTAATGATTAAAAGTCACCAGAAACTGAGATCAACTTAAAAACACAAACATATAATTCAAATGAATCATTTTGACAGACAGACAGCCGTACCTCCGTCTGGGAAAACAGCCCAGAACACAACACGATATCCCTTCAGTACACCATGGAGAGTCATTCTAGGAGGTTCGGCCCAGTTGATCACCGCCTCATCTGACGTTACAGAGATGGCTCGTACGTTCTGAGGAGGCTGACTGGGCACTAAAGATGAGAGAGAAAGACGTATTGCTAATGTGTCTTTAGCATTTAACCACATACGTCTAAAGGTTTAACTAAAAATAACAGGTAGTCACAAAAGGGCTAAGGAAATAACCGTATGTTACTTTTCAAAATAAATGATTTATGGAAGATTGACAATGGAGAATACATGAGGAATAAACTACCGAACAGATGTGGCTGCACCTTTTCAGATTTGGTACATACAGGTCTATACTAAGTGGAAAGTTGACCACAGACGTCGACACATAGGCAGTTCATCAAAATGTCAATTATGTAATCAGGAAATTTAAATTTTAATTGAGGAAACCTGTTGACCACATGATAAAAGTACACAGCTAACCATGTTGGGAGGTCAAAGCTTTACAAAAATCCAATTGCATATTTAATTTAAACTACCATGCCATTCTTTGGTTTGTAGGAATAAGTCATTGTTGGTAGAGAGAGAACAAGCAACACATATCGAATGGCCCCGGGTGCACATATGTAAAACAAAATGTTCACTCTAATGTTTCAGAATAAAAAAAAACATACAATTTTACAACAAGAAAGGCAATATTGAATCATCCAAAACATTAAGCGAGGCCAATTTAAAGGATACCTCCACAAAGTTTGGCAAGAAATCATTTTGATACGCTTATTTGGCATTTCCACATCCGACCTAGATTATGTAAAACAGAGTAGTGACTTATAAAAACAACGACAACAAAACCCTGCCATGCTTCTATTTTGATGTATAGGATCATCTCTCTTTCTCCATACAAGCCCCACTCTGTCCCTTCTAGCCCAGGTGTCTTTGGTATTGGCTGCAACTGACCACCAGCCATTCAGGCTTTGAATTACTCCCACTGTTGAAGATGAACAGAAGTGAACTTGTGAAAGGAGTAAGGACAGGAAGAGAGGAAGAGAGTTAACTAAAAGACAGCATGCAATCAAAGAAGGAGACGGTGCCAAGTCCACCAGAGAATTTCTCTGCAGCTGGTGGAGAGTAAAGGAAGTGAGGGGGGAGGACGGAGGAAGGGAGGCAGAAATAAACGAGGGTTAGAAACAAAAACAGAGCTTTGCATTAATAGATCTTTGAAGCTAATGATAAATAATGAGGATGCATCAAAAGATAGCCCGATATCCATATTTAGACCTTGCGCAGAGGCAAAGTCAGAATTAGAATGCAGGCAAAGAAAGCGGATACCTAAAAACATCTTAAGATTTGGCTTTTGCTTTGCTGCTCAACAGATTCATACGTCTGTTAGAATGATTAGGAAGAACAAAACAAGAAGAAGTGCAGATTTTTGGAAAACCCTGCTAATGTATCGAAGGCCGTTGTGGTCTAAATCAACAACAAGGAGTAGATGGAGAAAAGAGACAGAATATAAATGGCGGAATTGAGGAGGAGAGTTAAAAGCAAAAGGGGGAGAAAGATGAAAAGAGGGAGCAGAGAGACAAAGCACTCAGCTGTGGATAATTACAGCAGGAAGCCAGGAGAGGGAAAGAGAGAAAGACAGACAGAGAGACAAGCTAATTATAATTATTTTTAGTATGCTTGTTGGTATCATTATTATCATAATGGCCATCAATATCACTGTCGCCAGGGTTACAACCACAGGAAGGAACCAGGAGGGCTACGTCTCTTCTGGACCAATGAGGCTCAGCCACCTGTGGACAATTATGTGACGCATGTGTTCATGTGAACCTGCATGTTTTGTACATGACAAAGAAATTTGAGCATTGGATTAAAAATAAATGGGAATATATAGTGCTCCATATCATTCAGAGCAAATGCATGAGTATAAATAAAATCATCAAAAATTGTGTTCTTTGAAGCCTGAAAAAAACCCACAATTTTTGTCTTCATGCATTCCTGTGATGTTGCTTTTGTGGCTCAAAAATATAATAAGCTTGTAATGGTAAATTTCTGACAAAGACAAATATTATATTTTGGTTGTTTTGCAATGTTTTCAGGTATAAAATGTGGGACATTTTGTGGGTAAATTATCTTTTTTAGCCAATAAATAAGTAACTTTCTATATTGAACTTTTTCTCTGCTCTTAGCTGGGCCATCTTTGGTAAAATGCTTTAGACAGATTCTCAATCATGCAAACCGTAAGCTCTCTATTTAATACTAGAACAACATTTAATTTGCTGAAAACAAAACAGCAAAGCTTTAATATAAATGTAAAGTTGTTTTAAGACAGAAAGAACATGAGTCTACTGTCTCTCATCTTCCTGTCATGTTTTATACAAAGTCTACGTAGATCAATGTGTTTTTATTCCCAAAATATCAATGCCAGTCTTTTTTCGTGGCCAGGCAGAGTTAATATCAGCAGCTTTTTTTCACATGACTGAATGTGTGTGTTTATGTACTCGAGTTCTTTGTTTTAGCTGTGTGCTTTGTGCATTTTTGCATGGTTGCTTTTGTTGCTAGAAACTTAAAGAAAATGTCCATTTTACATTCTTTTAATAGACAATAAAGAGTCCTGTCTTATCTAATTTGAAATCCTATTTGAGACGCTATCTAGCTTCTATTTGCAGTTTTAGTGGCGCTCATGTCAGATCTTCTGATGAGGGTTGTAAAGAACTCAGTGTTTGAATGTACGTTTAAAAGTGTTAGTAGACACAAAATAGTGGCATCATGACATCCGTTTGCAGAAATACCAAAATAAAAGCGACATTTATGAAGTTAGACAGTCTCTTTTGGGTTCAATTCCCCACATAAATTCAGAATACTATAGTTGAATACTACTTTTCGAAAGAAATGTTTTTAATGACGTAAAAAAAAAATAAACACTCCAAGTTGGTTCCCTGGCTGTGGAAAATCAAGAACTGACTCTTGCTTTGTCAAGGTTTAGCACTGTTACTGCTTTTGAGAATAACCTCAAACAAGGTGCAAGAAAGAATGTTAATGGATTTTGATCAAATTTCTTGAAATATTGCACCGAAAAAAAACATTTTTAATGAGTCTATGCAGAACAACCGCATGAATGGTTGGAAGGTGCAATTGAAAATGACACCTTTTGACATTAGTGACACTGGTGCATACCTGACACGCACACAAAAGATTTTCAAACGTCCCAAACTGTGAAATACCAGAAAACATGCCTTAGCAGCTCATTTAATCATTTGTTCGCTCACTCAGAAATATTCTGTTTACCCCTCAGTAGTCGGGGGGCACAACAGCTTCTCCGCATGTATTTACTGAGATCACTCAGTTTCCTGCAATGCACTACGCTGTGTCTTTGAGACTATCTGTGTCCTTGGTGCAGAAGCATTTGAATTCTAGCAGCACAGCATTTATCGTTGCCTAGAGAAAACAAGTCAGAATATAACAATTGTGGATTGCAAATCAGAGAATGTCTTGACAGAGATTATTGTACGAAGAGAAAGCGAAGACAAATTGGAGTATATGTAGATCAGAGAAAAGATTCATAGCGCTGGCAGGTTAATGTTCATAATGATCCATTCTGTTTAACTTGTTTTACTACTGCTGGTCAACAAGAGATCTGAATCCTCAATGAAGATGAATCACCAGCAGTAATGATGATGTGTGTTACGTTTGTGGTAAACCTTACCATCCTCCAGTGTTGTCGCATTGATCTCTGAGCTTGAAGGTCCTGTGCCTGCTCTGTTGAAGGCCTGGACAACCACACCATACTGAGCAAACTTCTTCAGGTTGTCCAGGGTGTAGACCTCACTGTCCCCAGTGGCTTTCATCTCAACAATGCTGTACTGGCCGTTGCTGCCAGGGCCATTCTCTCTGTAGCCGATCTGGTAACCGCGGATAACCCCATTCTGTAGCTCCTTTCTTGGAGCCTGCAGAGAAAAGTAGCAAGAACAGAAAAAAAAGTGCATTAATTATGGTATTTGGTGCCTCCAGCTGCTATTGGAAAATGACTTTGTTTGGTGCAGTGAGACTAAGATATTATAAAGGTTGGTGCTTTGATCTTGCAACAAAGACACTTCTTGACTTTGTCCACCTTGCAAAATGAATGCATCAACATACCCCAACTTATGCTACATTTGGTAACTTAACACCTTAAAAAGCAACTTTAACATAAAAAATCCAAACACTGAGATCCTGTAAACTAACACCAGACAATACTGGTATTGTAATGTGGTTAGCACCACATTACAATAAAGATCTGTTGCTGTATCAACCTTCCTGGCCTCTCAGGTCTTCTGGTTCTGGTCTAGTCTGCATGCCAAGAACCAGAACCAAACACAGAGAAGCAACATTCAGCTTCTATGCACCAAAAATCTGTAACATTCTTTCAGAAAACTGCAGAACAGATGAAAGACTGACTTCCTCTAAATCAAGTGAGATACTTGTCTCTAAACAAGTATGTCACTTGTTTAGAGATACTTTGTACCATAATCAATGAAACATTGATCAACATACTGGACGTGTAATCATGAATTTGATCATTTCACTTGCCTAAATGTTCGTCACTGGTTTCTCAACTGTATAATGTTTTGATGACTTTTTAATTTTAAGTTTTGTGTTTTATGATCTATGCGCGTTGTTGCTGAAATATCCTGCACAAATAAACTTGATCGATTGATTAACTGACTAGAGAAGCTTGCTTACAGGAGCAAGACTATTAAGGAAGCAAGGCACATGTTATATAAACTTGCCTTCCAGGTCACCCGGATACTTTGAGAGGTGACTGGCTGAAGGACGACATCCATTGGAGGACCATCGGGCTCTGTGCAGCGAGAGACAGAAAGTCAAAGTCTGCATCATTGTGGTAATTCCCATTAAAACACAGTTTAGGGTTTTACTATTTCTAGTACATGAATGCAAAAGTAAAGATGGTGCAGTTCAGAAACCTACGTGCTTCTTCGGTGCTGATGGTGAGCTCTTTACTGGCCTCACTCTTGCCTATTGCATTGTATGAGAACATACGGATACTGTAGACGGATGCAGGGTGGAGGTCTACTATGTTGGCCTGATTGTTTGTGGGAGATATATTTCGAGTGGCATGCTTCAGCTCCCAAGTATCTGTCAAGACAAACAATTTAATAAATCTAATTTCAATAACCAGCAGTTACAGTAAATAATAAAAGGCTCTGTTGTGTCAACAAGCAGACTAGTTGAAGTTACCTGTCTTGTTTTTGTATTCAATGTCATAGGAGGTAATGACGCTATTTCCATCAAATCTTTGTGTCCATCGAAGATTCATGCTGCGATCTTTTACTTCTCGCACTTCGAGCTCTGGAGGGTCTGGAGGCTCTGAGAAATTTAAGGAGAATTTAAGAACTAAGCAACACAAACACACCAGATGGTGCAACCAAAAGAGGGGAAGTGATAGCAATACAGTTTTTAATTTATGTGAAAATATTGTCTTGAATGTTTACCTTGCACAGTTAGTTGGATAAGGCCTCGTCCTTCTCCATAAGAGTTGATGGCATGACAAGAGAAGAAGACTGAGTCTTCACGCTCTGCTGGCTTTAGCTACAGAGAGAAATGCAGAAAGAGAAGCGTCAAAAAGACAAAACGGCTCATTCTCACTGCTGGAATGTTGTGTTGGGAAGAGTCTTAATGACTTCTTCTGTCGTTTGCGTGTTTGTTAGAGACTGCTTCTACATCCGTTAGAATTATGGAAAATCTTTGATGCCTGTCGTACATTTTGATTCACAATTTGCCATCCAGCTACTCGATCCAAGTTTCAAAGTTATAGTATTGTTAATTTATGATTAATTATTATTATTTATTTATTTTGTTTTGTGATTTTTGTCTCTGAGGATTTTTGTTGGCTCTAGTGGCCTGTATTTTTTGAAAGCAGGCTGACAGGAAAGAGGGGAAGACGTGCAGCAAATGTTGCCGGGGCCGGGAGTCGAACCCGCGACGGCCGCGTTGAAGCCTTCATACATGGGTTGTGCTAACACCTTATGCCACCACAGCATGCCCCATAATTAATTATTTTCTAATTTTTAATACATCAATAGCCCAACACAATATCAACCCACCGTCTAATAATTAGCAAATAGCTCTCTTCTCTTGACTGATGTTTCTAATAATGTGAGTAGAGAGTACGTTGTTTTAAAAATGTACTTTCAGTAGTTCTGTTTTAATTGTTGTTTAGATGTAATTACTTTATTTATATCAGAACAATCTGAATCCCATTTGTTGTTGTGGTGCATTACAAGAAGATTTCTAACATTAAACTGAAAGGCAGTATTAGTTAAGTGAAGAAACAGCAAGATCTCTATATTCAAGATAAAATATCTTTTCATCCTCATACTGTGTGAACTGTACAGAATTTTACATCTTTGTGATATTCTGATGTGAGTGGTCAGACACTCAGAAAGCATGCTTTCTAATCGTTTAGGGGACTCAAGATTTGGATGAGGCACCATTAAGATTCACTACGTGTACCCCAGCAATGAAGACCTTCACCGTTTCCAAGGTAAAACCTCTAAATATGAAGATTTGTGGACAACAGGAAATGTGTAAAAAATTAAAATAAGTGAAGAGAAAGCTATTTGTCACAGATGTGAGTAAAAAAAACACACAGTTGTCTGATTTCATCAGCGAGACGCTCTGCTATAAACAAATGTGTTTTACCTTGAGAGTAGACAACACCTCATCTGTCTTTTCGTTGGGGCTTGTGGTTATGGAGTACCGGGGGTTGCGATCTGGGTCAATCACTGTGTCACCTCTTTCCCAACGGATGATGATGGGCCATTCTCCTCTGGCTGTGCAGTTCAGCTCCTTCACATGACCCTTCTTGGCCATGGTAGTGTTGGGGTGACTGGTGATCATTGCTGGGACTAATGGGAGAGAGGAAATCGAGTGCAAGATGAAAGGAAGGTGTGGGCAAATACGTAGAAGCAAAGGAAATCACTAAACAGAAACGGAGGCTGGATGACAGTGAGAGATAAAAGAGAGATGAAAGAAAAGTCAAGAGTAAGTCAAGAGTACTAAGCAGAATTTAAGTGAAAAGGGAGACAGGAGTGAAAGAGCAGAGAGAGGTATAGGAGGAGCTCAGAGTAACAGAGTTCCAATGCATCAGAGCAATGAAGAGCTGTGGTCATTGAGGTAAAGTCAATAAACCTCCTTTCTCATTCTCCAATAGTTAACATAAGGGGAGTAAGTGAATGAAGAGGCAAAAACAATACACTCCACCTTTCGTGTACGATACACATATCCCTCACATACTCAATCTTCTAAGTCCAACACGCGCACTCACACGCAAACACGCGCACACCCACAGTATCGATCCGACCAGGCTTCTGCTGTTTTGTTTTCATCACTTATTCATCCCACTCGCCGTCTTTTCCGCTTTTCCCGCTTCTCCGCTGAGCGAAACAGACAGAATTGAGGGAGGCAGAGGAGAGGAACGGTTTAATCAATAACACTAACACGAGAAGGAGAAAGGAGTGCACCGGAGAGAGCGGGGCAGCCCCATGGATAGAAAAACATGTTGAGAACAGTAGATGCAGTTATCTGCACCTTGTTTTACTGGATTGTGTGCGCAAGTGTTAAAAGCTGCCAGATATCAAGCTTAACGTCTCTCTTTTGAGAAAAGCTGAATTGCAAGATCAATGCATTGCAAGTTACCGAATACATTAGCCTTGGATGGTGCTGTACTTGACAATAATAACCTTTGTTTTTGGATTTATGAGTGTGTGCACATATATTGTTTCCTTTTCATTTTTATACAAGGTTTGGAGGTTCCTGACAGGCAGAGCGGGATGGAGGCATTGATTACAGATAACGATCAAGCTCAAAGTCTTTTTGACTGTCTCAACACAGATCCCATGAGTCAAAAGATCAATGGCTCAGTTATCTTCTCACTGTCTATCACAGGTTTGCAAACAAACTGCTCCCACTCGGGGGTGCTCTTTTTTCCCCTCTGTTAATCGTCACCTTTGCTTCATCAATCTGAAAGTATTGCGCGCTAATTTATTGGCTTGACAGTGAATGCAAGGACGCTAATAAAGCAAAACCAGAGCCTCCCAAATGTTCCATCTCTCCCACTGCCTTGTTTCCATGCGTATACTCACTCTTAACAGTGAGGACCATGCTCTTGCTGATGTCCGAACCCACACCATTGGAGGCCTGACAGAGGTAGAAACCTCGATCTTCCTCCAGGACATGTCTGATCAACAGGGAGCCATTAGTCATGATCTGAATGCGGCCAGTTAGAGGAACTGTGTGGTACTGCTGTGGGTTTCCAATCCCAGCTGGACAAAAGGTGAGAGCCAAACAGGGAAGGTTATTGTAACGTATTTTTCAGACAAAAGTTGACATGCACATCGGTATGACAAGAGGTTTGTGTACCTAGAGCTCCTCTGGCGTGCTTCCACATGACCTTAGGAGGAGGGTATCCATCAACAGAACAGTTCAAGATTGCTGATTTGCCATAGATGCCATCCTGGTTGTTGGGCTGCACAACAAATCGTGGAGGGACTGGAAAATTACGACAAAGTGCACTTCAGTACAAGTCAAAAGCCAGTTAGTTTCAATCTAGGTGAGTGTCAAAACTTTTGACTTGAGTGTATTTAAGATTCTGTGCGAGTCACATACACCATCAACAGCATTCATTTGCATGCACAGGCTAAAAACAAAATTTTGCTCTTTTCTTTTAATATATTGCAAATGTCTTAGCTGCTTTCACACGTCTTTCCAGAGATGACATGTGAGGATGAACCAGTTGATGCAGGCCTGTTTTTACTGTGATGAAAAGCTGATTTTATCCATGTGCATGTATGTAGGACTGTTTAAACATCTAAAGATTTTCCATGTTTCAGCCTTCATCTGATCTGAAAGTCTAGCAGTTTAAAGTGAATCCATGTGTGTTGTAACGAAGACATGAATGCTTGTAAGTGTAGCCTACTCCATTTCAAAGATTTGAACAATAATATTTGCATTTGATGTAATATGTGGCTCTATTACACAATTTATGTGTGAAAGACATGAAAGCCAATGATAAAAAAATATATTCTTATTTCTTCCATATTTATTGTTTCTTTTTATTTCATAATTTATAAAAGGGGGATATTTATTTTAAACAAGACTTACAATTAATCTTCTTTACAACTAACTTTACAACATGTTTGTTGTTGTTACAACCGACTTTACAAGGTAAAAATGGTTTTATCAAAGACTCATTCACGATAAAAATTAATATCTTTGTGCCTACGGCCTTCTTCTTTGCTTACCTGTAACGATGAGCTGCCTCTCTGTGCTGACTGTCGCAGCATCGTTGCTAGCGATGCAGGTGTAGTTGCCGTTGTGTTTGAGCGACACTTTGGAAATCTGCAGTGAACTCATGAACTCCTTTGTGTCGATGGTGATCCCCGAGGAGGGCACAATCTCCTGGCCGTCCTTACGCCAGGTGATTCGTATGGGCATGTCTCCAGATGACACCACACAGGCGATGTACATCAATTTACCGATGGAGGTTGGGGGAAAGTCAAACGGCTGGATCAGCGGGGGGACTAAAAGGGTCAGAGACAGAATAAATGAACGAGAAAAACCGAGGTAAAGGGATAAGAAGGATTTAGTTGAAGAAGTAGAGAAGAAGGTGCAATAAAAAGGGGAAAAAGTGCTTTTTTCCAAAAAAATCAGCCCATAGAATCACTTGTTTTCATCTGACAATACAATTAACATGTCTCTTTCTCTGTTAATAAAGTAATGAAATACAAATGATGTCTTGTGTCCATCTTCTTACAATGACATCTTAAAGATTAAAACTTCCATCGGCAAAACTTGGGCGACTAACCCACTACACCCTCTACAGTGGCCCTCACCAACTCCTCCGCTCCAACCCACCCTGCCCTGCTCAAGCCAACCCATAATAGCTGCTCTAATTAGAGCACCATCCATAGGGGAGAAAAACTGTGTTGGCATGGATACCAGCTGAGGTGACGCTGATGATTTGAAGAGGGGGATGACGATGGGGGGGGGGTGTCTTGGTGTTTCAGCAGAGACATCTGGGAGATTTTATCTGGGCCTCATTAACATTCATCTAATTAAATCAGAGGCATGATGGGCACAAATTCAAATAAACAGATACCTACATCAACAAACAGCAAGAAGAATGTGCATATGCACACACACGTAAGTGGTACCCTGCTCCTAAACTTAAACACTGCAGCATGCAAAACAGGGAAGCAACAAAAATCTGACACGTCGAGAACGAACGCAGCCCACACTCACACTTCACAACTTCCTGGAACAAACATGTTGTTCTGTTGCAGCTAAGGACAGCACGTAACATTAGGAAGAAAAAAATATTCACAACACATACTTTTTATTTATACGAACGCGTGCAATGAGTGAGGAGCACACACACTCCCAAAACTTATACAATAGCCCTCCTGCTCTCTTTAATTGCTGAGTGGCTGAGAGCTTGCACTTGGCCTCTCTGCCCCCTAATCAGGGGTCATTAGAGGGAACGCACACAGCTTTCTTTTTTCTTCTCATTCTGTTTCACTAAAACAGTCCTGCTTCTAACCATTCCAATAATCACTCTGTTTACGGCACGAAACCAAAGTAGATTAAAAAGGATCATAATTCCTCTTCACTGATTTGTTCTTTGTCACCGCTGTGAATGATAATCCTAACAACCAACCTGATCGACAAATCCTTGATAAAACATTATGAAGTAGAAAGAACTTCAAGCATCCTGGAGCAGCACTGATTAACATATTCAAAAATGGCTTAACCTGAGACTGGGTTGAAGACAAGCAAAGAACTGATTACAAGTTGTCTCCGAGCCACAGACAAAAGTGCACCATAGCATGAAAGGTGAATAAAAGGTTTCAGCAGGCGGAAATGAGACTGTTGAACGTCTATGAAGTGAACAGGATTGAAGAACAACAGTTTTGTGAATCTGTCATTTATTTTCCTCACAGTGATCTAAATACATTTATCCTCCTGCAGGATTCTGGCTTAAACATGTTGGGTTTTTGTTGACATCTTTCTCTTTGGACTAAAAAGTTTTTCTACCAGTGGATAACCGTATCGCTGCTATCGGACCACAAAAATAACCGAAAAGGATAGATTGGAGCGCTACCCCTTGGAAGGACGTGGGGTGTGAAATATCTCATTCACATAATGTGTAAGTACATATAAAATGCTGCAAGATTGCAAAGGTAAACTGTCTTTGCACTTACCATGGGATTTGTCACATTAAACGCATGGGACACAAAGTACTGTGCAAGCGCTGGTATTGGACACATAGACGTTGGAGCTAGAGTCAGAATTATTCATACCCCTCCTAGTGAAAAAGGTTTTCGAACAACTTATGCCACAAAAGGTTGCAATAATCGAACTTAGCAGACAATTTAACCTCCCATGACTGTCAGAGTCAACCAAATCAACATCTGATGAAAAATTAAGATGCTAACAAAAAGAAAAAGTTATTTAGGATGCTCCCGACATGTAGCAGAAAGCGTGTCTAGATAACAAAATATTGTATTTATGTGTGGCAGCACATTGCATTTTGCACATTCAAATGGTCTGTCTGAACTCCATCACATGTACGAGCAGATGTCATGTACAGCCGAGGAAATGTCCAGTTGTAGCGTTAGATGACGTTCCACACCTCCTTTCGGTAAGTCAGAACCTGTGAAACAGTTATCATGTTGAGCAGTGTCATCTCTGTAACTGACCTTTGACGGTGACATAAATGGTTTGTGTGATGAATAGCTGTGGCTGGATCAGCACGCTGCACACATAGGCGCCCTCATCCATGCCTTTCTGAACATCGCTGAGCTTAAGTGTCCCATTCTCAAACACCACCTGGAGAAGTATCATGAATGTATTAGCATGCACTGATACATCATCGGTAATTAGTACACAGAGGGGTAATTGTGAAGAGTACGTTTTTGGAGCGTAGGAAGAAGATAAGAAAATCCCCTTATTTGTGCAGTGTGCATTGTGTTTTACGAGTTTAAAGTGGACCTCACCTGACGATGGTTGTCAGGCAGCAGAATTCCCTCCTTGTACCAGTTAATTGAGTAATAAGGATACCCAATTACTCTGCAGTTTATGAAAGTGTTTCTTCCTGCCACCGCTGTAATATTCTTCATAGGCCTAATCCTTGGTGACCCTGATTTGGGGAAAGAGATAAATACAGATATGTGGGGAGAGAAAGAGAGGTACAATCAGAGGAAGAAAAAGAAAGAGGGGAAAAAGACAGATTATTAGTTTATGGTGCCAATAGCAGGTCTTGGAATTTTAGGAATTATGCCGAAAGGGGAGGTGGAAAAGGAAGGGAGTTGGAGAGAGGGGCAAGGAAAAAAAGACAGAAGTCAGAAAAAAATGTTTAGAAAAGCAAAGTTGAGAAAGAGATAGAGGTTTAAGACATCTTATAGTTTTCTGGTGAAATGGCATTTTAAATCTGCAGCTGTACTTGAATACTTGAATGAGGGCTGCTCAAAATACATCACAAAAATGTTATGAGATGTGCCTGTTCCTCTATATCTACATAGATCAAAAGATTATGAATAAAGCTCTTATTTTTCTCATACTGGAGAGAAGATGAGATTTTATTCTTGGCTCATTATAAACAACGAAAAAAATTGAACTGACTGCATTAACTACAAAGATAAAAAAAAATAAAAAATCAAAGTAAGTGAATGTAGGAAAACTTACATGGTTTTGTTTCGTTTTTTTTCTAGTTTATTTAAATATTTCTGGATTATTTGAAGGAGATGGATCTATATCGAAGCCTAAGAACAACAATTTATGCTGACTGATTGGTCCTGAAAGGTAAGACACCTCCACAGCAACTGACAAAGCAATTTTCAACATCTCAAATATTAATTCTTTGTGACTCCCTGTTTTTAATACATTTTGTGTTTCTCTTGCAAATACCAAAGTATGTTTTCTGTGCTTTTTTGTTGTCTGTCTATGACTAATATTATAAAAATATACAAGACTGAATGGTATGAAATTTGCTGGAGTCATCGTCAAAGGAAAATCACAAAATACTGTTGTTATCCATCCATCTACAGTATTAAGAAAAGTACCCATGTTGGAGCAAAATGCTTTTTCAAAAAACATGCAATCTGTGTGTAATTTGACAGAAATCGTTAAGCATTTTTGGCAGCAATTGAGAGCCATCTCTCAGTCATACGTCACTTCGTCTTTGACCTTCTCACCATTGTTCATTTTGTTTTTTGCTTCTTCTGACACCCTCTCCTATACCCCTGCCATCTTTTGGTCTCTTATTTTTTTTTTTCTCTCCCCTTCCTCCTTCTCTCAGCATGTTCTGAGCTTTGAAGTCACAACTCTGACGAGTCAAAGATGTATTATTCAGGATCTCCGTCACATATACGCACGCGTGCCCTTGCAAACGTGCACACTCAGGCTTAACATAAATATGTGTTCAGCTACGTCTGTACATTTCTGCGAACTTGATTGCTCAGTGAAAAGGATACTTTGAATAAAGCAAACCATAGTGAGTGGGAAAGCAGATTAGCATGATTGGGCTTTGTGAAGCCTTGTCGTAAGTATGCGTGTCAATGTGTGTGTGGCCGTGCCATTTCTGACAGTTTGTGTAGCATGGATGGCTAAAACTCTCTGGCACTGGAGCTCATTCTCACTTCAATAATCTTTCTGGCATGTTTGCTTAGAGCAGACTTGCATGTCACAACTATACATCTCACCAAAAGGACCAAGAAAAGAGACCAAGAGGGTGATACAGCTTTGTTCAATGGTGTCACTCTTTATCAATGTCATCCCAGACAACAGTAGCTTCACCCCTTCTGTCACCAGAGTTTACAATCAGCTGCTCCACTTATAAGAAGCTGTCCTCTTCTTTTAGTTGTTCTCTTGTTTCACCCAATCTTCCTCGAGTACTTTATCATTTGCTCGACCATCAACCAACCATATAATTTTTACCCGACCCGGCCTTAATTTTGATCTAAACGCCACTCAAAAGAGTTGCAGTTCTGTCACTCTCTCCATTTTCAGATGTTGGACTCAACAGTGCTTATATGATGATTTAAAATGGTTGTTAAAACAGATAGGTTGTGGCGGTATCTTAGTTTGAATAGCGTATGCATCAACACTACGGTAGCATATATATGCTCAGAGGTTTTGATTCCATAAAATGGCAAAAAAAAAAAAAAAAAAAAGACAAAGAAAAAAGACATATAACAAATATAATTTCCAGAAGAAACAAGAAATCAAATTTTAGAAAGATGGTAAACAAAAATAAAAAGGTGCGAAAACTAAAACTATATAGAGGAGAAAAGACAGACATACAGAGCCAGAAATAGAGCAATAGGAGGGTTATTGGTCAGGGTAAGGGAAGGGGGGCGGGGGGGGGGTCAGGCTGTGGGAAGCCTCTGTATGACTGATATTGAAAAGTAGACAGGCACCTCTTACGTTTATGCGCGCTTGGTACTCAGCACTACCAGCCGAGTTTCGTGCGGCGCACCGATACACTCCTCCATCACGAATCTGCGGGCTGCTGACGTTGACGAAGCTAACGGTGCTCCCATCGGAGAGCGTGTACTGGCTGGATCTCACGCGTGACAGATCCCGAGCCACGGGCTCGTCATCCAGGGTCCAGGTGATGGTAGGCGGAGGGGCCCCTTTGGCAGCACACATCAGGGAAAACGGCTCACCAGGGACCACCACTCGTTCGCTGAAGGAGGCGACAATTCGGGGCGTACCATCTAAGAAAAAAAACATAAGGCAAAAACATAAGAAATAGGAAATCACCCAACAGCTTCCATTTCGTCTAAGCTCTCGTAAAACACTTTGCCTGAACCATCAAGCAATTAGAAGAAAGTGCTTTGTGCTGTATATTTTGTGACATTTACCCACCAGTTAAGGTCTTCTAGGACTCTCTGTGGAAAGGCATGTGAAGTCCGTATTTTTGTGGTTGTGTGAGCTGTGTGCACTGGCACAGAAAGTAAAACTCCCAGTAAGATTTTAAGGCCAAACACAAAGTGGTTAAAGAAAACATTGGGTATGATTATGAACTCTTAGTTTTTTTGTTTTTTTTTTAAAGTTCTTTTTTCTTCTTCTCCTACTTTGAGTAGTGTTTTGGCATATAAAACAGCACCTCTATAAATCTACAATAAAATAAAAGTAAAATACAAATTATTAATATAATGATAATGACCATTGTACCAACAATGAATTTATTAAAAACAAATGGGTTTCCCCCCCCTACGTAGACAAATAAATAAATAAATAAATAAATAAGGTTAAATTTTTCAATATCTTATCAATCAATAAATGAACATATTAGCAATCAACTGCATTACATGTTCACTTATAAAGCAAAAGCCTAACAATCTGGTCACCAACATTTTTTGTTTGTCTAAATATGTTAAAATACTGCTGAACTACTGTATCATTCAGACTAAAGACAAACCCCTATTCCAGCATTAATGCGAGTAAGATTACAGAACAGACAGAAAATAGTTAATATTGGACCTGTTTTTTTTTTTTTTTTTACCTTCCAGCAGTATGATGGAGAAGTCTTGGGCAGTCTGGCCCTTTCGTGAGGCAAAGCACTGGTAAGCTCCAGAATGTCTTTTTTGTGCAGCAGAAATGAAGAGTGTCTCATTGTGTGTTCCTTGGATGGAAAAGTGCTGATCAGGCATCACAGGCTCTGTGTTACGGTACCAGGAAACAGTAAAGTGGGGGGAACCCTGGACGGCACAGGAGAGGATTACTGTACTGCTGATCCCCGTCTTGAGGTTCTTTGGAGACAAAGTGACCCGCAGTGGTTCTAGAGTTGAGGGAAAAAAAATAGATGACAATAGCGTAGATGGAGGCAAGTAAGTACCTACATATTGAAGGAACAAAAGTTGGTATATGTCAGCATCCCAGGCACAGGATGGAAATTTTCTTATGAGCTACACTGTGCTGGCTAAGCAACACAAATCATATTTTGGTGTGTATTTCTTGTCTATGTTTCAGTTCCTGTGTCTGTCTGTATGCGTGTGTGTGTGTGTGATTGAGATTGTGTGCTGAGCAGCGAGGAAAAATCGAGACAGGAAGACAGAGAGGGAAAAAAATGTCAGTGAGCAATAAAGCAGCTGGTGTGATGAGCTGGGAGCTGCTGAATGTGTGTGAGAGCATGTGTGTCTGTGTGTCACTGCATCTGCATGGGTAAGACGGGTTTTTTTTTCACAGAATGAGTGCCTGTATCTGTGACTCCAAGTCTGTGAACGTCCTATGATCTGTCACTTAAAGTTTGACGTTTGCACTGTAAAATGGTCACTCTGAGATGTGAGTTTTAAGCAATTGGGGTGTGGTACTTGCTGACTGGCTTGCTTTCATCCTCAATAAAACATAAAGAGTCCTAAATAATAATAATAATAATAATAATAATAAGTGTTATCCAAGCCTTAGAATGAGACTAAAGTCAAAATGTCTTAATAAAGACATATCTACCCTCACTACCTACCTATAACATTGAGATGACCCGTCACCTCTTTGGAGCCAAAGCTGTTTGTGACTTCACAGATGTAGTTGCCACTGTCCTCAAGTCTTAAGTCGGAGATAGTGAGGCCAGTGATGCGGCGTGTCCAGCGAGAGTCGGCTGGCAGTGGTCGACCATCCTTCAACCATCGGATGGTGGGATTTGGATATCCGGAGGCGATGCAGGACAACTCCACGCTGTGTCCAACCTGCATCTCACCAGACTGGAAACTGTCCAGCACAGATGGGGGGGACTCCTTAGGGTCTAAAAGTGATCACAGAAATGTGATTTTGATTCAGATTAATACACTCATCAAAATCTCCTCAGAGACCAAAAGTCAACGCATGACACATTAGTAACAAATGAAAAAGGAAACAAGTTTCTTTACCTACCCTTTACAGAGAGCCTGGCTCCATTGCTCTGGCGGGTCTCTCCACTGTACTTGTGCTTTGTGATGCAGCGGTAGGTGGACAAAGCATCTTCCTTCTGCACTTCTGAGATATATAAAGCGCCAAATGAGGTCAGGAAGAAACGATTACCTGTAAAAGAGTGGAGAAGTACAGGCTGGTCATTTTGGTATACTGTCAAAGGTCATTTCTGCATGCAGTGTGCCCTATGTCACTCCTTTAACCTATAAGCCGCTTCAGTGATGAAACCCATTCTGCAAAAAATACCTTCTGTGTTAATTATAAAAACATATAAAAGCTAAAAAAATATTGAGGGTAACTGATCTAGAGGGATGGAAAGTTAGATTTTTTCACATACAGATTTCACAAAAAAAAAAAAATGTTGAAAGGCATCTGTAATTGAAGAAAAATTATATTGAGGTACTTCATAGGACTTTTTACACTCTTCTCAATATACTTGAACAGGAGTCCTTATATTCATGCCTCAAGGGTCAGTGTTCTGCAACTTCTAGATGAGTCCCCGATCCAGCCTGCTCAGTATGCAGTCAGGTTCTCCAGAGACCTGCCAACAGCATCAGCATATAACCTAGGTGTGTTGAAGCAGAAATGCATCTAAAAGTTGCAAGACATTGGGTGTCAAAGCCGATATTTAAAGACCCCTGCAGTAGGAGGTGGCTGTTTTATGCCAAAGAAGCATTCAAAGGCTTGCCTTGTTTTTTGACATTAAAGTTTTCTTAAAGAATCAGAATTCCAGATGAAGTTATTCTATTGAAGTTTACAATTTAAACTTTCACCTAAAGATGATCAATTGCTGCCCAGATTCCTTAAAAGCCTGCAGCTCTCCAGTTTGGCACGGAATGAAAAGTTTTGAATCAGACTCTAAGCTTAGTGTCATTATCCACCTTCGGTGTGGAACAAGGGTTGTTGAGGATTCCCACTGTGTCTTCTGTACTTTTTGACAAAGGAAATCAAACTAAATTGTTTTAAATACCAATTTAACATGCGAGTTATTATTTCTACCCTTTTAGGACTTTATATTGGCTTCCTTTCATTTTTCTGACTGTATTTCTGCCTGACCTGTCCAATTTGATGGAAAAACCGGCTGTAAAAGTTGATAAATGATAAAACACGCTAACAGACATTAGAGTAGTTGTGAAAGATTCTTTGCATGCATCTGTGAGGTTTATTTTTTTTTTAACAGTTATTTTTTCCTTAATGGCACTCATGACTGTCAACCAGAGCACTTACAATCATAAAGTTCACACACGTGTTTTCATGTGAGTCAGACTGTTGTGCTGAGTGCTAAGCAACGTAAGCTGTAATTTCAAAACCTGCCCTTTTGTTCCAACCTGGGTATTATGCCTTACAGGATAATATGCACTTGGTGAGCGGAGCCCTGTGTAACACATTGCTACACCCTTGTCACAACATGCCTGAAGAAAGAAAGACGGAGCATGAAGGGGGTGATCGGGTAGGAGGGGAGTGAGAAATTCAGAGACTATTACAAATGAGGACAAAGTAAAGCAGCATAGAGGATATAAATGAAAATAGGCTTGTCAAGAGACAATGTGAAGGAAACTCACTCCACCACTTACCCATCAGTTTTATTCTCCTCTCAATGCTTTTCTCAATACAAAACCAAAACAAGTAAAAGAAGAAAAAGAAAAAGAAAATCACCATCAGGAATCTGGTATCCTCAATATTGTAGGTTAGTGTGGAATAGAGTTAAGCTATACTTAATTTATATATTTATAGTCGATTCAAGACTGCCCGCAACAAAGGTCACAAAAGTTTTACTTTGATTAATTTATTGAATCATCATTTTTTGTGATCAAACCCAAATTTGCTTGGGGTTTGATCATGACATACGATTTTGGTTGATTTTTTAAAAAAACGGGTCCACACTTAATTAAGAGATTTCTATCATTGTTCTGTAGAAATGAAAGACCTGTTGTCATAACGTTCTACACTTCTCTGGTTTTATGTTTCAAATTGCATTTGACCTCCCAGAATTAGAACCAAATACGGAGAAGCAGCATTACGTTTTTGTGCTCCTCTGATCTGGAACAAACTTTCGGAAAACTACAGAACTGTTGAAACACCGAGTACCTAACACGTTTGGTTAAACTTTCACGTATTCTTCTGCAATGTTCTCTTTGTAATTGTCTATTTGTTTTTGAAATTGAATTGCCTTGTTCTTAAAATATGCTATACAGATAAACATGTCTTGCCAAGATAAAATACACATTTATATTGACCAACAAGCCTCTCACTTTATGCCTGGAATCCTGACCAGTCATATTATCAGAAATGGCTGGATGTCATAAATCGGTTGGTTTCCTGACACAGATCAGGCTTTGAATAAGAGTCCTATGAAATAAATTGGTCAGGATGTTCGGGAACATCTTTGGAGCCATGTTGACCAAAACCCATCATAAACTGCTAATTCGCAGCTATTCCTGCATCCCTACATGGGCTTTTAAACACTACATCTTAAAACTATTAAAAACTGAAGTAATAATCATTTAAAATAGCACAGCTGTAACATAATATTGACAACATCTCCACAATCATATACGTAAGAGATGATTGTGAGACATAAAACATTAATACAGTCCTGTTTTGGACACAACTAGAGTTTTGTTAAACTGACTGCAGACTTTAAATTGACAGGAAGTGAGTTCCGAACTGCAGATCCTCTCACAGACGGAGCACTTTGAGCAAAAGTGGTTCTACGAAAGGGAACCTTACAATTTCAATTTAAAGCCGTTCTGGTATATCTGCTGTTATCCTGCAACCTCTGCAGACAATCGCTTAATGGTGAAGGTGCAAATCAGTTTAAACACGTGAAACAGATTTAACACTTGGAGTTGAAGAGTTGTTGCAACAGGACAAACAAAAAATGTCATCGTTTATATAAATAAACGTTGATTCATAGATTTCCATAATTTCTCGCCCCATGTCTGCTCCCATTTGTGGTCTTTCGGTTTTCTGGCCCTCCCTCATTCTGCCTTTTTTTTTTTTTTTTTTTTGGCACAGCTTGTATTTAATTTCTAGTCACCGCCTATCCTCCTGCTGTCTACAGAGATGAGACACACCTAAAACAGTGGAGAGGGTGCAGGCAGGGATGAAGGGAGGCAGCAGTGAAGAGGAAGGGTCTGAGGGCCTACAGGGAGGAGGATGGCAGATGGAGATTGATGGAGGGAGAGATGAGAAGATAAAGAGAAACATGCCGCTGGGAGTGACAGAGGAGGGAGTGAGAGTGATGAGGGGCCTACAGGCCTGAGAGCTGTACACAGCTAAAAACAATTCTACGTCTTTCTCCATCTCGCCCTCCGCTCGCAAACCTCTCCTCGTGGGAGAGATCAATTCTCGTCTAGTCTGCCTACGCCTCCAGGAGTAGGCTGCTGTGGTTGAGTGTGTGTTTGTGTGTGTTTGGGCGCATGTGTTTTTGTGTTTATTTTATTTTATTTTATTTATTTATTTTGCTCTTGGAGGAAGGATGGGAATTTTGAAGTCTATCTCACACCTATGGGAGTTGCACAATCACTTCACTTCCTCCTTATTTTTCATTCTTTCAAAAATATTTTCAGTTCCTTTAGTTCCCTTTTCTATTCTGCGTGCCGCCCTACAGTCCTCCTTCTGCCCTCTACCAATCCCCCCCCCACCCCAACATTTACAGTGCTCTTCTTCCCCGTCTTTTCACAGGGGGGTGGGGGTCTGTGAGTAATGGAATCAGTTCAGCTGATCTGCCTGAGGCAGGAAGTCAAGCCAGGAGCAGAAGCCTCGGCTCGATCTTTGCACATTTTCTGGAAATCCACAGACATACATGGAAATAACGAGACAGAGAAGAAAGGGATCGTGGGGCCCAGGAGTGTCGATTGTCTCCCACAAAGTTTCTCCAGAGAGAGGACACCGATCTTACTAAACATTGGGAGTTGATTAAGAAAAGTGCTGCTAAATGTGCACTGTGTAAGGCTGCCATTTTTTGTTTTCTAACAAATTATTGTTCAGGAGGATAAATAAAAACAGAAGTAATAGAAGGAGCCAAGAAGAAAAAGAAAAATCTTTAAAGAAATGTATCCACCAGGAAGAATGGACAAAAACCCCCAGATAAGAAAACTGTGCATGTTTTAAAAAGGCTAACTAGACGATGGGCGCAAGGTGAAGATGGAAAAAAGATAAGAACAGAAGATGCAGGCAGGAAACAAGTCATTCGGTGGCAAACTGAGCTGAAAAGGAAATGGCGTAAGTACCGGGGGATTGTTCTTGGTGCTGCCATGCAAATGAGAGCGGCGCTGCAGCTATGCTAACTAACAGCAATTCACACTGTTGGACTCATCACTTATTAATGCTCCACAGCTCTCCCCTCTTTCCCCCCCCCCCCCCCACCACTTCCCTCCCATCTCTTTCTCTTTACCCATTCTCCCTCTCTCGTTCTCTCGCCAGGATCTCTCTTTTTTGTTCTTTCGCTCGCTGTTGCTAGGGCCTGGGCACTCACGTGACAGCAGCTGGGTAGGGGGCGCTGCAGTGGCACACGATAACGAGGGCGAGTGTGCATTTTTATGCACTTATCACGCGTGCACGTGTGTGCGGCAGAGTAACCTTCATTAGAGGTAAAAAAAGAAAGAAAAGAGAGGAATCAGCCATTTAATGAAGGCGATGTAAATCAGAGGAGAGGAACTGCTGAATGGATCTGTAACTGATTCGCATGCCCAGACCTTAGGCCACAGAGGGGCTTGCCGCATCACTCGTTGCATGGTGCCACATTTGTTTTGCGCTCTCGACTCCTAAAACGCGTCCCGGAGTTTGGCGTTTGTGTTGCTGTCAAAAGTTCGCCTGCCGTAGTTCAGCGCCAGAGTGACCCCGGGTGCTGCGCGGCTGCAGGCCAGCGGCCGCACAAACGGGACTTTCTCAGAAATGCGCACCGACTCAAACACGCAGAACGTGTCTCGCAAGCTGCACGCTTGCACTCCCACTGTTTCACAATCCACATTGAGAGTGCGCACCTAACAAACTGTGAGCCGAGCATTTTCACTACAGAGATGACACAGCAATGGGAAGACATCGGAGTACACCTACACATCCCTTATTTATTCGACTGATTTGTCCTGTTTTTTTTTTTTTTTTTTTTGTGTGTGTTGTTTTCTCTCTTTTCCCGTTTCCACATTTTTCATTACAGATATAATTTGACCAATAAGGCTCCCTACCAGACATAGAATGCAAATGATCAAATATCTCGGCGGTCCTTATCAAAGATGCATGCCTGTATTGACATTTATGCTGTTAGCGAATCATTAAAACTGTGTTAGCAGATGAAGTGGATCGTTGGTGCATACTTTTTTTTTTTTTTTTTTTTTTTTTAATAAAAGCTGTCAGGAAAAATTTTGAACATGTCACTTGAATCTGACATCAAGCATAACCTGGTTTAGAGCTCATGACTAAACACAGTTATTGTTGGTAGAAAATGTCTTAGTGCTGCATTTTCAGGCTACTTGTTACTTCAACTGAGACTTATTTCTTTTAAAAATGCCAAAACTTACATAGCATTAGATGGGGAAGCAGGGATAAGATCAAGTTAAAATTACTGCTGCATCTATATTTTTTCAGATGTCTGTTAAAACATGTGTGCCTACATTTTACAAAAACTCTACAGAACATTATCTGTTACAAAAAAACAACAACTGCAAAGCCAATATCACCTCATTGCATAATGATATTTAAAATATAAGAGTCGCTCTGATGCTGAATCACTAATTAAGAGCAGTTGTTTTTTTTAAAAACAAAATCTTAATATTCAATGTCTCTGCACTGTGTTGGAATATATTTTCTGCAGAATATTGCAGAAGTTGGGTGGATTGTCTGACAGAGTAATGGAATATATTCTTATGTGGTTGAATTTATGGGTACTTTTAGTCCTGGTAGGGGAAGATGGTACCTTGCAAAAGTGACTCATTTAGATTTTTTCTGTTTCTAAAACAAGAAATTTTTAAATAGTCACATACTTTATTTATATTACAAACTCTGACAAGAGAGGCCTTAAGAGAATCAAACAATGTGAGCAATTTAAACATGACTGGCATCCCACTTAATGTCACAGGTGTTGAGATTTGCCTGCAAAAATATATTCCTTTTCCAAGCGGCTATTCTTCAGCTGTAAAGCAGTGAATAAGGAAGAGGCTTTGAAATAAAGTCAGACAAGATCCCTGCACCTCTACGTTCTGGTAGGACTTCATTCCTTTCCATAGCTAATTTATTTCATAATTACCAAGGGCCTATTATGGTTGATTTGAAAGATGCGCTGGGAAAGCTTACTAAAAGCTATTTCATTTGAGCTCCTAATGCTGTGTCTAAACTACCTCCTTGTGTTATGCATTACAGCAGACACTGATTACATGTTATTGCACATCAGTCAGTGCTCGTCTTCATTTATTCGCCCAGAATATTCGCTGACATTTTGAGTTCCTTTTACCCATTTGTTCCTTCCCATCTGGCCTAGACAAAGATGTTGAAAGTCAAGCCAAAATTTCCACCACATTTTGACAACCGGTGCCTTCATGCCGAAAGCTCCTATGGTCAAAATTTCATGTTTTTGCAGAGAAGGTTATGTAGACTTTTTGGAAGTGGGGAGAAATGCCACCACCCATCAGCCGGGACAATAGCTGATTACAATGGACACTGATTACTGATATTTGCCATAGACTGATTACAATATATGACGACCGTACACTCGACTGTGCACTGCAAAAACAAAATCTCACCACGTATTTTTGCGTAGTATTTAGTGCAAATATGTCTGTACACAAAGGACAAAATTTACTTGCAAATAACTTTTCTGCAAGATATAAGAGCTTTTTTAGGTCAAAAATTCCTTAGCATTTATTCCAGATTATTTAACTTATAACAAGACCTTTTTTCCTGTTGCAAACATTGTTGAGTTTAAAGAGTTTAAAGCCACTTCAGAACGTCCTTTTGATCCACTACCTGCCTTTTCTTGTGTCTTGTTGTCGCATGAAAATTTAGACAAAAGAAAGAAATGACCAGATATTCCCACAAACGCTTTGGGTTGTTGTGTCTGTAGCTTAGAAGTAGCAGAGCTGATGATGTCACATGAAGCATCGGTAACAGCAAATGGTGAAAACTAATCTGCATAATAAGATGAAAATGGTAGACAATTTTTTTTTCTTCATTTCAATGCGTCGGGACATTCAGCATGAAGAGACACAAAGCTCAGTTATGGGACAAGCCGTCTTATGCTCAAATTAACGGTGCAAGTTACAGACCATACCTCTTTGGTTCCACCATTTCAGCCACCTTCTCTGAAGGCGTCCACAGGCCGTGATCTCACCATATCAACTTAACTGGTATAACTACAAAATTATCCATGTTTAGATTTTGGTTGCACATTAATCTGAAGGGGGTTGAACTGCTTTCTTGGAAAGAGACATGTGGTGCTACACAATTTCCAGCATCTAACGGAAGACAGTTCTTCATTCGATATGCCCAATATTGTTTGACTGTGTATTTTTAAGTTGCGTTAAATGAAATCAAATTAGCTGTCATTTTCGACTGACATGTTTGTGTTGATGAGGCAAATAGTATTTATCTGTGTATTAAGCATTAAGCAAAAATACTTGTGGAGAAGTGCATGCATGCATCTGTAGAGGATAAAGATTGGATTGTAATAAAACGTCCCCGTCCTCCTAAATCCCCCTGCTGCCCTCTGCCCTTACCTGCCATATTAACACTCCCATTACAAGGGCAGATGAATGAAAATGAACAGAGCTGTGGCGCGATTCCCTGAGTGTCAAATCAATACGGCTACCCTTCTTTCTCTCTCCCTCTCTTCCTCTGTCAGCCTCCCAGCCCCCCTTCATCTTTTTTTCTCTGCTGCTATCATTTTCCTATTCTCCTCTCCTCTGTTAGGTCTGAAGAATTGGCATGTGTTCGACAAAGGGAAATCTACACCTCGTGACAATAGGCGCTTTCCCTGTTTGAGCCCCTTACCCCCCCCACCCTCTTCCCTGGTTTCGCTCTCATAAAATGAATGATGCTTGCCTCTATTTCCTCTCTATTCACATTCAAAGCAGCTAGAAATAGTGAAGTGCTACTGAGAACGAACCCGATACAGAAAGAGCCACAAGGACGGCGTATTACCAGCGTTTTCTTTAACTCAATCAGAGACCAGAACCTTGCGAAAGGACCAGTGAGAGGTTAAGTCAAAATAATAAAAGAAGGTTAATAAAGAGGAAATGTGTGAATTTTGTCGACTCATTCTTTCCATCTCCTTCCATGAATCTGGGATTGAGGCAGAATGATTTCTAAAGAAAAGGCAGACAGACTCCTACTACATTCTTATCTTTGAACAAGTTTCACAGTTTCCAACTCCCAACCCTTGGCCTTTTCATCTGCCAGCTCGGTTACGTCTGTTTTCCAGGTTTAGTTTGGATCAGTGATCTCAGGATGGCCATGGTGAGGGCCAATGGAACCATTTAAAAAAGACAAAAAAAACCAAACATCAGTCAGTTCCAGCTGCTGCCCTCCCCAACACCACCAAGTCTCCTCTTCCTTTGTCTTTTACTCTGAGTTTCTGTTTCCTTGGTTTCTCCATTTCTCTCATTTTCTGATGCTGCATCTCTGGATCTATTTCTATATCGGTTATTAGAAGGTGGCACCCCACACACCCACACACCCCTCAACTCATGCCTAAGTGTGGGGGGCTTGAAAAAGAAGAACAAGAAGCAAAACAAATAAAGTGCATATATGCACTCTTCCAAATGAAAAGATGTTTGTCTCAGTCCACCAGTCTTGCTCTACTCTAGCTCTAGGGAAGGCCTCTAAAGAACTAGAACAACCTTAATCAGAATGGCCATACATATATATATATCACACAGATAGAAGTCAGATTAGTTAAATGTAACACTCCTTTCAAAATTCACATTACGTCAGCTAAAATTTGAATGTACTTTATTGTCATTTTATAGGAGAGGTCGAAATAAAAGAGTGCCTATTTGTGAAGTGAAAGAAAAATGATAAATATTTTACAAATGTGATGTTCGTTTGTATTACTGTAAATCCTGTAATGAAGCCAGACTTCACTCAGCTGCATGTCTTTTAAAGATATATATCTATTACCAGGTTTGCCCCACTAAACCATTCCAAGCTCTGGCTGTAGGTTTTCGGTCACTGACGTGATAACGAACTTCCACCTCAGTCTCAAATCATTTTCACCCTCTGACACAATGTATTCCAGTTTTCTTTGTATTCAGCCCCAGCCATCTTCCGATCTGTCTCTGCTGAAGAAAAGAATTCCCACAGCATGACACAGCCACCACAATTTTTCTCTGTGGGGAATTAGCTGTGACCTCCATCAGCACAACAGATTCTCCCACAAAAGCCATGGACCCCTGCATCCACATAAACTTCATGTTACCTTCTCTGATTGGTTGGTCTGTCAGTGAGGGTGTCTTGGTTTTGTAGGTGTCCCATATTCTTTCCATTTTCAAAAGATGGATTAGACCATCTATTATGTGTTCAATACATGGGATATGGTTTGACTTACTGTTAGAAATGCCATAAATGTGCAAGTTGCAAGATGGCAGACCTTACTTGCCTGACAAGTGGAGTTAAAAGGTGCACCATGACATAAAATGACAGATCATGTCGTTTTGACTAGCTCTCTGTGTATCTGCACAAAATGTGCTCAGCTAAATGTACATACATTTAATTCATTTTGGTCGCTAGCAATAGCAAATAAACACCGACTTCTGATCTGTCAACTTGTGTCTCTGTTTTTAAATATTGATTTCTGTCGATAACAGACACAGAAATGCTTGACAGACATGAGAAGGCTAACGGGGCATATCTAAGACCGTGATGCATGAGCTAATTAAACTTTGCTAGAATGTCTTATTTCCGTTGTGGCAAAACACAAATACAACCCAATGAAAACTCAGAATTGCTTGGTTTCATTGTCGTCTATCGCAAAGGAACGAGCATGAAAAAGCAAGAAAAAGATGAATTGTGAACGTTATTCAAAAGTGGCACTAAAAACCTATTCTTTGAGCTCTGGAACTTGACTCCACTTTGATTTGTTGTGTACATGCCTGTGTGTACATGAGAAGGAGAGCGTGCTGACACATGTGATAAACTCTCACACAAATCAATAAAGCTTTGCCCTTTGTAAAGCCGTGTTCTCCTCGGTGGGAGTACTACAGTCCCTCAGGATGTAAGCACCACCTCTGTGACATATTCTGAATCTCAGAGAGCGGAGGGGTCACTGGGGAGCAAAGCCTGTGCACGAATGAGTGCACCTTACACAGCAAGACATATGAGGGGGAAGGAGAATCGCGGGGAGGCTTTACGCTTTCCACCGCATTCCTACGGAGGCTCTGCTTGTTTTGCCGGGCCACTTTCATGATGTCTCCTCAACACTGTTGCTGGGCATCTTGGCTACACAGACCCAAAAGAGGATGAGGAGGAGGAGCCTGCACACGAGAACGAAATGAGGGGTGACTGGAAGCAAATACGCTGCAGAGACAGATGTTGCAGATTGGAGCGGAGGAGTAGTGACATTCTTAAAAGTGGGTCCCCCAGACGTTGTGGGGAGGCCTGAGGGGCCTGGAGAGCCTGAGGTACATTCTTGGAAAAGGAAAGGAGGAGGGTCATCACAGCAGAACAAGCAGCTATCTCTGCACAAGTGTCTTTCTGTCTCTTCTGCCTCACTGCCCTCCTACACTCTGTCCCACTTTAGCCCAATGTCACTGCCCGAGCAAGGGGGAGGGTGAACGTAAAAGAAAGAAAAAAAATGCAGGAGCAAGAGAATGAGCAGGAAAGAGGATAAATCAAGACAAACATAGAGGAAGAATACAAAGAAGATAAACAAAGGGCAAACAGGAAATGACAAAACTAAAAATTTAATAGTTAAAGAGGATGAGGGGGACACAGATCCTCCAGCTAAAGGTGCATCACACTCTTAAGTACCCTGATCTCTTTCCCTCAGATCTCTTTTTGTCTGAGGGAACAAAAAGAGATGTTTGTGCCCGTCACACAAACATATCACTCTCAAGAATTATGTCGAGTTACACAAGCAGTCAAGCACGCAGTCCCCAGTGCAAATACATCTATATGCAGACAGGCAGCACACGCTTCCACATACACACACACACACACACACACCATGATGGCAAGTCAAGCGTGTTTTGCGGTTTTGTAGACATGGTCTCCTCATGTGGTCCTCATGTGTTATTCTTGGAGATAGGCAACAATATACTACAAACTAAATCTGCCACTGAGTATCAAACATGCAAGATTAGAGTACTTAACCCGCTGATTATTGCTACTTTTCATGTTCCATCCTTCGTATTGTTGTCTTCTCCTTTTTGTTTCTATAGTCAGCTTTTAAATGAACCTAACTTAGCTGATATCTCTTCAAGCAATCAATAAGAACATGTCAAAGCGTTCATAAAGCGCATTTTAATACGTAGGTAAAACGTATGACAAACTCTTGCTGAACCAAAATGTGTTAATGTTATTAATAATGGGTGGTTGTCACCGTTAGATTGGTAACGGTCATTTGGATGTTGTGGATAAGAGTGTCTTATCATACACACCTCTTAATGAACTTTCCAACCGTGTATACATATGACACATGACATGTGCTCTGATGCACATGGCATGAGGTCCACAATATAAAAATCCACATATTAAGTCAATTTACAGAGACATGTCCATATGTCTGATATCAATAGATTTATATAAAATCCCTTCCTCTTTCCAGTCTCTCTGCAGTTTTGTAACAGTTTGTTGAAGAGGGAGGTCTCATCAAGGGCTGGCACTGCATAATTTGGCAAGCGGTAGCATCTGCCAAGGTCACTCAACATGCATGCGTGTGTGGAATGATCTCTGTTGTGTTGCTCAAACCCATTTTGCATTTAAAAAAAAAAAAAAGCTCCACAAACATTGACTGATTTAATATCCAAGTTTGTAAAGGTGGATGCAGAGCGGAGGCCATTTTTTTTGAGGGAATCTGCAGCATACAAACAGGCAACGTTTGCTGCTGCTACCGCTACTTATCTGTAAATGGGCCAACAACTGAAGCCGAACCTCAAATCACCGTAATGAGATAGAGTGATGTCCACGTTTGCAAAGAAAGAGGGAGAGACGGCGAATGAGGATTTTAAGTAGAGATGGAGAAAGATGTGGCAGCAAATTATGTACAGTGAAAGCAGCAAAGAATAAGGGAGAGCCAGAGAGATTCCTCTGCATCTCTGATTTGGTTGGCTGATATTCATCAGAGCGACAGAGCACAGGGAGGAGTAGATGGAGTGAGGCAGCAACCAGGGTGCGGGGAATAGTTGCAAAACAGAAAGATTTTTTTGTATCTCTAAAAGCCATTTTGTTGCTGTTAAGCTTTCCTGTTTGGCAGTGCTGCTGTCTTCTGCACCAACCACTTTTTTACGCAGTTAAGTAAAGGCGGAAACTTATCAAGACGGAGAAAATTTAAGAATAACATACAATCATCTTGGGCTTCCTCGAGATGTTTCTACAGCTTAAAATGGAGTCCAACTGTGGCAAATTGAGTTGAAAAGGCACACGGTGCTGGTCAGAGGTCAAACATCAAGCAAGAAATCAAAGAAATTGTCTGTAGATTTCCAAAACAGGATTGTCTTGAAGTTCTTTGGAAAGACACAGACAAATGATTGGTGCTTTGAAGGTCCCAATGATCAGTGGGCTTCATCATTCATAAATGATAGAAGTTTGGAACCAGCAACACTCTTTCCAGAACTGGCAAGCCATAAAAACGGTGTGATTGGGAGTGAAGCGCTATAGACATGGAGGTGACCAAAGACCCAGCGACGACTCTGTCAGAGTGCCAGTGTTCCTCTGTGGAAAGAGGAGAACCTTACAGGATGACGAGCATCTCTGGATCATCATGCTATTGCCAGGATAGAAGTAAAGATAAATGCAGCAACAAACAGTGACATCCTGAATAAAAACTTGCTTCAAAGCATCTTGACCTCAAACTGAGACGACAGTTCATTTCAGCAGGACAACGACCCAAAGCACACGACCAAGATCTCAAAGGAGAGGCGTCAGAATCACCCTGTGAATCTCATGGAGGGGCCAATCCAGAGTCCAAACTTTGCATCATGCCAAATGTCGCCAAGCCAGGAATCGAACCTGCGACCACCATCACAAGGACTGAAGCCTCAATTCATGGGTTGTGCTTTGCCCCTGCACCACCACAGCACCACACTTACTCTCCTTGTTGACAATACCTGGCCATGTAGAGGGCAAATACTCAACGTGAACAAAAGATTTAAACTGTTCCAAAAAATTGTGAAATATTTTACTTTAAAAACGCCAAGCATCAGAAGCTGGAAGAAAAAGAACGGTGGTGGGAGAGTGGGATGCAGGAAGAAGAGAGGGAATGTGACAGAGTGGTGACAGAGAGAGAGAGCAGGGCACTCTGTATGTGTGTGTGTGTGTGTGTGTGTGCGCGCGTGTGCGCGCGTGCGCGTGTGTGTGTGTGTGTTGTCTGTGTGTCAGAACTGCGTGTGTGTCTGTGCTCGTGTCCCGAGGCGCAGGCAAACATTAGCTGCATTAAGTGAGCTGACAGGTCCCTCCCCATTACCACTACTGGTGGCCCAGGGAGGCAGAGAGAGACAGAGCAGGGCAAGAAATGGAAAAGACACTGTGGCTCCTACCAAATGTTTGTACAACTCAAAACAAATGTGTCCTCCTTCTGTGCACATGCAGACGTGATGACATAGCTGCTTCGAAAAATATGCCTCAACGTTGGTCCACAAGCATGCAAAAAATGGCACTCTACGGAAACAATGATTACTGCCATAAAACACACACAGGAGCCAGAAAAAGTCCAAACCCTTGTTTGAACTCATCGGCAATGCTTTTTCCCTCAGTGTACAGAAAAAAAACACACTCCATGCATCATATATACTGACAGTGATTCACTGTCTCACAGTACACAGCAAACACAGAAAACACAGACTCGTGTGTATGAATATGTGTACTGCTTAAATATTGATTGTTGCCTTGTCTGGGGGTCAGGGTTAAAGACCTTCTACTACTCCCAGTCTTCTAATATTCCCTCACAGCATCACCAACCCCTCTGCTACAACACGTACACACAGATTAGTCCCTTGGGGGGCATTTCCTTTTTTAGAGCATCTTAATAGCCTAATACCACACTTACTACATTGTGCCATGTAAAATGGCTGAGCTTTCTGTTAATACCACTCAGATGGAGTGTCCTTCATCATAGATACTAATACAGAAGACAGGTAGACAGATCATTACACAAGTTTAGCCATTTTTTTTTTCACAGTCGAGTAGCAGGAGGTCAACTTTGTGACAACTCGGCTTCCTGAAAAAGAGCACAGAGGATAGTAATGAGATGAAGGAGGAGGAGAAGTGGCATAGATGTTGCAGAAAAAGAAGTGCAGAGAGGGTGAAAGGGAAAAAAAAATGGATGATGTGCAAAATAAGTGGGATAGCCAACTGGGAGGCAAAGAAGAAGAAAAGAAGGGAAAGACAGCAAAAGCAAAGGAGGTAGTTGACCCCTGGCAACAAAGAGCTTCACTCAAGTGCAAGAAAGTGGGGGTTGTGAGGAGTGGGATGTTTGTTCGTGAAGATGTTCTTCCTCAAATGCAGTGTCTCAGCACTGTGGTCTGCATGCGTGCACAGATCTGCGTGTTTGTGTGTGTGTAATCTCCCCAGAGCAAATCCCCTTTTAGCCAAAGCAGGGAAGAATAGAGAAGAAAAGGAAAAGCCATCTTTATCCAAATCCAATTGCAGCTGGAAGGAAAGAGCGGCGCGAGGGAGGCAGAGGAGGAGAATAGAGGAGGAGAAGACGTCGTAATTTGTCTGAGGGATTACAAGAGGTGCTGGCAGAGCACGACTGCTTACTTTGCTTGTAAGCAGGCTTTCCTGTGTGCGTGTGTGTGTGCGTGCGCGAGCGCGTGTGTCTGTGTGTGTGTATTCCACGACCTAACCCTGTGAATTCAGTGCGTTGTAAAATAAGAAGCAATATTTTCACAACACAAGTAGCATTGAAAAAAAAAAAAAAAAATCTCAACAGGTCTTCTTACTTCAAGTAGACATTTGAGCCTTTCATGGTCTTTGAGAGCTGGCGAGCAAACCCTTTCAGTTTAGCGCAGTCTTCTTGCGCCACTGTAATTCCTCTGCCTATTTTATTTGCCACATGTTGTGACTAAATAAGTGCAGGACCATACCTTATAGATCTTACCCCATGCTGACATGACAACCACCCATTCCCCAGTATAGTAAGCTCATCGTCATGTTCAAGAAACCAGTTTGACATGATGTGGCATGTTGCTGTTTCTTGACAGAAGTAGCTATCAGAAGATGAGTACAATGCGCACACACAGGGATACATATGGTTGTACTAAAATAGGCTGTTGTGTATAAACGCTCAGTTGACATTCAGCGACCCAAACTGTGCCAAGGATAAATAGCCTATCCTCCAGCAGCCTGTAACATTTATACATGATCAGAGGGATCCATTCCATCACGTTGTTTATGCCATTCTCACCCTCTCATTTGAACATTGTAGCTTAAAATCAATATTATCCGACCAGTCTGCATTTTCCCAATCTGCCATTTTGCAATTTTGGTTTGACCTCTGAAAACTGGCCTCACCATACTGCTCTTAGTTAACAGAAGCAGAACCTGATGTAGTCTGTTCATCCTGAAAACCTTTGAGTCCAACAGGCTCTGTGTTCAGAAGTGATATGTATGGTTAACAAGTGATTGAGCAACTGTTGCCTTGTTTTGTCATATAAAACTAGTCTGCCAATTTTCATCTGACCTCTGACATCAACAAGCAATGTTCACCTAACAATGTCCACCTACATTCACACTGAATGTATTTTCTTTTCGCATCATTCTTGGCAAACTTTGGTTCAGTATAAATGTTATCCCAACAGACATCTTTCAATCTGTCCTGACCTGAGAAGGTCCTGTCCAGACTGTGGCCCGCAGCACCACTAAGACTGTGGGGAATCTATTGCCATTTGGTCACCAAATACAGTATTTAACTTTATCCTCCCTAACGTTGCTCTTTCTATTCTGACAATAATGTTTTCTGCACTTCTGCACTGAAATTAAAGAGGATTGGATTTATTTTTAGCATGAACTAATATGAAGGGGATGTAACATTGCCTAAAAATACTAACGTTATTATTCTTAAACACCTTAACATAATATATCGGCATATATATTAGCTAGTCCTCATTTAGCTAACATTATCTGCAGCACTACTCAACGTACTCAGGTTGATAGGGGGGGAAAAAGTGCAGTTATTTGCCTTTTGGCTCAGACTGCAAGCTGCAACATGTAAAATCAAAAATCAACGTCACAGCGTAAACAGTCGTGATGCGTTTAAAGACGGCTCGGAAAAAACTGCAGGAGGCACAGATAACAGCAGAGCAGGGGACATGTCTACCCACAAAGCAAGTCACCAAGAATCATGTTGATGCTAGCAGGTGCTGCCTAAACCAGGTGAGGTTGACATGAGCTCGGCAAATAAAACACAAGGAGTGATGCTGTCCAAATAGTTTAAGCTTATTTTTACTGACACAATGTGGCCATGCTATGAAATGCCTCACTGAGACTGTTTAGCATTGAGAAGCTTTTCGTCAGTCCAAACAAGATGCAATAACATCAACAGAGCTTCTACACATGGATGGATGGATGGATGGATGGATGGATGGATGGATGGACTTACAAACAGTATCCATGTATAGAAAATGATTCTGTAAATGGTTTTCAACTAGTGCTACTTTTGCAGATATAACTATTGTGCTTAGGTACCAAATCAATAAACTGCATCAAGGTAAACAGATACATTGATCGTGTCTTTATGTTTTAGATACAAGAAATTAAACATAATTTGAAGGCATTTGTTGTCCCAAGCTTTGTTGAAAAGCACAAAACTTCAGGAGGGGAAAAAAAAAAATCAAGTTATTCATTTCATAAGATGAAGATTGTTGAATGAAAGAAAAGGGGGGAAACAGTCAACTACTGTACAGTAAGATGGCTAAAGAAGCTTTAGGTCAGAGTTTGGTTGTCAGTTTGATGCGATACAAACGTTAGAAACACATGAATTCGTACATCTGCCTGGAGCAGGGTAAGACTTAAGGACAGTGGAGTCAGATAAGTGTCAGGGTAAAATAGCATCAGTGTCTTTCTTTGTTTTTGTGAGTGACAGTGATGCAAGGCAGTCTGCCTGAAAACACAGACATAAACCGTGCAACAACACAAACATGCACTAATACGACTGCCCAGAGGCCTTATGCAACCATAGCTGTTTTGGTGTGACACACAGCATACACTGCGCATCACATCAAATCCACAGCAGCTTCTTACCAAGAAACTTGTGGACCTCAATGACACAGATACCCTGCTTCAACAAACGATGACACACTCCTACAGATACATTCAGACTGCAGTGACACACAGGTATAAAAATATATGTGAGAGACCCAACAGTAAAATGAATCCACACTTATATATATGTAAAATATCGGTCGGTGATATTGGGTAGTGATGCATTGTAGACAAAAGGATTCTGTTTGTGTTTAATGGAAACGCTTGTAAAAAGTCAGTCTTTGTTCAAGCAATTGACAAAGACAGTTGAAAATTTTGGAGCTTTTACATTAAAAATGTTGAGTTGTGTTAACGTGAAGAGAATAGTTGTTGCATAAATGTTGAACTTTCATTTTCCAAATTTTCTTTTCAGAACTATAATTTCATTCGCAGTGATAATCACCACTCAGTCCAGTCCAGAATATGAAACAATAATCTTCCTGACTCTGGGTGACATGTATGCACAACAGGATGATATGTTATTCCTGTGTGTTTCCTCTAAATAGTCTATGCAGTGTGTGTTGTATCAGTGATTCATCAATGCGGAAAAAACTGAGCTTTTCCAGTTATGAATCTTACCTTCAGTCTCACCATATTTCTATGGAAATATAATGAAGTACAATCAATCTTCAGACATGTTGCAAGTGCACTTATAAAGAATGGCAAACATTGCGTAACTCAACTTGAGAAAGCTTCAATACCAAACGGATAAAATGCATGAAATTGTGCTCCGGGGATGTCTGAAAAACACATTGAAAATGCCCTGGAGATATTCAGTAGCACTGAATGTAGCAGTGAAAAGGAAAGTGGTGAGGTCGTGCAGTTTTACAAAGTAACATTGTCAACATATAGAAGACTCAGAAAATTTGTGTACATGAAAAACTAGTCTATCGCAAAAGGACCATCAAAGCGAAAGGTAAACCTCAGTCAGCAAAAGGGAAACCAGAAGAGAAATCTCAAGCAAAATACTCACTTGTATTTGTGTATGGCTACACATTTACACCATGGAAAGAAAAGCTGTAGGATAATTATAGGATTAGGATTATTGTATATAGTAAATTGATTATGCATGCCCTCCTCCTCCTTTCAATGGGCTTGTCAGCTGTGATAGAGATAATTATCTTTTTGTATTGTTTCAAGTCATGAGATGCAGTCTTGGTAATTTTAACTGTGTAGTGAAATAGATCTGGCAACTGAGAAATACAGAATCCCTCTTCTTCAAAAGAAGAAGCAGAAAATATGGAAAAGAAAAGGAATTGTTGCAGAAATTAATCTCACTGAGCTCAAAGGGATTCCAAGATTTGTTGGACACTAAAGGTAAACAAAATCTTTTAATTTTCTTATTTATTCCGATGAGAAATTACCTCAACATACAACCAGAGCGAATATGGAATATTTAAGATGTGGTCTCCAACTCTAGTCTAAGTATTGCTTTCTTTATTGTTTCTCATTTGTGTTTTATATACTTTTTTGACATCGCTTGTTGCTTAGATATAGTTTTTCATTATTTTCTCTGACAAAGCAACAGATAGGTCTTGAATGACTGGAGAAAATAGGTTGTGTAAGTTTCCCCTGTCTCCCCTTGCTCCTCTTCCAGATGGATGGATGGAGGTGAGGAGTAAAGAAATAAAATAAAATGGGAGAACACAAGAGCAAAAAAAGACAAAGAATGTAAGCCCCCACAGCAGCACTTAAAGTAAGTCTGCATTATTGATGAGGAGACAAAGGAAAACATTTATTTATCTTTGCAGATGTGAAGCTAAGGTGATCCCCACAGAGTTGGAGGAGAGCGAGAGAAAGAGAGCAAAACACAGTCAAGTGATGGGGAAAGACCCTGTTGAAAGACAGATGTCGACAAAAACTTCAGTGTGTTTGAGTGTAAATAATATATAAGGTCAGGGCTGAGATATGGCCTGTACATTTCCATGATCTGTTGCGGGATTTCCTACGGGCTGAAGGATCGAGACCACACCATGGAATTATTTATGAGTCCTAAACAGGCGTCACACCACTTCCAGTGTTCAACACAACAAAACGCTAAATCTGATGTTCCAGCCCAATGTTCATGCACTGTCATTCTTGGCTCGCTTTGGACTTAAAACAACAAACATAAATGAACACAGATGAGTGACTAGTTTTCCTCCACGTTTGTTTTTATTCTGGTTTTTGTTTAGCATTTTATAAGACTGATTGTTTAACTCTCACATTTTGAAGAACAGTGTCCCTTTTACACCACAGAATCAAAGTGCAAACAAATCCTAATCATGTAGTCTTCCTGAACAACTTGTGATCCCAGCACTGCTGTGTAATATCACTTTGCCTGTTATATCGCGCCTTGTAAAGGTATTTATGCCTGTAGCAGACCTTGTTCTGATATGGTTACATACTAGCAACAAATTGTCATTTATTTTACAGGCATTTTATGTTAAGGGCTAACTCCAACCACTACTTAATTTTGATGTGAAATAAAAATGATACGTGATTTTCAAAGCCTTCTCCAAAGCAAGAGCACACAGCATAATTGAAGAAAGAATGTGTTTTCCGTAATCAAAGGCATGGATACACACCTTTAAAACACAATAGGGGCTTTGTTTTTTTTTGCCACAGAATAATATTCTGACAACTATTAAAAGTTTTGGTTCACTTCTTTAAAAAATCTGGCATTTAGTGTGGCACAAGTTTTGACAAATATAAACATTCTAGGTTATCCTGACCTTCACATTGTTGTGCCAAATGAACACTTTCCTCCCTTTGGTCCTACTGCGATCTGCAGAAATATATCGCTCAGTAAGAAACTATCAATCAGACCCAGGAACAGGGTTTTAGTGCTGTCAATCAAGCCTGTGAAGGGGCTGCTCACCCCCTCCCCCTTGCTCGCTGAGCAGCATGTGACTGAGCGACCTTCCTCTTCACTCTGATTGGTTATTTCTGACATAACAGCAACAACAGACAGCATAGGTCCACATGAAGGAGGTAGAGGAGCAAGATTTTGTTGTCAGGACGTAGTGACAATTTTAATCAACAGATAAAAACATATTTATTTTTATAAAAGTTACTGACTGCAGTTTTAACCTTTGATTATATTAGGTAAAGATGGTTTCTCAGACTTGACTCCAAATCTCAAATTCATGACAAGTCTAACGTTTTTATTTGCGACATAAATGCAACCCCAGTCTAAGTGTCAGCACTTATTCCTGTGTGTCTTTTCTTCTCCCAGTGAAGGGATGCTTTTAAAATGAAAAATGGATAGCGTAGTCCAGACTTATCAAAATTCTAAAAATATTTTCACTTTTCATGCCTTTATCCATATTTATTTGTTATATATATATATATATATATATATATATATATATATATATATATTTCAGTTTCAGTAGTGATGAGGCTTCATGTTAGCCTATCAAATCTTTCACAAGCAGGAACCTTTTCCGCATGGCATTAATCTGATGTTTGCTCTAGAAATGACCCATTGTCCAGCTGGGACAGATGGCTTTCCTAGAAACTGACATGTGAAAGTGGCAGAGCGTGCATGTATGTACAGGCCTGTTTTTATCAGCATGGCTATACATTGTGTGTATTTGTGCTTGTGTGACGAGGGGGGGGGCGTTAGGGGATAAGCACTCAATAACAGCTGACACTGAGCTGCCCTCTGCTCTCACTCACACAAAGAACTATGATTATATTACTGTTTGACTGCCTGTCCCCTTTCCCTCAACCCCCCCTCCCAACACTCCCCACCGTCAGCCCCTATTCTGCCAAGCCCTGTGTGCTCTCCACGGCTAAGATAATTACCACTATTGTGTGTTGCACACATACACACACACACCCATGCAAAGTGTGCCACGCGCTTGCCAGCTACCCCATCTGTCTCCGGCTCTCACTACCACTTTCCCCCCCCCACCCTTGTTCCTCTGATCAGTTTTGTTATTATTTCTGTGGCAACATTCGCTGTCTGGTAGGAGAGAAATAATTTTTACAGATGGAAGAAATTGGTGTAACTTTCAAGTTTTTTCACAGGTTAGTGTCAGACAGTCAGCAATGTTCTCCTTTTGAGACGAAACATACAAATAACGTAATCCACGGTTGCTCCGTCTAGTGACACAAGCAATAGAAAGCTACATAAACTATTTGGCAGACTTATCACTGAATACTGATTACTGAATCGATATTCTTTTTAATGTATTATTATCCTCTCCAATTCCTTTTCATCAGTCTTTTGCGTCTTCTCCAACTTCACCATTTAACAAAGAAGATGAAAAGCAGAGAATTGAGATCGAGTAGTTACTGAATGGAGAGTAGCTTGTGCGACAGTGGCGTCCTCTTCCTTTCTTCCCTTTTGCTTTCCCTTTCGTTCCTGCGCCTGTTAAACTTTAATGTGTTTTCCCCACTCAAGTACTCAGGGAAACTCCTCACAAATGGCTTTGGTTGCAGAAACACCAGAGTGGTTGTTGCGTGGCTTCTGTGTGTGTATGCTGGCATTGTAAGAGACTCAGATTTAAGTGGGCTTGTGGTTGTGTCTGTGTGTGTGTGTGTGTGTGCGTGTGTGTGTGTGTGTGTGTGGTGATGTGTGGGGCAACAATATGATGTTGAAGTGGCGTTTACACGAGCGAGTGAAGCTGTGGACAAA
The DNA here is from genome assembly GCA_010277015.1 of Poeciliopsis turrubarensis. Taxonomy (NCBI): domain Eukaryota; kingdom Metazoa; phylum Chordata; class Actinopteri; order Cyprinodontiformes; family Poeciliidae; genus Poeciliopsis; species Poeciliopsis turrubarensis. The sequence goes on from VMRN01000005.1 coordinate 2,407,460, forward strand.
TGTAGCCGTTAATACAGAAACCTCTTTCTGCCAATTCTCCATCAGTCCTTTTTTTTTTTTTTTTTTTTTTTTGGCTTCATTCATTTTGTTCTGCAAGCTGCAACAATCATACATTTGAGCAATCCAATCTCTCCCTGTATTTCTTTTTAAAATAAATGTCCATCAAGGAAAAAGTATTTTTAAACATTCACATCTTTGAAATTTTCTCCATACCTAAAGTGATTTAGACCCCTGGAAAATTTAGGTGTAAAGAATGTTTTAAAGTTTCCGATGTGTTTTAATTCCACTTCAATTAACATTAAGAGTTGAGCAGAAGAGCCTTGACTTCAGTCTGAAAGAGAATCTGTGGAGGGAGCCACAGGTTTGGATGATGGCAAGGTGGTTTTCCAAACTGAAAGACTTACTGCTCATAACCAAATGTAAGTAGAAGGATGGCAAGGTTGGTTTCAAATGCAAAAAAACTGTAATTACTGTAAAGCCAATAACAGCAGTTTTCCATGTTTATTGAGAAGGGTCATTTTTAAAATCCCATTTTCAGGATTTGTTTTAAAACACATTTTTTCTTCTAATTCCAAACTCCATCAAAGTTATTTTATTATCTTTTGAGGGATGCCTGTCTTGCTTCCTATCAGAAACAAACTCATTGTTTAAATTCCTTAAATTTGCCAGTTTGTAGAAACATCTTAAAATAAAAATTAAACTTTTACAAAGGCAGAAACAAAGACTGAAAAAGGTTGATTTTCTGTATTGATTAGAATTTTTTTATTTCATTTTATTTTTTTGTCTTTATTCTAACAGAAAATCACTAGGCGACATATTTTTACTTATAGAGGAAAACTGTTATTTTTAAACTTTCTCTTATTTCAATGCAATGTAACAAGGCTTCTTTCTCTTCCTTTCCTTAGGAAGAGAAAGAAGCCCACATCTTCACAGATCCTCCACCATGCTTCACAGCAGTTGACCAGTCTCATTGTTATCTAGTTAAAGGTCCAATAAACCTTTAGAAAAGTCCATATATTCACAGTTGTAATGATTTACAGCAGTAAAGGCTTTTTCTGACATGCCTTCCAAAAAAACCCCTCTCTGCATGTTGTTGTTGTGAGTTGGTGCAGATGAGCGACACTCGTTGCTGCTTTTCAAAAACAGGACAGTTCGTAGGTGCTATTATGCTGAAGACTAACTTGTTGTATGGCTTTTCGATTGTCTTTCCCAGAGGCTGGCTCTAGGTGTGGAGGGTGCAGTAATACAATCACTCCAGGTGAAAACCTTAAGACAAGCTCCCAAAATGAGGTTAACAGTGACTTCTGCTGGAGAGAAGGACAGAGACTGTTAATATAAGGCAAAACAAGATCGAGAGAGGGGAAAGAGGAGCACCTCCCTTAGCGGCTGCCATGTGGCTTTAGCCATCTGTTGGCAGAGTCAAAATTAATTAGCTCCACTCATTACTAGTTTGCAAGAGTGCTGTATTCTAAACCAGACACCGGCTCTCTAACTTTTTTATGATCACCCGTTGCCTGACCAAAACCTGTCCACACCTCCTGTTGCAGTCTGTAAAGTGAAATAAAATAGGATTTTGTACATTCAAGACCATCATCATATTATTATTGAAAACCTGAAAAGGTTCAGCTGTGACAGTTCTTTTAAAAATCCAATATGAGTGAAATGTTCCAGAAATCAATAGTTTATAAAACCAAAAAAAAAAAAAAAAAAAAAAAGACAGTGTGTGGGTGTGAGCAGATGTGGAACTGTCATGTTGATGTGAACCAGTAGAAACACATGACCAGTTAAACTGATAACGCTTTCATCCGAAGTGTAATCATTATAGTTTATTACCAGACTTTAGAGCGAGGCGAGTGTTGGACGGCTGTTTCACGTGCTTCTGATTCAGGCACATCAGATTTAAAGTAATGCTTCAAAAACGCATCTCTATCTTTCAAAGCTGCTCCTTTTCCCCCCAGCTTAAAAAAAATAAAAAATGTCAGTGAGAGGAGGGAGAAAATATTCTTCAGCTTTAGGGAGGGAAACTAAATACTCAACTATTTTGAGACATTAAATTTAATAAACTAACACATTCATAGCTGAATAGTAAATGATAAATGGCCTGTTGAATTTTGATAAATATAGTTATGATGTGAAAATCTGTTGTATCATCTCATGTTGTGCAGTAGACACCACACAGAATATATAAAGATGCTATTCCAGGTTTGACAGTAAATCTGTAGATCTATCTGATATTTACAGATTTTTTGATTTCATCTGTTTGGACACACCTTCTTCACCCTTCGCCTTCCCTGTTTTCTTTTTGCTCTCTTTTCCTTCCTCTGCCCTCTTATCCCACTTTCCTCCCTCTTCCTCGGGGACTGCTCTGTGCCACCACAGAGACGACAGATGGGGCTCAACATCATTCAGAGAGGGGAAGAGGTGGGGCGAGAGAACAGGGGAAGGCTGCATTCATTATTTACATCACTTGGTATTGGAATATTAATGCTAAAAGCAATCGGGCAACCCTTCATTAAATTAACTAGAAATGTAGGAAAAGATAGGAGAGGTAAGATGGAAGGAGAGGAGAGGAAGGGAGGAAGAGGCATGGGAGAGAGAAAAAGGCACACTCAGTTAAATGGGTCCTAAAATTAGTGAAGCAAAAACACCTCCATTAAGAAAGCCTCCATCTCTCTTTCCTCTCTTTTCCTGCACTCTAACTCTCCTCTCCTCACTCCCTTATTCTAAACACCTCTTTGTCCCTCATACTCAGAAAAATCACTGCTTTACCCTCAAGTCCCTGCTCAAGAGAAATATGCATCTCTGTGCTGTCCCTCTTAAGTGCCTGTTCAAAATTTAAACATGCTTATGGTGGCAGAATGTGTCTTTGGTCTCCATGTGCATCTCTCCAGAGAGAATTCCTCTGTCTTTCATTCTCAATATCACTCCCTCCTTGGCAACTGCTCTTTTTCTTTATGTTAGCTCCCTTACCACTTACATTTCTTATTCCTACCTCCCCATCTCTCCTTTTCTCGCTACCTACCATTGACACATCGGACATACAAGTGCATACACATCCAGTGCTTGCGCAAGAATGCGTGAACGAACACGCGCACGCACACACAAATGCATACGTGCACATATGCAGAAACATGCAAATGCCAATTTGAAAGTCTAAAATTATGCATACAGGCAGTAAAGGAACACATCCAGATGAACACACACTGACAGAACCAGAATGGCTCTCTGCTGCACAGCAACACATTGCGTAAATGCAAAACCACTCTCCCTATTAGTGGAAAGCTGCGACGTGCTGTTGACTTCTGGAGAGGAAGCGGTACTAGTGTGTCTGCCAGTTATCTGATGCCACTGCTACCTACCCCTCAAACTATCCACAGCCCTGCACATACCCTAGGTAGTGTCCCATATTTGCTCAACTTCAAACTAAATACTGTACATGAAGAAGATATGTGTATTCTCTACTTTGGTGAAAATGAAGGTCCAGAAAAGGACACAAATCATTTAGGAAGAATCTGCCATATTTGCTTCCATTTTCATAATAGAAGATTCAAACTAGACAATGACAGTTTTAATATATTAAAATTTAAACATGCTGCTTTGATCTAAAGCCACAGTGTATATTTTTTAATTCTCAGTTTTGCTATTTTCCTCTTTCTTACGGGAATGTGATCTATACGAGTGTTTATCAGGTTCTAAAATTAAGTCTACAACAACATATAAGACAGAGTTAGGCCATTTTTTACCAGACGTCTATTTCATTGTACTTATCTTGACAATTAACAATGTGGGTAATGTACAAGGATGAATGTCAAATTAAAAGTATCTTTCAAAAATTAACCTTTAAGCAGATATTGGGCATAATCTTAATAAGTCTCCTTCGTATTAAAAATGTTTTATATTGATGTGATGAATAATGCAATTATAAATGCTGTTATTAAATAAAAGCAAAAAAAAAAAAAATCTTATAATTACCAGAAATAAGGGCTTGAAAACATCAGTCTGTGTGTAATTAATCTACATCGTAACGTGTCGTAATTGGAGAATTGAGTTCTTGAAATAATGTCGCTTTTCAATAATATTCTAATTTATTGGATATGACTGTAATTGGTGTTATCCTTTTACTCTGGTTTGTGTTTACATTTTTAACATGGTAATATTTTGTTAGGGACACACATCACAAATTAGCTTCGAAATTTCCGGTTGTGGACGTGTAAGATATATTCGGCAGCTTGTAGCGCTCATAAATTTCTTTCAGTGCCTACAGGTAGAGTTTTCTTCTCCGTCTTTGTGTGCGCCAGCTTCTAATGTTATATCTAATGTACCACAGCATGCAACAATTGAAGCCAGTATAATGGATTTCATTATGCAGAGAGGCTGCATGTGACACGCCATGTATTTTCAACTCGGCTGCAGAAATATAGTCAACAAGGATGAATGAGCTGTAGTGCAAACACTCAACTGTCAATCTGTGCTCACAGACAAGAGCTCTGTCCATGGGAAACGGCTGGGCGAGGAGGTTACCGTGTCTGTGTTGGTGTGTGCTGGCGGCTGCAAAAAGAATGCATAAAGGCTGGGATGACGTTAAACTGAAATGTATATGAGATTCAAATGACTTCCTTTCTCCCTTTTTACCCCCTTCCATAGTTTTTCATTCAGGGAGCCTTACTCAGCTTTGCTTTAATGCAAAAGAGCACATGAAAATACAAACGCACACTATCATGCGGCTGCTGCATGTACGTTTACAAAAACATGTGAAATTTGTATTCCGGTTTTTCTTACTTGTATTGAGATTGATCACGACTTTCACTGAAAGATCTTTTTTTTTTTTGTTATTGCAAAAATATCTGTAACTTCCTTTTTTGTCAATGGGGAGTTTGAGTCTTCCCATATTAAGCACCCTATTCATTTACTGGTATCCATACTAAAGATGTTTGTTTTTCCTCAAGTGGATTAGAGTTTTAAGAACTTTTAATTCATAGTCCGACTTCCTGTTTCGTTGAAGGATAATATGGCTGCTTCTTTCTCTTAATCGCACTACAAGAAGAGAACATGTCATTCAAATAAGGGCGATGTTAAATTATCTTCAAGCAGTCCTCTACAAGAAAAAGACTACCATCTAAACCAGGGGTGGGCAATTCCAGGCCTCCAGGGCCGGTCTCCTGAAACTTTTTGATGTGTTTCTACTTCAACACACCTGAGTCAAATGATGAGGTCATTAGTAGGACTCTGGAGAACTTGACTGCATTTAGGAGGTGATTCAGTTATTTGATTCAGCTGTGTTGGACCAGGGAGACATAGAAGAGTTGCAGGACACCGGCACTCGAGGACCAGGATTGCCCACCCCTGATCTAAACATTTAGAACAATACATAAATAGCTTAAAATAACAAGGACCCATGTTTATCTTGGTACAGCACCGATCAAGAAGGATCATATCAAAAAAGATAAAAAATAAAAAACAACCTCCACTGATCACTATTAGCGATCACTATCAAAGAGCGGCATCAAGAGAAAACTAATTCTCTGTCTACTCAGAGCAAATATGATACACAATTTGCTCGCCAACAGATTATTTGGACAAAATGGCAGAAAAGATGTTTTTCTGGTACCATTAGATAACTTAAGACATGTAGTTTGCCAAACATGCTGTGGCTTCACCTGGTACCATGTGCTCCGTTGATCTCAAAGTAATAAAAATGTGAAAAATATGAAAAAAACATGGCTAGCACACTGGATGATCTGTGGTGATGTGGGCCTGTTTTTCTTCCTACCGTTGTAGAATAACCATAAACTCTTGTACTCCCTCAAGATGTTAAGTGAAAAGCAGGTGCTCTCTGCAGGTGTGAGTGAGAGTGGAAAGCAGGATTCTGGATCATCAACATGATCGATTGTAAAATAAATACTACAAAAAGACTCATGTCAACCTCTAAATGGTTTCTGGATCCTAGGAGATGCAGACAGTCGTTCACAGGCTGTAGACAACAGAACTATCTGTCACCTTCACTTCACGTCACTGCACACATTTGAAGGGGAAGGGATCAAATAATGAGGTATTGTGACCCTATTGCCAGGATCCAAAGACAAACTGATACATTTGTGTAAAGTCCAAAATGGCGGGCATCATAGACGTCATAGACAAAAGCAAACGTTGTAAGGTTAAGACTTGTTTTTGTTAAACGCTCTTTCAATACATGTTTATGAAAAATAATATGAGACACATTTGAACGGCTTAAATAATAAGACATTACCTAAACTTGAAGGTGTTTGACCTTCTTGTCTAGCTGGTAAATCAAAAACAGAATAACGCCTGATTTAGTTTCCCATCTACTCATAAACTTATGGTTTAAAAGTTTCCCTACACCGGTTCCAACACCTAACATTTTTGGTCATTTTAAGTGACTGGAAACTTATTGCCTTTCATTCCTCCATTTGAATAGAAACTTGTTTGAATTCAGTGGAGCTCCAACTATTACTCAGCTTAAAATTTCAGTCTGATGAAGCCAAGAGAACCAAAACAACTTTAAAAAGCGACAGATTCTAAGTCCACAAACCAGACACTCTCCTGCCTCGGGCTGTGCCTTAAGGCAAACAAACTTGTTGGCCATGGACCACACTGACACTATCGCAGAAAGTAAAAAGCATTTCCTGCTGTTGAGACAGATAATGGAGTCCATATTAACCACAATAGCACGTCATGTGAGATGCAATAAGAAACCTTTTCTACCTCATGCAAACTCTAAGGTAAAGTATGATAGGGACTTAGATCGTGAATCAGAGTTTAAATCAACTAAAATATAGTGTCAAGTAGAAAATAAGTCCAGTTTGACGCCATCGCCAATAAGTATTGCTTCACACGATCAAAATGTTCAGAATTTGCAAAAATCAATAGCACTGCATGGTAGCTTACCCCAGCAATCAATACTGAACAGTAATCTGGTGGCAAATCTGAGCCATTTCAACCAATAGGAGGTGCAAAAGCCACGACAGCTGACTTTAATCTATTGACTACAAAGGAAAACACTCAACATGATGCCATCATGGGAAAGCTAAGTTCTCTATAATTGTTTAGAAAGAACAAATAACTATAGATGTTCCCCTACAAGCCCTCCAAAGCGTCTTGGAGAAAATGCCAGCAAGAGTGCAGAACAGATGTACTTATTCTCCAAAAGAAAATAACCAAACACAGCAGGCTGCAAAGAATTTCCAGGATGTTGTGTCATTGATTTTAATTGTGGTCTTTTCAGACTGAGTCAAAAATAATTCCACAGTTTAGAAATTAAATTAGCTGAAATATAATTTATTTATCAAGGTATGCTCACTTAAAGCACACAAAAGTATTATTTCATTTCTAATGTTGTCAAGCCTCACTGCCATGATGCTTTCAACGCATTCACAAAGTTGACATGATTGTCAGACACTATATTCACTCGAGTGCAGTTCAGTTTCAACCTGTGAAACCGGAGTTAAGTTTCAAACAGTAGCAAACATGTACGATCTCAAACTCACAGAAGTCAAGGCAGCGCAGGAGATAAAGGGGATCTGTGCGGCCCTTCAAAAGGTTGGGGGTGAAAAAAGTTACATAATTTTTCTCAATGTTTTCTTTTTTACAACATGAGCTACATAGTGCCACACTGCCCTCGATATTAACAGTGGCTGTCATCAATGGCATAGACATGTCAACAAAATTCATTTGAATGAGCGCTGACGTTTTCACACACTATGTTTACGCCACGCAAGCACTGCTGCAGCACTATGACTCACTAATAACATTGCTCTCCCTCTATGCAAACACTTAACTTACCTCAGCATGCTAGTGGTTAAAGCTAAAAGAGAAACTGATGTTAGGGCCTACTTTTGGATCAACTTGGCTAATAGTCATCTGAACACATGGGGGGCATCCAGATCATTCAGCTGATCACTTTGTGTCAAAAAAACAGCAAATCAGACACAAAACAGGAAAGAATTAATTTGTCACTGTTGAAAATGGAACTTCAACCAAAGCAACACCCTTAATTCAAAGGTTAACTAGGATTAAATGTTCCAGTCTCCTTAAAGTCCTTACATTAGGACACAGGAGACACATTTACAAGATGACAGCATACCCTGCAAAATAAGAAACAGCAAAAATTCACCTTTAAAACCTCCACTTCACAAAACCCGGCAGTGTATTTGCTTCGTAAAGAACAAAAAAATCATATCTAGAACCTAAAGTTTTACATTTAAAATGCTGGAAGTGTTTGGTGCAAAACAATTTCATTAGTATTAGAGGAGTAAATCATGTTTGTTTGTGTTGTTTTTTCCATGTTGTAAAGAGGGGAAGAAGGGAGGTATGTCTAAAAATATGCATTAAACGCCGGTGAACTATTGACGGGTGAGCACTTAGATGCCAGCATATGTCTTGCGGGAGTCCTCGGGCCATAACATACATCCCAGAGAGCTCATTGATTAGCTATTAATAAAGCACAGAGATTCCATTGCTGACAGGGGAGCTCAGGCTTACACACACACATTCCCACACACACACACTCACAGCTGCACAACAGAATATCGAAGGTTCCCTGAGTTGAAAGAACAGGATGGAATAATAATATTAACAAGAATAGTTAATAATATTAACTATTCTTGTTAATATAATTAACAAGAATAGTTAGAAATGAAAGAAGATGCTGTATGTCAAAAAAGACAGAAAACTGAGAACAGATAAATGATGTAAAAAAAAAAAAAAAAGATAAACAAAAGAAAACATTTGCATGTCTCTCCATGTCATTTCACATTTATTTGCCACAGTTTTCATCCATTTTGTGCCTGATCCTTCACCCCAGTGCTCTCTGTCTCCTTATACTCCTCCTCTTCTTCCTCCTGCTTCCTTTATGTCCCCCTTCAACTATTCTGTCGCTCGCTTTCTTTCTTCTGCATGTACATCTTCAGGTCACGGGTCATTAAGTCAGCTCCAGCAGGGATGTGTTGGAACAGGATATTTCTCATACTGCCCTGCCCCCACGGCACTACTGAAACACAAATATGTATAAACACTTGCATCTCTGAAAATACACGTAAAAATGCCTTGTTTGTACTTATTCCCATTGTTTGTTTTTTTTCTCACACGTACCTTTCATGTCTTCTTAAGAACGCAATAGTGCATAATTTATTTTTGCACGAGATACAAATTTTGGACACGTACAACACTCACATCTAAAAAGCACATAGCCTCTGAACAGAAAAAGTCATGTTTGGTAAATCACATTTAATAGTTGCGAATTGTGTTCGAAGACCCTGAAATAAAATGATACAATTTTATCTTTGCATCCACAGACAAGATAGGCATGGAACAGATGTGTGTTTATAAAAATGAATCACGTTGCATTTTCTTTGTAAAGCAACTAGAAAACAACATCAACATCTTAGAATACTTTGAGAGGTAAAATCTAAAAGTGCTGATAGCGTTGATAGTGGTATTGGTGCATTTAAAGCACTGATTGCAAGGTGACAGCAATTACAGATGAATAAATCCCATCACACAGTTGACTAAACTCAACATGATAATCCCCAAGACTCTGTGGACGGACAGGATAAATGTCGAACGAATGTTTTTGGAAGGTATTCATCACATTACTAAAACAGCGGTTCTAAAAAAAAAGAACCTGTTTCATTATTTGAAACAAGAAAAAGTAAGAAAAACTTTTTTTTACAGCGTCATACGTAACCAACTTAGTCAGAACCAGGTAAGAACCTGGCTTCAAAACCACACACACACACACACACACACACAGCAAAATTTATGAACACACATACAAATGCGCATATCAGAGCTCTTCTCCACCCTGGTTGTTGTGCACTGTCAAACAACATTAGATTGTATGAGGTGTCAGTGGGATAATTAGAATAACACGTTCGCTGCATTCTTCATTATATGTGTCATCACCACTTACTGGCTGAACTTCCTCACTGACACCACCCCAACCTTCAAACCCTCACACCCAAACAAACAATCACACCACCTTACTCCAACACAACTGATGTCTTCTTTTTCTGGGGGTGGGGAAGTGAGGGGGGTAGTCATGCTCCCCATTAAAAATGGCCTCCAGCAAAAACCTAATTGTCTGAACTTACATCGTGTATTTTTCCACTAATTAGTTCCTTGGGAAGGCAGCATGATGCACAAAGTTGAGGAGCAGCAGCACGATTTCAGGAGGAGGGTGTTGGCAAGAGATCATGGCGGGAGATGAGTAAGGCTCTGACGTCGGCTCTGGATTTGGCAAAATATCTGACGGCAACTCTGTCTGCTTTCGCTGTAATGGAAGGAAGCAGTGAAGCATGTGTCCACGGAGTCAAAAAAGATGTCGAAAACACCGGAAACCCCACGCCCCCAAACACGGCTAGCAATGATCTCGGGCACAAAACACGAGGACGGCATCAGTACAGAACGAAAGGCACGTTGGTCTGCGGGAGGTTGTGGGGGGGTTGGAGGGGGGTGGGTGGTGCGAAAAGCCCAGACAAACTCACACAAGCGGCCTTGCACACACCTTGTGCTTAATGAATAACTAACAAGCAGAAAGGAAAGGGAGCCTTCTTTTCTGAGTGAGGCCAAATGAATTCACAGAAGCGCTATGCAAATGTTCCCTGGGCTAACGAGACTGCCTGCATGATTGGAGTGCCATTGAAATTCTCCTCGTGCACAGCCCTCTCTCACTTCCTACCTCCCTCATATCCTCCTTCAATCTCCCTCCATCTCTCCCGCCATTTCAGTCAGAACGTCCATGTTCTATCTATCTATCTATCTATCTATCTATCTATCTATCTATC
>VMRN01000005.1:2418361-2469042 GCA_010277015.1 Poeciliopsis turrubarensis
ATCTATCTATCTATCTATCTATCTATCTATCTATCTATCTATCAAATCAGTTTTTCTGCACAGACAAACACTGCAGGTCTATCGTTGCCTGGACAGCAGTGAATGCCCCTGTGTCTGATTCTCTTTCTGTCTGTCTCACCGACAAACACCCTCACACACACCTACACCCTCCAACCCACCGCAAACACACACTCACTCACGCTCACTCACACACACACACAGACAGACACAGAGTCCGTTCAAACAGAGCAAGCTCAGAGTCGCTCTGCACCTGTTCTCTCTGTAAAACATCCAAACACGAGCGCTGAATAAATAACCCAACCTAACACACATCACAGCCAGGTTCTCATACACAAACACGCACACACACACCACAGCCCATAAACACACATCAATAAGTAAACACCACCCATTTCCCCTCCCCGGTTACCCTGCTGCCTGCCCTCTTCCACTACCTTTTACGTGAGGTATAAACTGCTCCGCTCCTAAAGGAAATCACACACAGATGTGTATAATGGTTAATGGTCAGACACTAACGGGAGATATAACAAAAGGACAAAGAGAGACACAGGAGAAAAGATGGAGGAACTTGTCAGATGCATCTTTAATGATTGGGGGCTTTAAAGCTCCCGCTCTTCTCCTTCCTTCTCCCTTGGGTGCTGGGGACAGCAAGAAAACTAAAACATACACCTCTCTCTTCATCCATCCACACACCCTCTCATGCGTCCTTATCTACCTACCTAACTTATTCCGTCGTCTCTCCATCCCGTACTCGCTTTGCCATCTGCATAATTTAGCATGTCATGCTTTTGTGCCACTTTGTGTTCCCCCTGTTTTCTGCTTATTCTGTGGTTTTTGGGCCTATCTCTTGTTCACTTAAAGGGCTGATGGAGTGGATGGAACAGGCCAGGCACTGTCACTTCACTATCTCCTAATAAGTGCCTCTAAAAAGGAAGGACTAGAGGGGGAGAAAGTTAGGAGTGGACAGACGGAGGGCTGGAGAGAGGTAGCAGGCCTCTACAGAGAGGACACAAAATGGAGACGGGGGCAGGAGAAGCAGCAGCTGTGGCGACACTGCACTTTACTCAGAGAGGCACCGAGTGCATGTCAAAGAGGCAGCTTCAATCAGTGAACATGTTTTTCTTCACTTTCTTCTTTAGGGGAAGGAATCCTGGTCTTTTTTCCTGCTAATTAGCTGAATGTTAAGATCAGATCCTCAAGCAGAAAAGTCGATTTATTCCGCATTTCTGAAGGTACGGAGTAAGTAAGCATGTTGATACAGGACGTCTTCACTGGTATTCAAAAAGTTCTGCAGCATTATGGAAAAGTTTGTGTTCCCCTTATAGAGACTAACCTGCATTGATATGGAATGCAGTAAACTGTGTTTTCATTCATGAAGGATTATAAATTGTACCTTGTGAATCTTGTTGGACTGTTTTGGATCATTTTCGTGCAATTTGACCAGTGAGCACTAGACGATCCGACATCAAGATTTACAGGTATTGAACAAAATCCAGGCTTTATTTATTCATCTAAACAAAATAAAGCTTTAATTGGTTAATATGCCTCTGACGGTTACTCTACTTCCACCATCTTTGGCTGCAGAAGATATGAAATATTACAGCATGACAGTAAAATTTACACAGAAACTCCAGGTAGGCCAACCAGTCCTATGAAGATTTGTCAGTATTTCAGATTATCTCCGTTTCTGGATAATGGCTCTCTTCTTAGAAATGGCTTTGAACAGACATTTACATCAATACCTATGTTTTTCTTCTGTTTTTATTTATTTTTTAAATTTATTCTTCAGGCTCCTTAAGAACTTTGTGTTCTGTAAATCATCAACAACAGATTGATTAATGCACAAATACTCTTGTAAACTAACAAAGAATCACAACACACTGTTTTTTGTTTGTGCACAGTAGTCCTTTTTTTTTAAAAAAAATAAATAAATAAAAATAAATGAGTCAAAACTGGAATTAGAAGGGCAGTCCTCAAAAAAGGTTAGAAATGTATTTCCTACAGAAAATATCGTGTTTTAGCCATAAAATGTTGGAAGCTTTGTGAGGGACGTGGCCACAGACAGTGCTTTGAAACATATGGTACTCAGCATCAAAAACCTCAGAGGGTAAATATGCAAATTTGCATGTACCGAAGTTGACGTGATGGACGCAATCAACAGCTTCGGCGAGGACAGTTTGACCGTCTCCCATCCCAGGAAGGAATAGAAATGTGCATCACTGTCCTCTGTTTGCCTGCGTGTATGCATGAGTGTGAGCATGACTGTGGTGGAGCTGAGCCATGGTGATGCACTAATAAAAATCAAGCAGCGATGCATCCTCACACCTTCCTCATTCCGCCTGCCGGATTGCACCGGTTTCCATGGCGACCGGATAAAACTCACACTGTTTTAAGCTCCAACTGGAGGAGGCGATTCACACAGTCTCATACACGCACGCACACGCGCGCACACACACACACACACACACACACACACGCGCACGCACGCAGATGAAGTTCCTTATTACACATCTGTCAGAGTGTACTCCTTCAGTTGCCTAACTGACAAGAAAACAAATGCTAATTTTATTATAAGTGACGGCGACACCAGCAAACCATCAATTAAGCGGAGAGACGCAGCTATACGGAGAAGCTGCGCCAGAGCGGCGGTTATGACAGCTGAGTAAAAACCACGAGAGCTCGTCCAAACACTTGGCCCTCCTCTGTTTGACTATCAGCCTATCTGTCTGTAGATTTTGTCCGTACCGCCCAACATTGCTCTATGCGCAGGCCACAAAAGCAAACAGATTTGGCTGTCAAATACTGACACGACACCCAAGAAGGGTCGAATCGCAGTGAGGCCAGCTGTCAGCAAACACCCTCCTCTCTCTTCATCAAAACCCATTCATACTCAGTTTTATTGACCAACACAGCCGTCTGTGTGACATATGTCATCTTGTCAAGCCGACACCTAGCATGCACTGTCTCTAATAAATGGCAAAGCACCAGAGCATCTCGAATGCCCAAGCGAAGGCTGAAAGTTGAGCATGCAACCAGGAGCTGATGGATGAAGGGGATGAATGGACGGATGGATGGAGGCATGCACGAACGCCTCTAATTGGAAGTCGGTGTGGGTCAGTGTTTGTGTAAGTGTTTCTGTGTGGGGCCGTCGACACAGGCCACCAGTCTGTACCAGGGAGGGAAAGAGATGAGAAGAGCCTTTGAGCCGAAGATGGTCGAAAAGAAGAGCACCACTGTCTCACCAATAGGACCTATTCATCAGCTGTGAGGAGAGAGGAGGAGGAGTGACTGAGAAAATTGGGAGGAAAAAAATAAAGCTCCACAATGTCTTTAGATTAACATTTTGACAGGACAGCAGAGCGTGGTTTCATTGAGAATCCCAGATCATCATTTCCAGAGATGTCTGAGCATAAAAAAAGGAATTTGTCATCGACATCTTGTTTCTTTGCTCCGAAAGTTTTTTTGCTCATACTTATAATACTGCTGCTGTGCAATTTTTGTTGTTTTAAGTAAAATTATGATAAACTTCATTGATCATCAAAGAGACACGTACAAGCTGTCAGCAGATAAACTTTGCAAAGCTTCATAAGTAAAACGATGAACTACATAATTAACAAACGTGTTAACTTTTTAGACTAAACTCAAAAGAAGTGGGGCTTTTAATATTTACATTTTCAGGGTGTGATTTCAACAGTTTGTCTTGTTGGCCTGTGAAAAAATAGAGCTCTAGAAGAATAACTAAAACCCGAATGGATCTTTGAGACCTGATATGAATATATTACACTTTATTTCCCTTGGGTTTTTTTTTTTTAACTGTAACACAAAAACATCAAGAATTAATTCGACTGGTGACACAGAGATGAATAAAGTGCAAATTTGTGCATAAAGCTTGGTAGATTTGCAATTTACTTTATTATAGCATTACTTGTGTTTCACTGCTCATGTCCTATTTTAAATGTAATAAAATCTCTGAATCTGAATCTTGCGTTACTCCTAGTTAAACAAACAAATCTAAGTTAAAATTGTGTGTCCACTTTATTGTTGCTGATTGACTGTGGATCCAACCTCTGTTAACAAACAGCTATGCTATGTGTTCTTGTATCTGATTGTGTGAGCTGTAGAGAGCTGTGTTTTGCAATTTGTTTGTTTAGATAACAAACACTTAGTGAAAAGTGCAACCTGTTGCACTGTTTTGGATGAATAAGTGATTTTCCATCTGTTGGTAACAGATCAGGTATCAAGATAAATGTGGTTAAAAGATCAAAATCGGAAGAGTTTGCAAAAACCATCTTTAAGTTTTCTGTTGTGACTTTGTCAGCAAAACTCCCCGGAGAAAGACCTTTACCAGCACCTATAAAAATTAGTCATCCCCTTGCATGTTTTACCATTATATTTATTTTTCTAGTCATTTAGGATGAATCAAATTTGGCCTTTTTGACAAAAAAAAAAACAAAACAAGAAAAAAAAAAAAGAAAAACACTTTTTTAATGTCAAAGTGAAAACGCCATGTTACCTGACAGAGTTTGAAAAGTATTGCACAGCAGAGTGGAGGAAAATTGCAGTGTTCAGATGTGATTTTAGCAAAAGGTGCATATTCTAACTACTGCCTTGAGTATTTGTGCAATCATTTACTTCGTCTTAAAGTAAATGATTGCACAATTATTCTTGTCATTTTGTACAAACCACTTTCTACTTTAACATTAAAAGGGTTTTTTGTCAGTTTTTCTTTTTCTTTGTTAAGGAAGCCAAATTTTGTTGGCCATGACTGATTTGCAAAAGCAACAAAAAGGGTAAAACATCCAAATGGGTGAGAGCTTTTTATAGGATATATGGTACCGGCCCTATAGGTAGTGATTTACCACTGCATAAAATCTTGGCATCTACATCCTTGAGCTCATAACAACAAAAAAAAATTGTCAATTGAAATACACAATGGAATAAAAAGCCAGCAGACTTAAAGTCGTGGATACCATCTGCATTTCTCCTGACTACATCACTGGAGTCCAAGAATGGTTGCGTTGATGGTGGCCAGAATACTGTCAAAGGGAGCTAACACCAGATGACTTACCCTTATCTCTAAGGTTAAGTACGGTCTCCCTGAAGAGGCAGCTCATTTTGACTATACGCATCTATTTATTTATCTTTGCAAAACAGTACATCCTTATTTCGTTCATTTAGGTTTAAGGTCTTTTTCAGGAAACCGCTCATTTACACTTTAGTGTGCGTGTGTGGGGGTGAGGGAGAGAGCGAGCGAGAGAGGGAGAGACTATCCCAACATGCTTTTACTTGTTTATGTGTGCATGTTTTACCAAATGATCAATACCATACTCCCACTGAGCGCTTAGCACACAAACGTGATACACTGACTTTGACCAACAAAACACACACACAGACACGCGCACGCACACACACTGAGCTATGAGTCAAACAGACTTGCCTGGTCTCACCACTCTCACACTGAGAGATCCGTGACAAGAGAGAGGGGAATCCAACAACAAGCTTTATCGATCCAGACTGGAAACCCCCCTCGGGCCACACACATACACATACGCACCAGTGTTGAGTTGGATCAATGGGTGCTGCTGTGTGAAGGATAGAATCGTACAAAGAGGAGCACAAACACACCTTTCTGCACAAAGGCCCATGCACTGTCCAGGGACGAAATAAGCGCTCCGTATCAGAGAGGGCGATAAGGGGCAGAAGGAGCAAAACGTATCATCTGACCTAAACAGTCTCATCTGACAGCCTGCAATTTGGCGTTGCTCTATAGAGCAGATGTTAACACCGTGCCACGCACACCTGAACACATTCACAAGCACACGCACAAATGTCAATGCACACTGAAAGAATAGCTCCTAGCAAGCTCAGTTTCAAAGTGATATTGCTTCTCCGTTGAATGATTTAAAGAAAGGATCATGTGGAGTAAAGAGAGCTGCTCTGAGACGCGGCGAAGATATGGCTGCTCAATTTTTTTTTACGAGCGGTGACACAAATGTATCACTCATCCGACTGTGCACCATCTCAAGCCTTCTCAGTCAACATTCCCACGCCCACATGGGCACAAGTAGCGTTTCCTTTATGTTTTTATTAAGAGCACTAAAGGGATGGTGTGTTTCAACAACATGTGTGGATGTATTTTACGTGACCAGAAATATTTCCAAATGGCTGAATTTGTTTTTCGTGAATGCAGAGGAAAAGTCAGGAGACATTCTTTGAATGACTGGCAGTGTAAAGCAATAGCGCTGATGCCGACCGGTCGAAAAACCTGCAGTTTCTCCACCATTTCCTTTGGCAATCCATGTAAAGAACTTTTCAACTATGGGAATTGTATGGTGAAAAATGTTATAACCAAACAAGCACTGCAAAAATAAAACCTATTTATCACTGTATGCCCTGCGACAGACTGGCGACCTGTCCAGGGAGAACCCCGCCTCTCCCCCGGAACGCAGCTGGAGATCAGCACCAGCAACTCCCGACCCCACTAGGGACAAGGGTGAACAGATAATGGATGGATGGATTTATCACTGTAATAAGATGATAACCAACATTCTGTAAAATTTCTCCATCTAATTTCTCCCTGATGCAAATCAAGCACGAGCGTCATGGCATCAGTTTTTTAGCTATGGGCTGACAAAACCTGCCAAACTAATTTCCAACTGCAACATGATGGTGTTTGGTGAATCACTGATGACCACTGTGGCCTTAATGTCCTACCAGGGATGATGGAAACGGTGTCTTTCTCCCAGGACACCACGCTGACGTACTCTTGAACAGCTGAAGGGATGAGGCACTTGAAGACGGCAATGTTACCCCGCATGGAATGCTGGTCTGCCACTCGGACTGTGTAGGGCTCCCTGAACACTGGATTATTGGAAAGAAAAGGAAGAATGTTAATTATTTAAAGCAGTACTGTGTTGTCGACCTGGATTCTTTTAGCTTATTAAAAATGACACATCTTCATATTTTGTAAATTAAAGTGCGTCACGTTTGAGAAGCTGAAAGAGAACAGTTATAAAAACACATCATCAGCTGAGAAGCAAAGCATCAGTTTATCTATTCAAGTAGACACAAAAAGCCTGTTGCATTTTCACGTGGCTTTGATAAGTCCAACTTTGTGTTTTATTTAAATGAATGGAAACTAAGTTTATAGAGAGCTAAGACCAAAAAAAGCAAAGGCGTTTCTCAATTTGAATACTTTTCTTAAAAAGCATTCTTATCGCCTTAGCATTTTATTTCGTCACCCTACAACCACAATGTTCAGCATCTCTTTTTTATCATCAGCATAGCAAGCAATTGGATGAAGTGAAAGAAAACGACACATTCACTTTGATGTTAAAAGTGAGACATGCCTGTATTTAGGAAGAGCACATTACTAAATAGTGCTTATCAGTCTGAAAACAGACAGTACTATGAAAACCAAGAGCAAGCGACAAGTCAAAGGGAAAACTGTGGAGAAGGTAAAGCAGAGTTAAGGTTATGAGGTACCGTAACCTTTTAACATTTCAAAGATCACTGCTGAAAGCTGAGAGAGAGTATGGGGTAACTTAAAACCTGAAAGGAACACCTAGACCACCCTTTCCATGCTTTTGTAGGATGTGAGGAAACCTTAGCTGCAAATAAGAAAAACAGCTAAATTAGTAAGTAGCATTCCATATGTGCACATAATAATCTGAAAATTAGTGACTCATAACATTTTCTAACTTCAAACAATATGTTTTTCAATGTCTCTTTTTATGTCAACACTGTCCAGAACCACCAAGTGACGAATTCAGGGACAGACCAGAAAACAATGCTGTCTGGTGTTCAGTTTAATCACATTAGGACAGCGATGCACTTTTTAGCCCCAGACGTAAAGCCACAGTTTGACAGTAAGAAGGCCTGACTTTGAGCTGCGTTGAAAGGGATGCGCAGTGATCGGCCCCTGGCCTTTTAAAGCGCAGCGCCACAGATGCTATGAGACGGCAAGGAGTGGAGGACCGCTCACAGCCGATGGAGCTGTCACATGCAGGCGCCAGGCATCAAAAACACACCCTCTGCTCATGGCACGCCGAGCTCCAGACTACGAATCTGTGCCAGTGTACAGAAAGGACGGTAGTGATTAAGACGGGCCTCATGATAAAAACAGTGGCCTGCAGCTAACCAAATTATCTCTCCAGTTAATTCTGTCACATTTGGATTAGTGGAAAAGTGTGAATTGTTAAATCAAAGCATACATTCATTAGATAAATTAAGTGAGGTGAAATTAAATGAATGGATTATTTTGATAAGAAGGAGAGACAGGTGGTTCAAGGGCACATCCACGAGGCAGAATCATCAGTGTATTGTTTTCTAACCCACACTGTGGAGCTTATTTGTTTAAAGTTAACTCACTAGATATTTCTTTTTCTCTTTGATGTGCACAAAAAGGAGAATATCTGACATGAGTAAGATGAGAAAAACACAATTACAGAAATCAGATAGGGTCTAGACTGATATTGGGGACGGATTCTGGCAATCTATCAGCCGGGCCTCACTTTAGAAATTAGGACAGTAATGGCTTAACAATGTAAAATGTACACGCGCACACACACACCAAACTGGGAGTGGCCTCACCCCTCCCTCTCTCTTCCTCCAGCTCTCCAGTGATATAATTAACGCCTAGCCTGAAGGCCAGTTTCCTTGGTCATTAATAATGCTTTATGCCAGCCGCTACTGTCACTGGAACCCAGTGGAACCAAAGCCAATGTCCTTGTCGAATCGGTGGAGAGTCTTTCACCTTAAAGTTCGAGCTTTATTCTCCCAAGTCTTTTGTCTCATTCTATCTATTGATTTCACAGTTGTACTTTATTCATAAGCGCCTGAACCATGGACGCCGTCTTTCTCCTTTGGTGGCTTGTGAAGGAGCACATAGTATAGCGGATATGTGAACCTGTCAAATATAGACATGCCTTTATTAGAAATAATTCAATTTTATCAAAATTTTATTTAGAAGGTTTTTCTGTGTGTGTGTGTGTGTGTGTGCGTGTGCGTGCGTGTGCGTGTGTGTGTGTGTGTGTGTTAGTTTGACGATGTAAAAGATTTTTGAGTGTTTTTTTTTATTTTGGAAGATTGGTGTCATAAAACCGCTCTAGGCTTCACAGAGACAGAGTGACTAAAGATTCAGTTCTTTGTAAATGTGTTTTTGTCCCCTGAACATCAACGCATATTAGGACTTCATTCGATAAGACGACATAAACTTGACCATAATGAAGTAAAACGTTTTTAGAATTAAAACTGAAAGGTGTGGCATGCATTTCTACTCAGTCTCCCTAAATTAGCCATTTATAGACACGGTTTTCAGTGGAAAGAAGTTTTTTTTTTTTTTCACCAATTATTTGCAGAATAGCTAAAACACCAAGATGAGATTGAGAGCATCTGGAAACATCCTTTCCTTCAAGACTTGCAGTGGATGTGTGACTGGGCAATTCCAACGGGTAAAAATTGCAGGTCTGGCTGCACATTGAGAGTCATATTATGCAATGTGGTGAAATCCATTGATATGCCAAGAGCCACAAACTGATTTATCACAGAAAATATCAATACAAAAAGCAAAAACACAATAATAAAGTAAAGCTTCCCCAGGTTTCTGAAGCACCTGACAGATCTTCCTGCAGTATTTCTCTCTAACTAGCTACTGACATCTTCCAATCAACTCCTTATAGTTGTGCCTATTTTGCTATTTTCAGAGGATGAACTGAAATCTTGAAGCTATGTATGTTGTTTTAAAAGCTAAGCTAAATTTAAATTTCACATCTTTCTGATGTGATCTTCAGACTCAACAGTGCTGTTTGGAGTTTGTGAACTGAGGTGATCTTTGAAAGAACCTGGTTAACTTGCATTATATTCGGAGACATTGGAGTGACACAATACACCATGTAGTTTTCAGGTCCCAACATGACGAAATGCAAGAGACAGAATATAGATCACTTTGCCACCGCTTTGGTTACGAGAAGCAGAGCATCGACAACGAGAGCTCAAAAGCTAAAATAAAAAAAAATCATTCCCATTAGGCCTTCGTTTGACTTCCTTAAATTAAACAACTCTAGCGTTTCATTGATGCCATCTAGCAGTGGATCAATATCCTGGATCGACACAAGAGCCCCGGCTGTTGTGACCGAGCCAATCCTTTCAATCATTTATTTACTCTCCAAGTGACCTGGCTCCCTCCTGTCAATAGAAAGTAGAATCCCAAATGCCCACTGAGGCTCTTCGAGAGTGTTTAAAATCAACCTGACAGCTTGTAAATACTTGCCACAACGATGACAGATATCACATTTCAGTTCAGTGGAAGTTCATATCCAGTCAAGGTCACATGTTTTACTCTTCACACCCTTTCGAAGGGTGTTGCGCAACAACTCCTTCTCCCACTTCAGATCTGTCAAATAAGCTCTAGCAGCGACCACAACAAGAGGCCACAGTCGTGTGATTTATTGCACGTCATTCAAAGACCTTATGGAGACGAGAGGGCAGCTTTGTAAAATAAAATAGTCTGACTGATTTGTGTGTAAATTGCGCTCCCCCACCCCTTCATCGCATGCGCAGCAGAATTATTAGGATGTTACTGATGCCTGACTATAAGTAGCTGGGTTGCCAGGAAACGAGCTAAAACATGGGTCTGGGCGCACTGGGAGGCGAGTCTTGTATCACTGTCGCTTCAATAATTAACGACAGGGAAACCAAATACTGCATTTACTAATTTATAAAGGAAGCTGAGAATACGAAAAGATTGTGGAGGAGCATGATGAAACACAAGAGATCCTAATGTACGTGGCTTTCATTACCAACTGCAAATGTTATAGATTGTAAAAAAAATAAAATAAAATAAAAACTAAACACTCTTGGGAAACCTGTTTTTATGTTAGAAATAAACTACCAGTTAGAGGAGAGATGCTGAGGACAAATTAAGAAAGAGGACCTATGCGCACTCTTTCCAGAGCTTTTGCAGTTTTGTGTATTTTAGCCGGAACAAAGAAGAGGTGAGGATAGCCGCAACGAACAGGTGTCCTTCCTTCATTGTATTGTGTCTGTGGAAACAGCTGTTAGGTAAATGAAACTCAAAACCCTTTGACTCGTACAGCCCATTCTATCACAGCATGACTGCATGTGTGCACTGAAGTCTCCTGGGAATCATTTATGCTGGAAGTTTTATTAAAATAAAAACAGACTGTTCTTTCATGACATTCAGTGATCGGGCCAAAGGGCAACTATTCATTAACCTCCTGTCTTTCTGATGATATGGATTTTTGGTTTTTCAAACCGATCCAGCAAAAAAAAAAAAAAAAAAAAATATATGAGCAGAACAAGAATATTCAGTGATTCTTCTGCTTGACCTCCATGGAAGGAGTGTCCTACTACACTTAGTGTAAAACTAATTCAGCTCTTCAGATGTCCAAAGTCATACCAAGAGTCAAACATGATGGTGGTGCAATGGATTCAGGTCGCACACTGCTGTGGGACATGACCTCACTCTATTGATAAGACAGAAAACCCTCGTGGAGAACGTCAGGCTAAGTTTGCGATCTCAGACTCAAGCTCCACTTTGCGTTGCAGTGGAACAATGATCTGACGTACACCAGCAAATACACACCTGGATGGCTCCAGAACACAAAAAGCAAAATGTTAGAGCGGCTTACTCAAAGAGAAAGGTAATACTTTGAAAGCCACATGTTGTATTTACTCTGGTTCTCTCAATCTGACATCAAAATTAGTTTTCTGGTCTAAAACATTAAGTTGGACTAAAGAACTAAAATAGAAGAGGTTTTGTCAGGGAGGAGATACTTTTATCACAACACCTTATAGAGCAAATCAAACTGGACTTTGTGGAAGTGGCAAGATCTGGAATATATTTGTCCCTTCATGTGTGTCATCTTAAAACGAATGGATTTGCTTGTTGACACGTTTGGCAGCTTTGTTTCCAGCAGGAAGAAGGTCCTCGGTTCAACTTCCATCACATTGAATGAAGTTTGCATTTCCTCCCCATGCATGCTTGCTTTCTCGCCAGGGACTTTTTCTTCTTCTCTCACAACTCCTCTCCATGGGCAACCTCATGCCTGGGTTGCCCGTGGATGCAAGGATATCAGCACACATCGTCTATGTGCGTTCCTGTCTGGCAACGTGTCCAGCGTGGATGGACTGTTTGTCTCAGAGTGACTACTGAACTAAATCCCCAGTTCCCTGCTTGGACAAAGTGGGTGCAATAGATGGATTAATTAAGGTTAACTGATCTGGAATATGGATTATAAGTTTAAAGCATAATTCTTTTGTCTGTAATGTCCCTTTTGTTTGATACGGCACTAATAGCGAAATAAGCGTAACTCTGTTTAATTGAGTTTGTGCAAATCAAATCATATGTGTTATCATACGACCCTATAATGAAAGACACACTTCAGTATCTCCAATCTGACTCCATCTATATTTACCATTAACTTGTTACCTTTAAAATTGACCCCACCAAAAGAGGTTCGTAGAGATTTAGCATTGTGGCTGCCATTGTTCCTCTGACGATGGGAGAGTTTCACCAAACATGCCTGGACCAGCACTGTAAAAGACTGGGAGACTTTTAAAATGTCTTCCACTGGTATTTAAGTGTTCACTACCGCTCAGCGGACTCAAAATAGTTTAAAATGTCCAACAATACTTCCTGTTTATGAACAGCAAAAAAGAAAACAAATCCCCAGGACTTTAGCTTAAAACTTTTCTTTTTTTCACATCGTGACTTTTATTTTATTGCTGTTCCTGGTGATGAGTCATTTAGAAATATTTGCCTTGCAGCACCTGCTTACCTACAGAAGCAAGGAGGAGTAGGCTTCAGAAGCAGGACATTATGTGTCTTTATTCAATTTTTAGTCTGATGCTTGAGATTTTAAAACTTTTCTTTGGTTGTTTTTTTTTTTTGACACTTCAGTCTCTGGAGTTACCAGACAAAATACTCGCTCTTAATCACAGCTTTTTTACAAAATAAAAAAAATAATAAAATGAGTGCCGAACTAAATTAATTTTGACTGACATTCCGCCAAAAAAAAAAAAAAAAAAAAAGGTGGGAGGTTTTTCCCCAAAAAAAAAAAAAAAAAAGAAAGAAAAGAGAGCCAAATAAAAAAATATCTAAGAAAAAAAAAAAAAAGAAACACCCAGTGTGTCTTCTGTAAAAGTGAAGGCATTCAGACTGGTGGTAATGTTATTATTGGACTACTTGGAGGAAGCATGGGAGAGAAGGAAGAAAAAAAAGAGGACAGGAAGAACAGAGGAAAAAATAGAGACGGAAAAGAGACAGAGAAGGGAAACCGCATGGATGGCGAGGAGGGGGTGGGGCAGATTTTTGTGGAGGGTGTCTCACTGCGACTTGTCAGCTGTCATCATTCTCGTGCACCACCTGAGACGGGGGGTATGCCACACCCCGGCGCTCATGCCTGGGTTGCCCGTGGCAACCACAGGCAGAGGGTTTTCATGTGCACGCACGTGCGTGTGGGAGAAAGAGTGAAGGCGTGCCTTTGTGCTGCGTTAGGCTCCAGAGGTAATGAGGTGCGCACACATGCACATGAGCCTGGCTGTGGAGCTGTAGAGTTGTGGTTGCCTCAGCATTTAATTGATTAATTGTTGTAATTATTTGGAAAGGAAGGTCACTTCAACACTGAGGCTATCTGGAAGGTCACTCTGACGCTGGAGGGACTCTCATCCTCTGGGGACCACACAGGCCATATGGGTGTGTTTGTGTGAGGAGGAGATTTCAGATCCGTTTTAAGAAATACATTTACCTGTGTGTGCAGGAGTGAGGCGGGGAGCCGATGACCGCCTCTTTATGTGGCTGCGATGAATGAACAAATTCAACAATGTACATGTGTAGCTTTTACTGTGACCCAAAAATCCACTTCTTTTCATATCTTTATGTGTCTGTGGCTCATCTTTTCTGCCAAACAACCTGGCAGCCAAAAACTGTGCAGTGAATGGCTCAGTGCGTGTGCGTGCGTGTGTGTTGTAGCAATTAGCACCTTGTGAGGACCATTTTTTTTCCCCCCAACAAATACGACTTTGTGAAAATGCACTTTGCCCAAAGCCCTGCCCCCACAAGAAGACGTGCTGTTGTAGGGTTTGTGGATTTGGTTTAGGACTAAGCTATGAATTGAGCTCAGGTTAACTTTAGGGTTAGGCATGTACTGGTAATGGTTAAGTTCAGGGTAAGGGTCATGTTTAGGCTGTGGAAGTGAATTAAAAATGTAAAATGGAAGTCAATGGGAAGTCCTTGTGTAGATAGAAAAACAGTGTGTGTTTGCGTGTGTGTGCACGTGTGTAGTTTTGGGACTTTCCAGTCCATGGACAGATGGAGAGACTGGGAGACTAGCGTGCTGGCATGAGCTGTACGCAGGCTGGAGTGGATGGGAGTCTGCTAGCTGTCTGTGTGAGTTCAAAGGGGTGTGAATATAAATGTATAAATTTGTTGTATGTACACCTATGTGCATCATATGAACCATGCGAGCACGCGTGTGTATGGGATTTGTGACTGTATCTGCGTGTGTTTGTGAAGATGAGCAATAATGCCGTCTATCAGCATGTTCATCACTTCCCTCCAGCTCTGACCTTGGCAGGGAGCGCAGACGGGTCACTGAGCCAACTGTTTGTGTGGTTGTGGGTTTGTCCTCTAAAGAATTTAACTAATTCATAGGGTCACAGCATGGCATTTCAGGGCACTTGAACAGATATTGGACCAAGATAGCTGTTTTGACAAGATCTTGAAATGACTTCATGGGTTGAAAAAAAAAAAAAAAAAAAAAGGTGAGATCATTTCATTTCAAATTTTGTCTAATAATTTTAATAAAATATGTTTCAAATTGAAGGTACCAGCTGAATTGTTGCATGAAATCATACACACTGAGCTTTTCCCAGCTTGTCACCTTTCATACAGGTCAGGGATAAAGTTATAGAGAGGTTCACCACATGTTCATATCTAAATATCTAAAGCTTTTTTTTTTTTTTTTTTTAATTCTCTGAGAGTGCTGCTGTTGAACTCATCGCACCAATACATTGGAGTCCAGCTAAATTGACAGGTCAGGAAAGGACAGCAGTGGTGGTTTGGAGTTTGTGACTGTGGAAAACTTGGAAAAAACATGACATTTTCAAGATTCATCCAAACTGATGGTGCTACATCCATAAAACGTTTCATGAAAATGTAAAAGTTTAATGAGCTTTATGTAGTGCCTGCTTTAACGTGTGTGCCCACTAAGATCAGATTGGATAAATTGAATGACAACTGTGAACTCTGGCAAAAGCATTGCAGATTGTTTTCTTTATTACGTTAAAACTCTGTGTAGTGACAGAAAATATCATGTTTTTATTAGGCATAAATCACCTCCTGTTTGTCTCCTGTTGAGGCAGGAAATGTGACTAAATTATGACAAATGATATGTTTCATGTTAGAAAATCCAGCCTAAATGGTAAATTTAAGAGATGCTGGGTAAACACGGTGTGCAACCCATTTGCGACTGTAACATCAGCTCTAAAGTGGGGGTTGAATGTTTGCAGTCCAAGCTTTTAGGGCCTCTTCATGTCAATCATAATGAGATTACCAAGCCAAACAAGGGTGTTACTGAGCTTGCTGTGGAGAACCACACCTAACTTTGGATAATAACCCATTGGCGTGCCCAGAATGACAATGTATGGCTTTAATTTTATTTCCAAAGTTCATGTTTTATTGGCCAATGTGTTACTAAGACTTTTCGTCACATTGTTGGAGAGTTATAAATCGAGAGGGCTCTAGGAACTGCCATAGAAGACAGTACTTTTCTTTTTTTTTCTTTTTTTTTTTTTTTTCCTGGTGAACTAATTCTGTGTAGGTTTTCATCAAATGTTTTGTATCATCATGCCACTGAAAGCTCCGGTGATGACCTATTTTCAGTTTTCCGTTAGAGGCCAGCATATTCTCACTGAAAGTCTCGTGGTGTTTCAGAAACTTTTGATGCTGTGCGTTTAACCGAGGCAGAACGAGATAAGTGCGTGGCGCACACCTGAGCCACACCATATCCATGTGGGGTTTTGCTCATGCTCGTCTCTGGCTCTGTGAGAGGTGGGGTACGCACCTTGACAGGTTGCCTGTGCGGTAGGACAGAGAAAGTTTTTTTTTTTTTCCTGGCATGACTCCCAAATGAGTTGTTGGCATGTTTATGATATCCATTTGCTGTTGTGGAGTCAAAGTGACTCCAAAACATCATTTGCTGAAGTTAGGTGAGCTTTTTTATGATGCTTCTGATTTTCTGTGGTGAGTGCGTAAGTATGGGTTTACCTTATAAAAAAGCAGAGTCAAGTAAACGTTTGTTGTTGTTTTTTTTTTGTCAAGATACTTTCCATTGAAATAAAAACATATTAAACATGTTTTTAATAAAGTCATCATCTCTGTATTAAAAAGTTTGAATTTTTATTTGCTATAAGATTCTAAAGTCACATTTTAATAACGAAGCAGAAAATTCTGACACAAACAAATGCTTGAAAACTTCTGTCTGTGTGCAATTGAACTATTTCACTTCGTGAAATGAGATCGTGAACAGAAATGAGCTTTTCGACTTGCTAAATTTGTCTGCATGTACAAAATGCCAGATTATTTCCTTCACTTGCTTGCAGCTTGCCTGAGCCTCACCTGCTTTAATGTGGATGCTGGGGCTTCGGATCTTGCCCGCTTGATTCTCGGCGGTACAGAAGTACTCGTTGTCATGGATGATGCTGTTGTAAGCAGAGGGGGAGAAAGGGTAGAGCTGGAGGGTGCCGTTGGCATGCACGTGGCGTATATGGGGCACGTCGTAAATGTCGTCTCCGGCAGCCAGGTACCAGCGCAGGACGGCATGGGGGGCGCCGCCCGCAGGGCAGGGCAGGGACACCCCCACCGAGCTGGAGAAGGTCACTCGCTGCAGGGAGGCGTTCACAAAGTACAGCCGAGTAGAGACAACATCCTCACTGTTGGCTGTTAGGGTGACAGAGACAGGGAGAACCCGTTAGAGGCGACTTCACATATCAAACAAGTACGAAAAATGACAACCGCTGTTCATTTTTGCTATTTAAAAATGATGTAAAATTTTAGGATGTAAAATTTAGACTTTCTGAAAAATAGGAAAGATAATCATTCTAGTTCATTCTTTATGAAAAAAAAAAAAAAATCTAACAGAGCATTAACTCCTCAGGACTTTGAATTCTTTATGAAACTTCCACCTGAATAGCATCTTGCAATTGACTCAATCCAGTTTCACATCTCTAAAGAAAAAACTCAAAAACCTTGGAGTCTCTTGACAAAAGATGGCTAAGAGAATTCTGTAAAGCTGTAAGTGGCTTTATTCTCACTGTAAAGAAAAGCAAAATAAAGTAGAAAACAGCAAATCGTTGCAAATTAAGAAATACTTTTAGTAAAGCCAATGTAAGGCAGCCTCTTACTTTTGAAGTTCAAAGGCGTTGTCTAAGGCTATCTGGAGAATGTCTTATTTAGTTGGAAATCAGAAAAATTTCTAATTAAAACTGCACCATACTTATGGAGTCGCACTTGTTGCAATGAGTACGATTCCATTCATAAGATATATAGATGATGGAGGAAGAATCTAATTGCAGCTAAGGTAATTGCAGCATTTAACAATACCAAATGTTGCAAAAAAAAAATGTTTTGGCAACAGTTGATGAAAACTTAATTGTTTTAAATATGTAAATTATAACATATTTGTAGATAGTGCATAACATATTTTGAAACGGGGGAAGTCAGAATATGCTCTCTACCTCTACCTACTTATTTATGGCCCCTTGTTTTGTTTTCTTGCTTGGTTTTTACCTAATTTTATTTGTGTGTGAAGTAAAATCAATCACTCAAAAGTTTAAGTCTTTTTTGTATTTCATGTCTTCCTAAGGTAAGCTTGACTTTTTTGATTTTTACAATCAAAACTATCGGAAAATCATCTGTCTTTTTCTCTCCGTTTCACAGATGTGTTACATTACCTTCTTGTTTATTTGTTTAAAATATACAAAGACAAACTTGTCAAGCCTGACAGCAGAACTGGAAATCTTAGCAACCTTGAAATTAAATGTCATCCTGTGTTGGTTTTACATTTCTCTGTCCAAGTGTTGCACATGTTTTATTTTCTTTACCTTTTCTCCAATTAGGAACCCCCAAAAAGTTCCCGTTGACTTAATTTTTTAGAATGGTGTTGATGTTTAATGATGTGTGAGAAAATGTTTTGTTTATTCAGTCAGTGTTCAATACAGCCGGCACAGAAAATTGTTAAAATATAATGATGTGCTTCTTTTTTTGTCAAATTTACCATATTATTAAAACAGTGGCATTTCAAGTTATAGAAAGACAAGAGAAAACTCTTGCATTTCTTAAACTTCTTAATCGATAACTTGCATCCCTACAGTATGCAAGGCACTGTGTACACGGCTCTGTGAAAAAAAATAAATAAAAAAATAAGAGCCCACTGCACAGAACCCCGTTGAAAACCTCATGATTATGCCACCAAATATTGATTTCTGAACTCTTTGAGTTAAAACATTAGCATTGTTGTTCATCAATGAATATGAACTTGTTTTCTTCGCATAATTTGAGGTCTGCAAGAACTGCATCTTTTTTGTGATTTTGATCACTTTCTGCAAATAAGTATTGCGTTTTGACTTGGGATTTCAGAGACATGTTGTGAGTAGCTCATAGAATAAAACAACAATGTTCATTTCACTCAAACATATTCCAATAAACAGTGAAATCAGAGAACAGATCATTTTGCCGAGGTCTCTTAATTTTTTCCAGAGCTGTGTGTTCATCAATTTCACATTAACCCAAACAACTTCCTTCATGTTCCAAACTACTGCAAATTGCCGCAAATTGTCTGATTCCATGTGCGTTATCAGTAATGTAATAAGCTGCACCCACACAACTCTGAGTAGGGAAAAAAATATATCACAACTTCAACCCATTTCTTCGGATTATGCCCTTTAAGCTAGAGAAGTTGTTGCTTGTGATTCTCAGAGAGGAGGAACTCTTTCTGTTGCTGTGTGAGCTGAGGAACTGGAAACCACACATGGCTCACTGTGAAACAGCTAGCAGATATGCTTTCCCAACAACCTCCCCCTCTCAAAATACCCTTGATCAAACTACAGTGGGGTATTAAGACATCCATGAAAATCTCTGTTTCTGCGTATGTTTGGCTGGGATTAGGGACGGGAAGGGAAAGGAGGGGGGAACCGAGGATCATAAAGAAGTGCTGAGCTCAGCTTGGCTGCAGGCCAGGGGGAGATGTGATGCCCCAAGCCAGAGAATTTTTATCGCAGACATTGATACTTAATTAATTCCTTTTTTTTTTTTTTCTCCCCTGGATTGTATCAACAATGCCTGGATTTATTCAATCCAATCTTTTCAATTTTCTACATCCTCAGAGAATAAAGGGCCTCGTTCAACAATTGAGGTTTAAGGACGGCATTGAATTGCTCTTAATCTTTCATTTTTACTGATCGCCTCCGCCATTGTTAATAGTAGTCGACAACTGCAAGATAAGATAAAGAGTCCACGAATTTAGGTTCTCTTTGGATTTGAGTACAAAACAAAAAAAAGTGACAAACTGTGGGTGCATGGTAATGCTGTTGTTAGCCGTTGTTTAATGCCCTGACTGTTGCCTTAATCTTCAAACAAAATCATTTGGAGAAAATCAAGCAATACAAAATATAAGCACAAACAATTTGAATTAAAAAGAAAAAACCTACCTAAACAGTTTTTGTCTTGTATGACATAGCTGGACCAGAAATAATTTTTTTTTTTACTACAATACATAGACTTGTTTATGCAGCTTCGCGCTATTTTCGGCCTTTATATTTGCTGTTCCACACACTGGAGCACTCCTTCAATTTAGTTCATCTTTGTTTTGTTTTCAAGCATATTAATATGTAATTTAGAAGTTAAATCTGACCACCGGAGAAGGAAGACTGTGTCACTGACATCTTTCAGTGGTTTCCCCCTTGTTTGCTCACGTTAGCATCCCTCATTAGAGTGTTGCTCAGCAGCACATTGTGGTGCTCTCCATGGTGCTGAAAGTGCAGATCGGTTTCCCTCAGAGCCTTTGAACATGATTGACACCGAATCAAACAGCACCTTTGGATTGAACTTGACCTAAATTCCTATTTTTGAAGAGAGTAGCTGCTACAAAATTGTCTCACTATCTGCTTGTTATCTTTACTGTGCTCGTGCACGCATACATCCGCATGCTTCCGAGCAACGATTGCATCTTTTTTTCCCCCCCTCTCTCTCGCTCTCTCCCTTTCTCTTTGTACTCCCCTGCCTTTGCTGTTGGCTGAGTTTGACATCAAAACTGAGCCAGTGATTTAACAATAACCTCTCCATCCCTTTGACATCACCTCACACAGAAAGAAACATACACACATTCACTCTCTCAGTTGCTTCTGAGCACCTTTGTACCCGAGAGCCTCCTCCTCTCGCCTTCCAACCAACCACCCATATCCTGTCAGGAATAATGCACTCCTGATCTCTAAGTCAGCTGTAGAATAACACACACACAAACACACACACACACAAAAACCAGGGAAGTCGGACATCAGTTTCCTACAGCGGTGTGATTACAATGCGGATGAGCAAAACAGGAAATATTATGTGGATTTAACACTTTCCCTCTGGCCATCAAATCACACACCGTCGCCTGTCAGAAAAGTGGCAGGAAAAGACAGGAGGTGCTGCTTTTGACAAACACAAATTTGGATGTTTCTGATGTAAAATATAGAGTCATATTAGATCATTTAAATCTTAGCCTTTTAATTATCCTGTACGGTCAAGCTAAAAGATAAAAAAAAAAAAAAAAAAAAAGACGCTGCCCCAAGACCTTCCGTTCTGGTTTTGCAGTACTTTTTTTTTTTTTTCTTTTTTTAATGAACAACCCAAGCACACAAAGCCAAACAAGACTCAAACGAGAAACACCACCCCTAAAGTGAAACACATCAGTCGCAGCATCATACTTTGGGATTGCTTTTTCTATTTGTCCTCTTGGAACAGCTAATAACTTTCTGCTTAAAGGCTGAAGATGAACGGGGGATTTTGGGATGCGAGAGTCCGCAGTCACACCCCAGAGCTAAATTTTAAGACGTTTCCCGTTGAGTTTAAACACTCGAATTAAACTGAAACTGCCTCACCGGCATGCAGATGAGCTGCATAGAGCCATCCTAATCAGTTAATGTTGGAACCAGGTGTGCTGCAGCAGAGGCGTGTCTAAAAGTTGCAAGACACCAGCAGTTTAACGTCACTGGATTGCAGTGAAGACGATTGAACCTGTTGTTTTTGAAACACAAAGAACGATATATATTCTGCGAGGTGAACCATCAACCTAACTTTTTTATGCATTTATTGTTTTGATGCATTTTATTTATTTATTTTTTGTTTTTTTAACTGAAACATGTCTTAGCAACACATTCACACTGAATGAATATGTATGCTGTAGAGGCAAGGATATATCCTACGGTGAACCTCTATGCATAATGCAGCTTTTTGTGTCTCATCTAGATTCATTCAGGAACAACGTCTGAAAATTTAAAAAAAAACATTTTGGACGCACTAAACTATGCAGCTGCGTTTCAACTTAAAATGATTCCTTCAGTGATTGGATTAAAGAAATCGTAGAGACAAAAGTTTTCTGATTCGATGCTTTGCTTATTTTACATGGCTGTGTATTTTGCTGTAATGTATTTTTTAAACATGGTTTCATAGTTTAAGCAGCCAGGTATTGAGCATCTGCAACGTACAAGGACGCTAGTGAGGAGAAAACAGAACACTCTAAGTTTTGGTCTCTGCCACCGAAGTATATCAGCGAAACATCAGAAAGGACAATGCAAATGGATGCAATTACATTGTCTGTACCTGCCTATCCTTGCAGGGTGAGTTTTACTTGCTCCATTCAGTAAACGAGCCTTCACCTTTTTCAGGAGCATTTACGTCTCTTATTCCTCAAGTGGGTCAGGAAAATCTCTGAAATCCTGACAGAAGCATCAGGCCGGACTGAGCCACCATATTCAGTTTAAAACCCGGACATGAAACAAACCTGTTCACTTGCCCAGGATGACACTGTATCAACTTTTCCTTGTGAGCAACAAGGTTACACCGTCCAGTGGTTGTATCAACTTACCAGTCAAAAGCAAGAAATCAATCAGCAGCTTTCCAGCTGGGTTTCTTCCACAGATGCTGCCCTCAAGAAGCTGCTGTCCCCACTCCTGAGAGCTTCTTTGGGGAAACTGGCAAATTAGTCTCCAAGTTTTGGGAAGACTTCTGCACGGCTTTTGGGACCGAGGTCGCCCTCAGCTCTGGATTCCCTTCCAGTCAGTCATTCTAGAGATTGCAGCTTCCCCATGATTGTCATACCTCTGCAAAGTGCATCATCACCATCATCAATCTCAGTCCCTCATCTTTGTCCTCTGTACAACCTGGAAAGTCAGACCTTTGTGACTTTTGTGAAGTGTATTATTCTCATGCATTTGACATAATTTTGAAAGCTTAGCATCCACCTTTTCAAAAATCTGTAAATAACTCAAAATGACCCTGGGAAGATTTATTTCCTGGTTTTGGTAGGCGAGTCACATTTTCCTGTTCCCCTATGTGTGGAAATCTTTTAACGTTTTCAAGATCGTCGCCACCTTTGATTGGGTCAGTAAGATTCCCTGAAATCATGACATCCACTGCTGGCCAGACTTAAAAAACCTACAGCATGCAGTCAACATTTAATTAGACTGCATGACATCTACATTTAAGACTCTTACGCTAAACCACGAACATTCGAGTGCTTATGTTTTCTTGTAGAGCAAGGAGTGTAAAAGCGCAAGGCAACATTATCCCTCCGGGTTTTTGCGAGCACACTTTTGAGGTTTTGGTTCATTTTAGAAACTGCCATGTCAGTTTTGTTGTCATTTTTCTCGCTTTGGTAAGAACCGAATTTGTCTGAATGATTTGCCTTAGAAACAGTACATCACACCAACTGGCCAACGAAGTGAGCGTGTTCAAAATAAACAAAATGTTCAGACAGAATGTGAGGCAGAGTGACTTTTTTTTTCTTCTTTTCTCGCTTTTGTGCTGCATTCATCTACCAAGCACTCCACAATAAAGAAACAAACCGCTTGTCTGAGCACAAAGATGATAGCAACCTAACTTTAAAGTGATGTGTAGAGGTTATTCTGCGGAGTTGTAAAAGCTTAGACACAATGCACTTCAGTCAAATCTGATGCTGGAGGAAATTATGCCTGAACATAAGACTTTCTCGTATATATTGTGAAGCATTTTCACAGAAGACTGGTTAGATGAGCTTCCATTTTAACTGTGTACAGTTTTGAAACAATTGCATTTTATTTGTATGCAGTATAAGTGTCAGACTCATAAGCGTTCTACAAATTTGCCAATCTGCGCAGATCTCCAAATAAACTACAAAGTTCATTTTGGGGACAAGACAGGTCGGGGATAAAGTTGAGAAGCTTGAAGCAATGTGGGGTTTGAAATCTCACTGTTCAGTTCATGAACAGTGAGATGACTGTAAACCTAGCAAGACAAGGCCGTTGACCTAAACATACAGACTGATGAGAGATGCAGCCAAGAGGCCCATGATGACCCTGGACGACATGCAGAGATCCACAGGTCAGGTGGGGGGAATCTGTCCACAGGACAACTATTATTTACGCACTCAACAAATGTGTTCTTTACGGAACGGTGGCAAGAAGAACGTCATTGATAAAAAATAAAAAATAAAAAAAAAAAAGAAGAAAAAAAACAATGGAATGGTTTAAAACAAAACATATTCATGTGTTAGAATGGGCCAGTCAAAGTCCAGACCTTAACCCAAACAATAATCAGTGACAGGATAGTGCTGTTCACCGACGCCCTCCGTCTGATCTGTCTGAGCTTGAGCTGTTTTGCAAAGAAGAGTAAGTAAAAGTTTCAGTTCCTAGATGTGCAAATCTGGCAGAGACAAACTCTTGCAACTGGAATTGTAGCAAAAGAATGTTCACAAAGTACAGGTGCCTAAATACTGGTACACACCACACTTTTCAGTTTTTTATTTGAATAAAATGTTTCAAATCCGGTGTAATTTTCTTTCTACTTCATAATTGAATACCTCTTTGTGTTGGTCTTTTAGATTCAATTCCACAGAATTTATTTATGTTTGTGATTGTAATGTGACAAAATAAAAAAAAATGCAAGGGGTATGAATACTTTTGCAAGTCATTGTATCAGTAATTAGCTGCACATTTTTCCTGCCTTCTTTCAGGAACAATGTAATTGCTAGAGTCATGATACACCAACTCTGTGATGGACAACACAGACAATATGAGGAATTTTTTCCAATTTTTCACAGATTAAATTATTTAAGAACAGAAAAGGCAAATTAACAATGCGTATGATAATTAAGGCAACAATTTTCTTTTGAAAACATTTCATGAACAGAGCTGACCCCTAAAATAACAGAACTGCAATATTCCCCACTGTGTCTTTCAATCAGTCTACGTGTTTTTGTTGCCTTTTAGGATTGTGGATTGGCTTTGTAAACTTTTGTGTAATTATTAATGATGCATTTATTTATCTTCTTCTCTCAGACTTTAGGTTTCTACACAGGTTTTCATCTCAGCATCCTTTTCCGTTACGCTAAACCCTCCGCATCCTTCACTACATCTATGAAGCTTCTCTTCTCTGTAATGTTATTCAGAATATTTACATGGTCATAATATTGAACATAAACCAAACTAAGCTTACACTGGAGGACAAAGCTGTTGCCTTCCTCACACTCGTGGAGGGTTTTCTTCTACTTCTCAGAGGTTAGCTTGAACTTTGCTCTGAGTTTTTTTCCTGGCGCTTCTGTCATCCAATCAATGCAACAAGATGAGATCTGATTAGTAACCTAGAAAAAGCATCAACACCATTTTTTACTGCCGTTTTTTTCTTCTTCTTTTTTTACTCATGGATGTCTGTGATTTCGAATGTAACTGAGTGAAATATTTAAAAACAAGCAGAAATAAAAGTAAAGGTTTCGGTCTGTAAACTCCTTTAAAGAAATACAAAGTTTTCTGTTGTTAAGCACAGAAAACTTGTACTTGACTACAGTAGTTACTTTTCACCCCTGCAGAGTTTGAGAGTAACAGAATTAACAATTTCCGACATTTGTGTCAGAAACTCCAATTGCTAGTATAAATGCAAGCATCAATCATTATTATAATAATGTTATAGTATTTGGTTAGGCTGGAAGAAATTGCAATGAGAAGATATCTAAAGAAAAACAATGAAAGTAATTGTCTTTAAATAATAAACCATGTTTTCCTTTTTTTCATTGAACACTACATTTAGTTCAGGGAATGTGGTTGAGAGCAAGGTGGTGCAGATCACCACAAGACGTTTTCTTTTAACATTTTTTGGAGTTAAGAGTCCACGCTTTTAAAACTCCGCACATTAGCAAAGGTCCTGATTTCCCAGTTGATTCTATGTTCCATCGACTGCAATAATTATTTCAGCCCTCTTCCTTTTGATCAGGCTTGGATCCGGCCTATTGGGCCTGGGGTAACATTCCCATACATCCCTGAACTGGATATGACTCAGTTTTATTTCCCTAATATGACAAGCAGCCTTCCAAATCATGACAGAGAAGAATGAGTGCGTCTCTCCTCTTTTCTCATGCCTACATGTATCCATTTATCGACCCATCCCCTCTCCACTCCGCACTCAGACAGGGGTTCAGGTGTGCTGCCTGACACGCAGCCAAACTCACGCAACAAACGGCCATCAGTGACAGGCAGAAAGAGGAAATGCGTGTAAAAAAGAAAAGATTCCAAGCGCATTCCCTCAATTCTGGAGTAAAGAAAACACAAGACGCAAGCAGATGATAGTGTGCCATATTGGGTGGCGCGGCGCTGCCAGGAAAATACGCAGTACTGATGCATATGCATGTATGATAATACACCTCCGTCTTTCGCCGTGAAATTGGACAATATCGTCAATTTATATATTCTTAAAGGACAAAAGCGATCAGATGTTTGATCCGCGCTAAACCAGAGGGAGGCATGGCTCTGAAAAATCTGCGGAAAAATTGAAGTTTGTTTTCCACTGCGTTATCTACATCTCTCCCATCTCAAGCACTCTTTCCGCTCCAGTGGCTGCTTGCAGCCCGCGACCCTCCTCCCATCACCACACACGCACACGCACGCGCGCGCACAGGCACGCACACATAGACGATACATTTCGTTCAGTCACGGGACAGGGGAATGTACAGTGCGTAAAATCGAAATAGACCCTGTAATCCAATTACATACAACGAAAAACAGCCCAGAAGTCCCCCACCGCGCAGGTGCACCCCAGCAAAGGGCACTGCCAAGGCCAGCGACTACACACGTCTAACACTCAAGAAGCAAACGTTAGTTCATATGAATAAACTTGTATCATATTTAAGCATCCAGATTCAAAGTCGCTTGTCAAAGCAGCTGATTGAACTGAGATTCTTTTGATTTTCTTTTTACATAAATATTTATCTATATAAAGATATATATGTATATGCATATATACATATATATTCCCCACTAATTCTTACATGAATATTTAAATGTTGTTTTTTTTTTTCTTTTTGAAGAAAGGGGAGAAAACGACTAATTATCTTGCATCTGCAGTGTTCAGAGCAAGGCCAATCAGTACAATGTAGTGGCACAGAAAATGGTGGATGAATAATTAGAGCAAGGATGATAACAACTGAGTCACTCCGACATTTTAGCAGAGGAAACCCAACTATAACTGGATTTTTCTCGCATTTTAAAACATCCCAGTGGAAAGCATCACCTGAACATCTCCTTGATCTCATCAAAATCTACTGACCCCTTTTTTGCTCTGCTTTCGCAGGAATTAAACAACTAAGCAAGATCCTCAGAAAGATCCATTTTTGGCACCTACAACAACAACAACAACAACAACAACAACAAATCCAAACTGAGATAAAAGGGGAAAGATGCTTTTACTCCTGACACTCCATTCTTTGCCTTCTGCACTTCCAACACACATAGTTGCGCGCGCGCGCGCGCTGGCGCACGCACCCACGTCCACTCAAACTCGCTCTCTAACATCTTGCATGGACGGAAAAGATCAGCAAAAGCTTTAAACTTCTCTATCGGCTCGGACTTTTCAGAGGAAACGGCCCCAGAGCCCCACCATCCGCGCTCTTCATCAGCACAGATTGCTATCAGCCTCTCCTCCTGTTCAACAGCCTCCATATTCACGGCACATTCTCATATTCATCATGCAAAATTGCTAATACCACAGCTTTTTGTTTTTTCCTGTTTCTTCTTTTTTTTTTCTGGTTGCAATAAGATTGCAGTTTGTGCTCAACTTTGTGTTTTTTATGCTTTACACAAATGGAAGTGATTGCTGATTTTTGTCTTCCTGGTGTTCTCTCTATAATTTATTTGCGCCTAATCAGATTAATCAGCATTGGGGGTGTGCAGACGTTAATCCAAGCAGCAATTTATGATAAACTGATGGCCGACCAAAGAATAAACACCTTCAAAACGAAAAGAAAAAGTTTTCTATTTTCTTCAAACAGTGATTTGGAGTTGGGTGCGCGTCCTTCAGACCATGTTTAATTCCAAATCTATCAGCCAGCCAACTTCAGCATCTTTTTTTTAGAGAGGAGGCAACATGCAGACAAGGCAAACACTCAAATCTCCAGCTTACCTTCTTGCAAAGAATACAGCAGGAGTAAAGTTACAAGCCACATGCCATTAATAGCAGTTATATTTCACAGGAATGTTGTGCAGTTCCCCCCCCCAAAAAAGAAAAGCGCACGGCGCCGCGTTCGCCCAGTCGAGGCTCCGTGCACAGGACCGGATCTTTTCTCTGATGCTCCCCGGCGGTCTTCTCCAGCCCTGGTCCCAACACTCTCCAGCGCCGAAAAAGCGAAGAGCCGAGGAAAGAACCGCCTCTGCTCCCCCGTTCTCCCCTCCCCTTACCGGGACAGGCTGCTGCTCGCTCCACCCCCGCTATCCAAATGATGCCCCGTGTGTTGGAGAGATACACCGAGATAACGCACTGTTCAGATGTGCGGGTGAAAAAAAAACCCCAAAAAACAAACAAACTCGCTGGAGACAGCACTTTTACGCGCAATGACCTGATGAATTCACACTCTAAACTGAGGAAAATCCGAGTTCAAACTAAATACAAAATCTTTCTTGCATGAAAGTTTAAGATGGTTTGCGCTGATATTCTCTATCGTAAAACAATCTTGAAAATGGGTGTAATAGTAAAACTAACGACGGACCATGAAGTGTTAAAGTTCCAGGTGAGATAGATGAGGGTAAGCGCAAAGATGCCGTAGAGTCCGCTTCGGAATGCGCTCTGCCCACATATGGCTACAGACAGCGTGTCCTTTACGCAGATGATAATTTTGATAATAATGTTAAGAAAATAGTTATCGAGACCCAAATTAAGGAAAAAATTGAGAATAGAACCAGTAACTTTACTGGGATGGGGTATAATTTAGTAGACGTCTCAATCAGGGTCGCTCCAAGATTGTATGAGTTACTGGTGATGGAATACAGCTATTTGATTCAGGTGTGTTGGAGCAGAGCTGCGCCTAAAAGTTGCATGATGGCAGCAGGCCTGAACTTGGGCATCCCCGACATGCAGCTTTAAATAGCAGGTGTAAAAATTGGAGCAATTGGATGTACAGCCGGCATGTTTCCTGGTCACTATGTAAACTATCGATGTAAACTATCTCTTTTACATTTGCAAACTTCGCCACCTTGTGATTCGCCAAAGGACATAATCTGACTCTTTGCACTGACCTCACAGGATTACCTCACTTATTGTCATAACAAACGTACAACTCATCTGATATTTAACAGTCTTTGAATTCCCAGACAGCTCTCTGCCTGGCTATGCTCTAAAGAATATTTGCCTTAGAACACAACACACTTGGAGGTATTTTTATGACCTAAGTTTTTTTTTTTTTTTTTTTTTAAACTCCAAAGTTTTAAAAAGGCAAATATTGAATCCTTACAAGTGCAATTACAGGAACAGTCAATCTAGAGAAGGCCAGCTTTCACTTTCTATGTGCATCCAGGAAGCTTGGCTGTCCGTGATCCTGATCACATGATCACTGGTCAGCCACTGTTCCCTCCTTTGACGAGTTTTAAGAAATACTGATCAGTGCACACCAGCAGCTAGTTATGTATAGTTCTTAGCATAAAGGCTAATTGTCTCCAAAGTGAGCAACCTTGATCTCTAGTGTGAACATAATCATTGGTCGAACAACTGACTTCACCGTGAGTAAGCAGCATTATTTTGCCGTCTTACCCGTTTTTATTTTATCCAGAGGAAGACGCTGGTTGAAGAGCAATTAGGTCAACTGAAGGTGAAAAAAATATATATATAAGAAATGTGTGCCTGTGAAAAATAATGAGTCTCCTTTTCAGTCTCTCCTCCAGCCCAACAAACTTATTTTCTTAAAACTCCCCAGCATCTGTCCTGACGGTACTAACCAAGCATTTGGGTTAAAGAAATGACCCAGCAGGTTTTAGAGTGTAAGGCGATGTTTTGAGAGGCATAATCAAAAAGCATTTCTTGTCGTTTAGTGGAGCTGAGGCAAGCTGTGGAGCCCTTGCACTCCCACTGAGGAGCCGCTGTAGTGTGCCAGGGAAGGAAGCAGATTCTGCCTCCACTCTTTATTATGTAACAGGTGGAAACCCACAAACCCACGCGATCTGTCTCTCTTTTTCTTTCCGACACACACGGAGCCAAAACACAGGAATACACAAACACCATGCAATAAAAGTGATATACACAGAGGCAGAGAGTGAGTACTTGTGTGGATGTAAATCTTTTGGAGCATCAAGCGCACTAAGCATGGCGTGGTTTGACAATCTGATGGCATGATAATATTCATGAATAAAAATCCATGGTTTTTGTGATACTTAGGTACACATTCAAAACCAAAATCCACACCTGATCTGATTACTTTTATTTATTTGGATTGTTATACATTGACTAAAGTAAAAAAAAAAAAATCTGAAAATGAAAATCTTGCCAAATTTGCAACCAATTTATAAGAAAATTATACCATATTAATCTTTTTTTTTTTTTCTTTTTTGCAACATTGCTGAAAAATATTACAAATGTATTTAAAAATGTATCACAGTTGTTTACGTCATAGATCTATCAATGTGCATGGTCAGAGCCAAGGAAACACAAGTGCTGGATCATAAAACAGACGACCATAGTCCATTGTTTCTTGAATTGCAAGAAACACATAATTTCCATGAATAATGTTTTAGAATACATTAGTATTTAATTATGCTTTCATGGCCAAGTGTTTTAAACACTAAAAATAGTAACAATAAAGAAACTTATGAAGTTTAAATAGGCAGAAGGAAACTGAGACAGAGGTCAAAGTGACACAGGTGATTATGAACACAAACATAAAACACCAGATGGAACAGCATAACCAAAATAGCAAAGTCCAACAGAATGTAACCAAAAGCATTTGAGGGTTTGCAATCATCACCAGTTAGAATATGTTAAGTCAATAAATCGCAGGCAATAGGTAGCCTGTCTGTGTCAACCTCTTCATCCGACTGTTCTGCGCTAACCTCACTTCTTTCCTGCATTCTGCAACCTCACTGGTCAGAAACAAACAGACCATTGGACAGGACTCAACACGCTAAAGCTCTTCGCACAGAAGCATCAGCCATCTGCCTTGTATGATAACACACGAGGTCTGTCTCCTAAAAGCAATGTGGCAAGATGGTTAGGGGGGGTGACGCGAGTCGGTGTGACAGCACCAAGCAGGTTATGCTATACGTCAGCCAGTGATCGTCATGGGGACTGACAGTTTGAGCTCGGCCGGCCAGCCAGCCGGGCCAGTGAAAAAGCAAGTAGCTCCCAGAGAGCTCCAGAGACTGAGAGTGAGAACAGCAGTCCAGGACAGGCCCACCACACTTATTTCCTACTATCCCTTTGCACATCGCTGTGCACCACTGTTCTTCAAAATATAAGGCAGGAGGATATAATGGTTATGCAATAGGGAAAGTGGAAGGTAGAGAGTTTGTTGACTGAAAAACAGGAGGGCTTAATGCGTAGACAATCAGAGAAACCCCTCAGGCGCTGCCAAACATGCCAGGATCATATTTGCATTAATGTGTCCAGTATTAATGCATTGCCCAAAGCCCAGTGAAACCTCTGCAAGGTTAAAATTAGGAGGATCGTGTGCATGGCTTTGCTGCTCAGCTCTGCGCAAGGTCACTGAGATCAAGACGAAAACGAAGAGAAGTGCCGCCATGGGAATGATGGAGGACAGTTTTGATTGGTGGAGCAGTCTGAATCAGTTGATTGGTCAAATGACATAGTTTGCGAATCCTTAAACAAATAGGACAATTTCAGGCAGAACACACACTCTAGAAACACATAAAAGAGGCCACAGATTGTTGTAGACTTCAGAGTTTCTCAGCGGGGCCAGCCTTTCCGTCTCTGCATGCTGCATTAGGCTAAAATGAATCACACACACACACACACGACCGTATACAGCAGCACATTAACAGGAAGCTACCAGCCAATCCTGTGTTTGCCTTCAACTAAGCATGCGTGATAGTTGTAGCAGAAAGTGTCTCAGCACATCTGAGAATGCGTATGTATGACGGCGAAGCACGGGGCAAACATCTCCGGCTGTTCTCGTCGGGGATTCATTTGCTCGAACGTGGTTGTGTTTGCACACGTATGACAGTACATGCCCATAAGACATCGAGGGGTGTTAATTTATTCAAATGAGCTGAAGAGGATAGTTATGGACTGGGGTGAGGGGCAGTGGAGGTGTATTTTCTGTTGAAGGCGGGGCAAAGAGAGGAGGGGGTGTGTGTGTGTGTGTGGGGGGGGGGCTAGGGGGGGGCATCAGCCAGAATTCATGTCTTCATATTTTCTCTTGTTTCCCCGCCCCTGATTTGCAAGTGAGACCATCTTCATGCTCCGAGAGACGTGCAAGGTAAAAAGACAAACATATGTGAAATACGGAGAGCAAAACGAATATCAGGAGTGAAAAGATTCAGAAGCAGATGTAGCACCTTCGACACAAACATCACACCAAGATGATAGCCGTACTTCCAAGATGGCTGCTGCTGGAGGCGTCCTCTTTGGGACAACCTGGAGATCTGCTGCTCTGACTCCAAATTCGGGGACACCTCAACGTAGTTTTTGGCTTCAGGTTTCCTCTTCAATAATATAAAGTGAAATATGCAACGCTTAGTATTAAAATTAAATAAAATGGTCAAATCATAGCAATTTGAATATGTTAAACACCTTAGCTGCATATCATATGCGCAGATATTGATCAGAGATATCTGGTGACACCCAGTGGCCACAGCTGAAGATGTTATCAATAATATGATTACAGCACATACTGTCTTAGTTCTCTTTTGGCTATTAGTGAAAAAGTTTTATGTGACTGAAAGTAGATTTCTTGAATATTAGATCAGTGCCAGATTTCTGACAGGTAATGTTTTTTTTTAATTTTTTTTTATTTCCTTAGTTAAAGCAAGATTTTAATCTTTTGAT
Organism: Poeciliopsis turrubarensis; assembly: GCA_010277015.1. Classification (NCBI taxonomy): domain Eukaryota; kingdom Metazoa; phylum Chordata; class Actinopteri; order Cyprinodontiformes; family Poeciliidae; genus Poeciliopsis; species Poeciliopsis turrubarensis. Next base: position 2,450,955 of record VMRN01000005.1, read on the forward strand.
ATAGCCATAGAGGAAGGTTGATTTTGTGTCTGTTTAACCAATATGTATTGATTTTTTCAAATGTTTTGCATCACCTGCTGAAATATCCAGCAATGACCCATTTTTAGTTTACTGGTAAAAAAACTATTGTTTTTCTTTCTAAGTAATTGTTGTCATGGTTTCTTATTTGCCATGTAGTTTGTTCAAAATGTCACTCTTTGCTCCAGTTCTCAAGCAGCTTATTTGAAGAATTATATCTTTTACCTCCATTACCAACATGCTCACTGTGAGTGGCAGCAAGATAGGCAACGGTCCGCATTCAACCGAGTGACTAATAAGGTCGGGCCCCTGTGTCGCGTCATAGTTATTGTCCAATGGAAATGCATGTGAGTAACGTTGAAATACAAAAAAGTCAAACTCAGTTTCAGTACTAAGAAATACAGTCAAAACCGTTTTCAGTATACAGCAGTATTTTTCAGAGATAAGGAAGCAATTACAGTGCAACAGTATTTTCATCAAATTAACCAGGACAAAACCACCAAGCAACACTTAATTAGAAAAAAGTGTGTCATAGTTGTTTGTCTCTGTAAAAAAACAGAATTTTAACCAAACTTGGTTAAAAGATTAGTACCAAGTTTGATTCATTGGAAGTGACAAACTGTATTTCACCGTACCAGTTATCTGTTTCTATGACGACCAAATATAGCCAGAATCCAGAATGTGTAGCTCCAATCACACTTAATTATTTTGAGGCATTTCACACAACTATACCAGGGGTACCAGCAACTACGCAGCAAGCTACAAATCTACTTTGGAATCCAAGACAGTCTGAAAATCTGCAAGGGTGCAAGCTTGGCTGTGTTCAGTGTGATCTAAACTCTCATTCTCCTGATGAGCCATATTTGATTGCTGGTGGGCAGGCACAACCTTTCAAGCGAACCAATAAGCTCATTCTGTCTCTTCATTGGTAATTTTGAAGCGAGGCAAAGAAGCTTGGAGAGCAGTTCACAAATCAGAAGACTTAGTTGTTCAGCAAGGCAAAAGACTTGTGCAGGGTTAGGAAAACAGAGTAGATTGTTTGAATATGGGCCTCATAAATGCTAAAATCTGCCTGATAGAATGAAAGATGGAAAAGGGTCTAGCTTAACTGCAACCTCAAAAGGATGAAGTGGGGATAAAAATCAAGGAAAGAAGAATCGTCTCAAACAGCCTCTCTCATTCTAGTGGTATCATTTGTTTAATAAATATTTAAGCGTTACCCATCAGCTCATTCTTAATTTATATTTTTAGTTGCAAAAAGGTGAGAATTTCTCTGTTTCTTGAAGTTATTGGTCCTTGTTTCCTTGAAATTAATGCATCCAACGTGACCACACACACATCGTTGAATGAGATCAACAGTACACGAAAGTGACCAGCCATTCAAAGAAACTGCAGTCATCAGATCATTTAAAGAGCCGCATAAATAAGGGTCAAACGAACATAATGAAACTACTGTGAACACTCATCGCTTTGACTTCCTGGTCTATTGCATGATATTAAGTCAACAACAAATGGTTACATAGGAAAGGAAAACAGACCCAAGACAGAAAAAGCATGAGCTGATAAAATGTGATCCTTTGAAACATTTCATGAAAATGTAAGCAAACACACTTGTGTGCTTTTAGCTCATACCTTACCAACTACTGTTTAACCAAGCAAACTCTGAAGGAATATAGGAACATCAGATAAAAAAAAACAAAACTAAAGAACATCTTGCTATTCTATTGCAAAGCCACAAATTATTCTCGGTGAATTACTTGCCATTTTTAAGTGAACAAAATCACACTAGTATGGACTACCTACTTGTTCTTATGGGAGTGATGCAGGTAATTTACCTGCATCACTACCAATAAATTACCTGTATTTATTTTCAGGGCTGACTTGTGTATTTTTGTGCTCAAATTTTTTACATTTATAATTGATATGCAATCTATAATCTAAAGGTTTTTTTGGGGTCTTTTTCTAATATGGTCAGTGTTACAATACGAATTAAAATAATTTGATCTTTTCCAAAAGTTGTCAAATTACAACCACTAATAGGTTTACTTATAAAGTAAATAAATTGAAAATATGTATTTAATGGGGTTTTATGCAACCAAAACATAATTCATGAGTGATGGTGACATACACACGTTTCCCCCTCCTCCATTTGAAATTTGATGATTGGGTCATTTGTACTTTGCCTTCTCAACTAAAGTACCCCTAAATAAAATCATGTACATGCTTGAGTAGAATGAACAGTTTCACAAGGCACCGCTGTTCCTCGTACGTCTTTAAGCGTTTCATAAGGATGCTAAGTAAGGAAGTGTTAAATGCCTCCACCTGTTTCCTTTTTGCAGGAAACCCCCGAGGCTGTTCGCTTTCTGGGCAGGACTCTGAACAGTAGCCAGTCCCGCAAAGACTCGTGGGAAATCTATCTGATCAGCTCTCACACCTGTCCAGCATAATTTGCAACAGTATGTGGTTCTATTGCTCTCTAAACTTCCCCCTTCAGATGCGATGTTATCAGGTGGCTTCTCACGCTTGCCTCGTCTGAAACGCTGATGGAAAACAAGTGAAATAAGCCCAGGAGATGCCGCTGGTATCAAGGAGTGGGGGGTGGAAAAACCGTCTACTTCACTACAAAGCAGCAACTTTTACAACTTCATTTTTTTTAATGTAGTCCGGGGGCTTCATTCCGGGTGGGAACAAAGAGGAGTGCCAGACAGAGATGGATGGAGAACTGGGGGTCCTTGGGACTCACTCGCTTGACAGCGCCTGTCTCTACTTGTAATGGCTTATTTATTCTGGGGTTATTAATCAGGTGTGGTTTTTCTGCTGATATGATTTATGTGCTTTGTCAGCTATGAAGGCATCATTAAAAAGAAAAAAGAAAAAAAAAAACAAAACAGAGGCCCAGGCTATCATGGATCAGCTTCAGTAGACTCCGACGTAAGGGCAAAGTGCTTGATCCAGTTTTTGTTTAGTGACCAACGGCAACAGAGGATCACTGTTTTTCCCGTTGGAACCACAAAACGCTTGACCCATCGTAATTTATCTGATAAGCTTCATCTGTTTGGAGAATTAGTTCGTCTGTCGATGTCGTTCCCGCCCTGATGCTTTTAAACAAAACAAACACACACACAAAAAAAATAGCATAAGTTGCAGAAGCAGATCTTTAGATCTCTGACCGTCCCTCAACAACTTTTCGCTTACTTGTCACTTCCCTGTTTGTGTCTTCAAACAGGAGCTTGGCGTTTTCGGCCTTGGAGAGTTTTTGCAGCCGGTGGTGTTTTTCTCTTGTCCAGTAGCCCCATCTTGTGTTTTCTTTTTCTCACTACCAAGAAACCGAGCTCCAAATGCATTCTTTTTTTATTTTCCTTGATTGCATTTTTTGGAATTAATAAACCTTTCAGTGTGTGAATAATGGAGAGGAAAAAAACTGTATTTTTCCACTTTTTATCATTTTCATTAATAACATTTTTGCGATACTGTTTGTGTTGTTCCTTTGCAGCTCTGACTGCTTGTTCGCTGTTGTTGTCCTGATGGAAAGGGAACCTCTGACCCCGTTTTAGGTTTCCATCTCCCTGCCATCACCTTTTTTCAATAGTATTTATAGATTTTGTTCAAGAGTATTACTGCACTGACACAGCACTGCTGTTCGCCCACTCAAACACTGTAAAATAAATGTTCCATTTTCATTTTTGTCATATTATAAATATAAACAAGTATAAGTCATGTTCTGTTCATATAGTGGTCTTTTAGGTGTATAATTATCGATATCCTCAGATGTAGTAAATGTATTGCAAAGACAAAAATGACACATTCACATAAACACAACAGGAGGTTTTAACTCACAGCTAACTACTAGTGCACTTTACTGCATCGTAATTGTCTATGGGGAAAAACTAAACTTGCAGGTTACTTGATTTTAGCTCTCTGTGGTTATTTTTAAATTTTTAAATGAGGAATTACACTGTCACTGAACAAACACAAAAAAGGGGAAACACCAAACACACGGAGTAGGCGAGCATCTCATGACAATGAAAGGGATTTTTCTTTACTGCATTTAGCATTTGTTCTTTTTCTGTGTTTGAAATTCAGGTGTCTTCTTCTTGTTCTTCTTGTGGCTCAAGGAATCAGTGACTACAGTCACAGTGCATTCCACTTACATACACTTTATTAATACAAAATGTTTTCATGTCACACGCTTAACAATTGACAGTAGCATATTCTTGCATCCTTTTGTGTTTTTTTCGGTTGCTTCCTCTGCTTGGGTCAGTAATCTTCTTCTAGAACAGGTTTACGCTGAGGATAATAACAAATACGTTAGATTTAATGTAATCACCATTAAATGTTAATATCAGCTTTTATGACTAAAACATTTTTAAAATAAGAAAAAATTAAAAAATCATGTTATTAATATTTTAAACCAGTGGTTCTACAAAAATTGTGGCTTTCAACTCACAATCTGAAGGTGGCGTTTTCTTTAGCCCAACCAAACATGAAGACAAATAAAACTGCTTAAATAAGTATTTCTAAGTAGAACTAAATATCTCTAGTCGGTGTTTCATACTGGTACAATTTTTCCAACCACTGATTAAAAATGTGATTCCCATTATGACCAGCAGATGTCCCTATAAATCCACATGAGGCTTGGACCTGGGTAAACTTACCTTGGGTTTGCCACAGTTTCTGATCCTGTTACCTAAGAAGAAAAAGAAAATATCTATTTTTTTTCTTCTTGAAGCCAATGAAGTCTTTTCAGCCAAACGCCGACTGGAGGAATCCAGATTCAACACTCACATGTCACTGTTCTCTTTTTTATTACATCGCTTTTAAGGCCCAATCGTGCAAATGCAAAGTGTTCATACATAAGGTTGAGAAAGACTTACCAAGCAACAGAACGAAGGAAAGGAACACGACAACCCCGGCAAAGGTCAGTCCTCCCACACGCAGTGTTTCGTAGTCTGAAAATTTGCACAAAAAACCATCACCAAGTCATCACAATTACTCTAACGCTATAATCTACTTTTCTCTTTTCATGCTCAGTAATCCTTCTCCATTCATCCTCTATCACCTTTGTCCCTAGTAGAGTTGGGAGTTGCTGGTGCCAATCTCGAGCTAACATTCCGGGCGAGAGGAAAGGTCACCAGTATGTCGAAGGGCAACACAGAAACAGACCGGACAAACAACCATGCACACATACACTAACACCTCTGGAGAATTTAGAGAGACCAATTAACCTGACAGTTTTTGGACGGGGGGAGGAAGCCGGAGTACCCGGAGAGAACCCACACATGCACAGGGAGAACATGCAAACTCCATGCAGAAAAGAAAACCCCAGGGGCAGGAATCAAACCCAGGACTTTCTTGCTGCAAGGCAGCAGTGCTACCAACTGCGCCACCGTGCAGCCAATAATCCTTCTGTTTTTCTTCAATTGCCCATTTAAAAACTGCTTTTTTATGCCTTATAATTCATGCTGGCAATACATGCAGCACACTGTTCTATTATCAAATGTAGATTTCCAGGAAACAACTACTCACCGTATGTAAAGTCTGCATCCCAGTCAATTGGTGCATCTGAGCAGAGACAAGGAATGGACACAAGCAGAAAACTTAAAAAAAAAAAAAAAAATTAAAAAGGATGTTTTTAAAGTGAAACTATAATAGGTTTAATTTGACTTTTTAAGTAATCTACCCCTTGTTAAGCATAAATTAACTGTGTAATTGTTTGCATTGGAGTACAGATCGCATCAATGACACAGAAAAAAAGTCATTGAACTTCCTATTGGACTTGGAAGTTCAGATTAATAAAATACCACCTTTGGTGTCATTAGCTGGCTTCGGGGTTTTGGGATATTTTCTGCAACTGAACACGATACATTTAGCACCAAGTCAGGACTAACTTGACAAACAATATAAGCATCAGAAGATACAAAATGGACAACGTTTATTTCCCTGCTGTCCCTGACACAATGCCGCATCAAAAACCACCACAGTGACAAGCTACTGCAACGCTACGGGATGCTCATGCTACAGGATGTTTATGTTTACGCTCAAGTTTCAAAGTAGCAGAATAAAAAATGGATAGTAGCTTGTGTAAGGTAGTAAGGTAGGATTTATTAGTTTGCAGCTGTTTGCTGTGCTGAGAGTGACCGTGATTGCGTAATTGCACGGTGCCATGCTGAAGTGTTTTTCCACTTACTGTTGTCAAGTGGTAATGAGCGGCTTCACTCACCTTTTGCCGAAGACATGGTGCTTTGTCTGTGTGAGTTCTCTTGACTCGGCTGTACCAACAGAAAGCAAAAAGTGAACAAAACAAACACATCCAGTGGGCCATCAAAATCCAAATTATTAAGTCATTTATTACAGTTCTTTGTCACATTGCTGAGTATTCTCAGCAGGTTTGATGTCTGAATGCTTTTTCCAGGGGTAAAGGTGAAAGTATTTTTGTTTAAGATGGCCTTCATTTTAATGTACGGCTAAAAACTGTTGAAGTTCATTAATTTCAGCTTCTTTATTTTAGATGAACGCTCAGTGAAAGGCACAGAAACTCTATACGGTGTGTGTTCTGACAAATTGCCTCATTAGGTTTCCTGCTGCAGCCACAATGTGACTGCCTTGATCTTTGCTGGGAATTTAAAGAGGCTAATGGTATTATTGATCTTTTACTCTCCATTCCTTCTACCATTACCCTTGAACTACACACACACATCCGCACGCACGCACCTACACACACACACACACACAGAGCGAAAACCTTTTCATTCAAGCTACGTACATCTTTTGACCTATAATCATTAACTCCCACAGATTAACAGACTAACATTTTCCTTGGCTGTCTCTCCTTTCAGCTGAAACACACCTCACTGAATTATGGACTTCACTGCTCTATGTATTCTGTGACCTGGCCTTTTCCATCCATCAGTGAGCTTGAGGACATTCACCAAGGGGAGAGAGGTTACTCATTAATGCATTATGACTCCAATATTCATTAACCTTGAACCTTGATCAGTCAGATGAAAGTAATAGACGGAGTATGAAAAACTAGCCGTGCTTTCCGCAGTGTTGATACAAAGTGACTTTAAGGAAGACGTACAGCAAAAAGAGTCTCTAAAAAAAAAAGTGAGATTGATAAGAACATCCAAATTAAGTAATCTAAATTTACTTTTCAACATATATATACCTGTTTAATGTGTATCACTGGTTTGGAGAAAATACTTCTTACAATACATACAAACTGTGGCTGTTTCAAAATACGATATCAACTTTGCTAAGAAGAAACTCGACCCTTTCTTACACATTTGTAATATGCAATGCACCGTAAGTATGAATCTGAAATAATTTTCAATGACAAGCATGGTTTATTCATGAAATATTCTTACGAAACAAGAAATGACCTACCTGAGCTGCTGAAGGTTCTGTATTACCTCTGTCCAGGTGTGTGTGGGCATGTGTTGGGTGGTCCCATCTTCCTAACTTAGAGATCCACCCCCTCACACACACGCATACCTTCGCACCGAGACATACACACACACATACAAGTTTTCCATTCCTTCCACCACACTTCAGTGCAACCTCTTGGTTACATATTTACAGTCTCATAAACTTAGCGCAGATGTAGAGGAGAAAAGACAACCTTTGGAATCGTGAAAGAAAGAGAGGAGGACGTTACAGTCTACGTTGTTGCAAAAGAAGCCCTTTCCACACGAGCTGCTGCAAAGCTTTGACAGTGAAACAACCTTGACTGACATTGATGGAGGATCAGTGCCATCTTAATGCTTCCAAGCATAAAAGACTCTGGAGAAAAGGAGATGTTTTACAGAAAAAAAATAGATTAAAGGCACACTCTGTCTTTGAACACACTTTTATTCAATTATGCCAAAAGCACAACAGGTTGCTACACAACAAGGCTTTATGAAGGAGATGAACACAGCAGTAGTTGTACAGCAGTCTGTTCCCACTCTTTGCTTTAGCTCTTATTTAGCTGCTTTTAATATAGACTGGCACAGAAATAACACAGCTTTTGAGGTTAAACCTCTCAAACAGATCATCCACACTTCATCTTCCAGGGAATGTGTAGTCATTTGAGAAAAAAAAAAAAAAACTGTGACAGTGGAAAGCAAAAATAATAACAGGGTAAGAACACTTCCCCTGCTTTAAAGAGCTTGCAGCGCTAGCGACTGCAAGTGGAGGGGAAGCTAATCGCTGCCTGCTAGAGACTGGTTAATCCCAGTGGAGCCAGTGATGCAGCAGTGCAGTAGATATGTGGAGAAGAAAGGCAGTGACACAGCTGATGTGTGAGCTCTCTCCACTTCAGGTGGTTAAAAAAAAAAAAAAAAAGTAGATAAAAAAAAAAAACAAAACACACACGACATCGGAGGAGCCCGTGCAGATACCTGCGAATCCCGCTCAGAGAGCAGTGCTGAGATTGTCTTGTAAAAGGCTAATCACGTCTACATGGAGAGATACACAGTCAGAGCAGATGTGATGTGTTCACAATCCTGCACACCAAACAATAAACATCCAGGGCCGGACTTAAGAAAAAGGGGGACCAGGGCAGTAGCCTGTCGATACTGCATTTTGGGGGTTGTTGTTAAAGACGCAGTATGTAACTTTTTTACAAAAAGACACGTTTAACATATTTGATAAAACTGTCACTATTTTGTGATAGTATAAAACAGATGATCTGTGGGAAAAGTTAAGCTCCTCCGCCTTCTCCATGAGGTCCTGCTGCTACCTGCAAAAATGCACCAGTCAGAGAGACACAACCAATCAGAGCCAGGAGGAGGGTCTTTGCACTGTCAATCACTTCATGTATGTGCTGCTCACACCCTTCTTGTTATCTGCTTTGCTGCAGCTCCTTCCTGACAAGGGAGCTTGCTGTGCACATGCAGGCTAGTAAGCATGACCACCAATTGACGGTGGATAAATTGTTTTCCTGTAATTGTCAGCTGTTTCCTCCCCATTAGCAGAGCTGCAGCTCATACGTTAGAGTGATTGATAGCAGTAAGACACTCCTACTGGCTCTGATGGAGCAGTGTAATTCTGCATTTGGCAGTAAGACCACAGCTCTAACATAGGCGGTGAAATATTTTGGGCCAACATGTCTCTTTTCAGCAGATACAATTCATGTCTTGATACGCTACAAAAATTCTGATGAATCAAAGACACACAAGCACTGAAAACTTGTTAAAAATACTACATATATTTTTTAACTTCATTACTTTAATCTTTTACTGGAATGGATTTACCCTGTGGGCCACGTTCTCCTAAATCCAGCCCTGTACACATGTTCACCCAAACACGCCTAACCATACAAACACAAACATAGATCTAGGATATTTGACTAAATAGCTCATATGTAAAGTATTTAAGTATAAATACTGTATATATGCATATATCTTATAATATACATATGACAATTTTTTTTCTCAGGACGGCTGGGAAAACGAGCAACAGATTCACGAATCCTAAAACCTAAAGTCAAGTAGTAGAAGAACAACGAAACATCTGAACTCACAACACTGAAAATATCTCAAGAATTAAGAAGACAAACTTGTGCCAAAGATGCCACAACATACTGCAGTGAAAGACGGTCACAGAAAAGGCACAGCATTTGACAAGAGCACTGAAGAACATCTCACAAAAAAAAAAAAAATTGAACACCTGGCAAAAGATCTACTCACTTGTTACATTTTTAAACGTCTACACCATGTCCTCACCCTCCCGTACAACTAACTAGAATAAACCTCACGTCGTTTTTTTTTTTTTTTTTTATATATATATATTATTGTTGCGCTCCTGCCGCCTCAGTTTTCTGCTGGAGTCTCTTTGGCAGCCGCTGCAGCTGAAATGGGTCAGAGAAATAGGTTTTAGATTCAGTACAGTGGAGTATGCCAGCTACCATGCAATGTATTTATAGTGTGGGAGATCTGCAAAAAGTAGCCCACGATTTGGAAGGAAAACAATACTTTCTTCATACAATTTAATAAACCAAAATGTGAAGAATGTGTCATGCATTTGTTTTCAGCCTCGTTTTTACTTATTGTCCTTAAATAAACCCAGTGCCACCATTTGCTTTATATGTACCAAATAGAGATCACCTGTGTGTATCTTATTTTAAGTATAAACACTGCTGTTCTGTAAAAGAACTCAGAGAAGTTTACGTGAACAAACAGCGTCATGAGAAACGCATCAGACAAGTCGGGAAAAGCTAAGCCTGATCTGCGTTTTAAAAATATACTCCAAGTCTGAAAATCCAACAGAGGACTGTTTAATTATTCAGAAGTAGAAAGGAAATGAGAAAAACTCCCAAGTATCCTGATAAATTAATATACCAGGCAAGAAAATAATTAGAAAGAGCCAATAGGCTGTGGGGGACCAACTATTCGTCTACTAATTTTTGCTTTGAAGACAAATACAAAGAGGAAAGTGATTGGTGAAAGAAAGCATAGGAAGTGCTGTGTAAGGTGTGAGGGGATCAAGTTAATAAAGTCTAAAAAAATACATTGGGTTTTGTGGGTATTATGGGACAAAATGGGGTGAAAATAGTTTACATCTTCCATAAGTATTAGTTCTTAATAGAGGAAACATTAAGTTATATAGGCAAAAAAGGCAGCTTGGATTTTTGTCATGTTAAATTGAACAACAAATCTGGTGAAGTTTTAGTCTGACATCTGACAGAAATGACTTTAACGTAAAGAAACTCATGTTCTCATGACAAGGACTAAGAGTTTTCACGAGTCAAAAGTGTCACCACTTTGAGATTAGCTTCAGAAAATGATCAATCAACATTACTCTGTTATTATTTTCACTATGAGGAGCCACTATGGTTCAACTTATCGCTCAGCAGTCTTCGACTTTATTTATTCAACACTTTACAAAGCTTGAAAATCGCCAAACGAGGACTTTTTGCTCGCTTAAAGTAAAAAAAAAAAAAAAATATTCAAAAAACATTCAAATAGAATTTTTAATGGGCTTTGATGGAATATGAGACTGGTTAGAATACACATTATTAACATATACTAAAATATGTCATGGTAGTAGACACAATATGTTGCTAAAGAAAAGGGGTTTGCTAAATTCAGCACAGAATTAATTATGTTTATTTTGTTCTCAAAGGCATCAACTCATATTTATGATTGTTACCCTTGGTGACAATGAGGTTCTCCTCCTGTGCCTCCTCGTCTCCAGGGGCCCTGCGGAGAGAGTTTATAGGTTGTCAGCATTACTAACTAATGATAGGCAAAAACATTAAAGGTCGGTTACGACCAAGTTTTCTCCTTCTCTTCAGCTCAGCAGAAACTCGGGCTTACCTGGGCTTCTGTTTTGCTCCACAGCGGCATCGTCGACCTACAAGCAGACACAAATCATCACCTGACCTCTGAATGTGTCATAAGACATATCTCTTACGTTACCATGGTTAAGAGTGGGATTAAAAATGTGAAGAAGCGCAACTGGAATTACGAGGACATCCCGTGAGACCTTTACGTCTTGATTCTGTTTGAAATTATTTTGAGTGCATATAGATGTGGTCAAACAGAGGAATCAGAAATGTTCTTACTGAGGATTAGAAGGATGCCCAGCATAAACAGGATCACCGCAAACGTCAATCCCCCAATTCTCAAACTCTCATAATCTGAACAAAAAAAAAAAAAAAAAAAAAAGAAACGCAATAGTTTACACATCTTGTAAAGAAATGTATTTGCTATTGGTTTCATACATATGTCCGATAACACTTCGGTCACTCAGCATTTGCAAGTCGTCTGCTTTAAACTTACCATAAATGAAAGGATTTTCAGCCACTGGATGCTCCTCTGTGAATGCATAGACAAAGAAAATCTTACAGGACAAATAAAAATATGCTCTTGTCTTTTGCACTATCCTCAGTTACATTTTAAATACATTTCAAAGTAATTTAATGATATCTCTTAGACTACATTTTTGATACATTTCCCACCTGTAGGTGAACTCATTTAAGGAAATTGGCAGCGCCACAAAGTGTATGACACATATTAGCCAAAATGTTCAATTTTCATCTTAGAGGACACTCCTCCTTGTGGTTACTGTGTCCCCTACAGATGAATTCTGGCAAATGGGACCTGCGACGGTTTACGTTCTGCAGCAGCTCTACTTCTCCCCAGTCTTCCATAAATCCTTCTACAGATTCTTCCACCGAACTGTGGATGTCTGCAGCTTCGAAACGGTTTCTATTTGCCTGATGGCTGCTTCTCTTTTTAATGCTTTCCTGCACCAGCCGTCAGTTTGACAGCTTCTCAGCTATGAAATTTTTTTCCCCCCATTTTGTATAATAGATTGAACTGCACTCTATGAGATATTCAAAGATTTATAACCTAACCCTGTTTCAAACTTCTCAGTAACTTTTTCTCAGACCTTGATCACTAAAAAAAAACATGTGGCTACCGTTATCAGAAGTATTTTTTACTTAGGTTAAATTACACACAGCCGGATTGTGTTTTCTAAATGCAGGGCTCATGACCTCAATCTATTATATTTAATTTGGTGGTAAGAGCCTAAAGAGGGCAAAACAAATGATATTTCATATTTTTACTGGTGAAAAAAAAAAAAAGAAAGTCATATATATTATTTCCTTCTACTTCACAATGATGAACTTTCCTTTTTCTCTTTCTTGTTTCTTTCGAATAACAACAACAACAAAATGACGTGTAAAAAGAAAATCCAAAACCTTCCTAAAAGAGAGCAGGAAGATGCAGAGGCTTATCCAGTTTGTACCCCAAAGCTTGCCTATGTTTTCATAATCAAATCAGGACGATGTTCATCTGTACTACTTTAAATCACCTGAAATCCTATCAATATACATTTAGATGTGTTATAAAGTAAAACAAGTTCAAGAGGAATTAATGCTTTTCAATGCATTGTAAGGCATCCTCTTCAAAGCTCAGTATTCCTTAATAGTACATATTTTGAACATCTGTTGGACTTTGACCAAAATAAATATTTTTTTCTTCTAGAAATATAGAAAAAGACATACAACAGAAACAACACTGGAGAGCCTCAAGAACAACTGATCAAGATCAACAATTTTAGCAGTTTTACTTTTGTCAACAACAACGACAACAAAAAAACTCATTAATTTGGTATTGATATTTCTGTACTCTTTACTCCTGTGCATTATGTCCTTATGGGGATGATCTTGAAACCAAATGTTTAGTTTTAACCCGGTTAGGAAATAGGAACTGCAGGGCACTTACCCATAACACTGGGGTCTGATTCAGCTGAAAAGCACAGACAAGATGAGGAGATTAGAGGAAGACTGAAGAAGGGAAAAGAAGCAACACAGGAAAAGAATTGGAAATGATTTGATGCATGTTTGTTTTCAAATGTGTCTCAAAATCGCACAGGTTATATATTTTAAGCAGAAAAAGACTATTTTATATATCACTGTATTTTAAGAGACCTCACACATTGAGTGGGTGAGCCAGTGCGCGCATGTGACTCATCAGGTTTTCAGGTGGTAATTGATATTTTGCTAAACATCTCACCTAGGCTGCCTTTGCTTTCACCCCAAAGCAACCCAGTCTGCCCAAACAGCGCCTCCTTATGGGTGCTTTGTGACAGTGCAAGCATGTTTCTTTTTGGTAAGCAGGGGAGCACTTACCAGCTACACACACCAGGAGTGAGGAGAGGAAGAGCAAAACCGTTTCCATGGCAACTGTTGACAGAGTAAGAAAGAGTGAAAGGGAGAAGACATAAGAAACTCCAGTGAATGAGGTAAAATACACTGTTGCAACCGTCTATATTTCCATATGTCTCCTGAAAAGAAATATTTGACTGTTTTACGTGTTAATGCTCGAGGCGTAAATTCAAATTGAGAATCAACAGGAAGCAAATGACACATCGTCAGCCACGTCCAAACCTCTGGAGGTTGGCTGATGTTTAAAAGCCCTCAGATATAGTTTTTTTTTTTTCTATCCTGCATAATTATCCGTGTTCGGAGCCACACAGGTTCAGTCACTTCTAAGCGTACAGAAAGCTATCGTCCCAAAGGACAACACATAACCTTGACCTATTTTCATATAGACTGCTCAGTGGGCTCACACACACATCCACCGTGTCTCATACCGTATGTGCTCTGAATCAACCATCACCATTTATATCTGACCTGTTTCCGGGATGAATTGGTCAAAATAAACCAATCCCCACATCGGCTGTCTCCACACATTGAAAAGAAAATTCTGAAGGCAAGCTGAAGCCACACTTAGCAGGGCTTCAGAGTTTAATGCTGAGGTTCCTGGAGGTTTTATTCCGTCTCCTGCTTCACCGTTCTTCTTTTAAAGGGTTAAACAGGTTGCAAACCTCAACATTTGACTCACTGTAGGTCTATTTCGGTCCATTTGGCCTGCTTGTCCTTTCTGAGCCTCATTACGGTATCAGCAGAAACAAACCATAAACATCGCATTGTTGCACATGTACACTCACTGTGTCAACCTTTTGTGGGCAGTACAGTTTATAAGCTTTTCAGACATTTCTGAAATAATGAAAGAAATACAGAGGAGAATAAACATGCTCCACTAGACTAAAGGTTTCTACAACTAAAGTGTTAATTAAGGGGTCGGGGGGAGAGAAATAACTATTATATACTTTACTTTATTTACCTTAACTTATATTGACAGTTATCCTTCATTCATTTTTAGGTTAATTCCTGCTGCATATGGGTTTACATCAAAGCATTTATATTAAAGTTACAAATAATTTAGTGTTTTCATCAAATTTGGAATGGACAAGACAGATACATAATTTTATAATTTATATGTAGTGTTCTATTGTACGCCTTATAAGCTAATCTGAATGATGCTATGTGGCAGTGTGTCACATTTGCATATTTTAAGAGGCTTTTTGTTTTCACAGCAGATTTGATGACTGAAGGTTGTCCCCAAACTCTACATCATATATGTTCCATTCAAATAAATCATTTAACAACTCATTTTTATGTAATTCAATTTTTAGAACATTGTTTCCAATTTATCTGGTAAATTCTAGTCCTTATTTAATTTTTTAATTTTTTTTTTTAATGTGTTTTCCTGCGGTGCTTTCACCTGCTTCAACTCAATTTATTTATTTTTTGGCTATTTCTTCATTCTAAGCCTCATCTGTCTTCATAATAGATCCCTCTAAGAATCGCATCATTCTAACTGGCCACATCTTAACAAAACTACAAAGACATAGAACAGATCTTTGCTTTTTTTTTTTTTCCTGAATCCTCACTCTTTCCCAGGATGTACACACATGTGATGCTCTGGCCAAATTGAGAGAAGAAGGGACAGAACAGGGAGAACTGGACAATTCTGTGAAAATAATCCACCTGATTTAGAAAACACAGATCATCTGTGCAGCTTCAGAACCCGTTGTGTAAAGCGACTTCTTCCATGCAACTGCAGATATGTATCTTGTCACTTCTACTTATATTCATGTTGTAATGCAATTTTGCAATTACTGGGAACCAGAGCCATAAAGAGGCCATTTTTTTTCAGATGCTGCTTCTGTACTCATTTTTTTTTTTTTTTTTTTTTAGTTTGTTGCAATGTCAGATTTATTTTAGATTGAAAATTTACACTTGATGCCACCAATTAAAATGTGTTGATTTTAATCACTAGCATTGCCCTATTAAGATAACACTTTGTGCATTTTGTTGCATCTTCATTGGTTAGAATCCACAGCCAGCCAGCACTGCCCCCAATCTGCTACCAAATAAAACATGAACATATTAGAGTTTATTATAATTTGTGAGAATTTTTAATGTATGTGACCACATTCATTCAAAAAGGCCTTAAACATATTTGTATGTCCTTCTATTATACATGCAACAGTTGTGTGAAAATATATATTATCCAGTACATATTTCTTCTGGTTTTGCTTTTTTTCTTCAATTTAACTAATCAATATCAAACTATTTTTTAAGCCGTACAAAGTGAGTATGGCACGTCTATTTTCAAGTGTTGATTTAAATTTTCAAGGGAGAAAATCTACACAAATCATCATGGCAGAATGGGAATGAAGTAATTCTCTTCATCCTGAAATCATTAATTACCTTTAATGAACCACATTTTTTGGAAAGCTGAGTCTAATTTTACAAACCACACAGGGACGTAATTAATCAACTGATTTAAGTGAAACCTGTCTGACAATGTCAAGAAGGCACAAATAAATATAAAATACACACCACATTTAATTCAAATAAATTTGAGGACATATGAAAATCTAAGTCACTGACATTCATCTGAATGAAACAGAGGGACAAAGAAAAAAAAAAGAATCTAGCGCTGTGGGACTCCAATGAACCACAGGATTTCTCCACTAAAGAAGAAAACATGCAGTGGTGAAGTTTTGAAGGAGTGGTCAGCCCCTTAAAATTACCCTAAGAATGACTCACAACATCTAAAACTCCACAGACTTCAATTGCTCAGTTACAATTCAAAAATAAGTAAAGGACCTGAGCTAGCAGCTACATACAAAGAATACACACACATTTTGCTTAAAAACATCTCAATGATCCCCGAGACTTTTGGGAAATTTAGGAAGGTTGACATGACATAATATGACATGAGACAGCAATTCAAAGTTAAACAAGGTGGATAAAGTGCGATGGCCTGTTTAGCTGAAGCAGGACAGAACTGACGGAAGAAGAATCCTGAAAAGGAGGTCATGATTTTGACCTTAAGCCCAAAATCATCACCCAGCTCACGCCTGGGTGATGATCCAAATCCCACCTGCTGGTTCACCTCCGAATGATTCAGAACAAATTGAATGTTTCAGAGAGGTCTAGTCAAATTTCAGACATAAATCTCAAACCAATGGTGGGGGTTATTCATAAAAAAAACAAACAAACAAACAAAAAAAACTCCAATGTGGATGAAATGCAACAGTTCCGCAGAGAGAAGTCAGGCAGGATTTCTCTGCAGCCATGTAAAATACTCACTCTCACTTGATGGACGTTTTTGCTGCCAAAGGAGGTAAAACCAGTTAAGCTTAGACTATCCGCAAAGAGGGCCAAAGAGCTTTTTCCATTTTCTGTTTGTCGTTAGTCTTTTTTAAAACGTCCATCTTAGTGTACTAAACTTCCTCGTCTCCATGCTCAGAATTCCCCCGCTGAGGGACAAATAAAGAACTAACCTATTCTATTCTAGACACTTCATATCACAGAGAGAAGGAGGAGCAGGTGGAGGAGAGCGAGGTGGGGGGAAAATAACACAACAGATGGAGAGGCTTTTTTTTTTTTTTTTTTTTTTTTCTTTTTCTTTTTTTACAACACAGGGACAAGGAGAGGGCAAGCAGAGAGACGGTCAAGGTAGGAGACATGAACCACACCCTGGGCGGGGGAAAAACACTGTCTGTTGAGAAAGCATAGTGAAGGGCATTTAGGGGAGACGCTGTCTGAGGTGAGGACTGTGGAGAGGCAGTCTGTTGTATAGAAATCACATAGTGTATGAAATGTGAGAATGCATAAAATAATTGTAAAAAAATTATACGAGACTCACGGGGGAAAAGGAGGAGCTTACATGAGCGAGATGAAACTGTTTAAGCTTGTTGATTTTTTTAGACGTATTAAGGTTATGCGGGGCAAAAACACATTAGAAAAAGGTCATATAAGGTATGATTTTGTCCCAGATGAACTACCACGAGCCCGAT
Source organism: Poeciliopsis turrubarensis (assembly GCA_010277015.1). Classification (NCBI taxonomy): domain Eukaryota; kingdom Metazoa; phylum Chordata; class Actinopteri; order Cyprinodontiformes; family Poeciliidae; genus Poeciliopsis; species Poeciliopsis turrubarensis. The sequence continues at coordinate 2,468,625 of VMRN01000005.1, forward strand.
GACCCATTATCACAGCTGTGTTGCAAATAATGTCATCTTATGGTTGACCATATTTTTATTCAATTGAATGTAAATCAAACCACCGATAAGGAAGGTTTTCATTCATTTCACTCCTCTCTTTCTTTTCGAATCTAGGATAAATAAATGGGTCACACTGGCCTCCATAAACCATGTGCAGTGACCTGCCCCTTTATATCCGCCATCATCGCAATGAAAATGTTAAATCACCATGACAACAACGTGCGTCGTTCCACAGTGTCCAATAGGAAATCGCAGCTGAATGAGAAAGAGGTCCGCGAATCGATGGTGGCCTCATATCAAAACACATGCGGGGACAATAAATCAGTCAGTGTGCATTTATAAGCAAAGAAAATAATAATAATAATAATAATAATAATAATAATAATAATAATAATAA
>VMRN01000005.1:2469052-2508827 GCA_010277015.1 Poeciliopsis turrubarensis
AATAATAATAATAATAATAATAATAATAATAATAATAATAATAATAATAACGGGGTGTGGTCCACAGCTTTAAAATCAAAAATGCAAGGTTGAATTTCACCAAAACTGTAAAATCCTCCAGAAATGCACGAGTCAAACATGACCGGGACATGAAGTTGATCCTACAAGGTCATCAATAACCTTTTCATCAGTGACGAGTCAGACTATTAAGCCTCAGCCACCCTTACGTGGAATGACAGCGTCATTACTCTGGAGCGAGAACGATTCCCGTCAAGTCTGTGACGGCAGCGCATCGGTCCTCCCCAACCTGTGGATCATTTTCCGGAGGGGGGGAAATAAAGACACCATTCGCATCTGAGCCGATGTCTTTATTTCCTGAGGGATGAAACAGAACTTGATATTTATGTCGAGAAAAAAAAAAAAAAAAAGTACTAATCTGATAAGCAATCAGGCAATTAATCAGGTTGCGACTCGTGTTTTCTTGCAGTGTGGACACACCCTCACGGTTCGACTGGAAGTGTTGTTAAATGCGTCCCTGCAAGTTATTTCTGACCGCGGAGCCGCATTGTGCCCGCTGAATGAGACGGCCGCTCCACATGCACGTGAAAACATTATTTTCCCAGAAAAAAAAAAAAAAAAAAAAAAAAAAACACGCACCGCAGCGTTAAAAGAAATCAAATACGCGCTCATCAACTCACCTGTTGTTTCTCCGGAGGACGTTTGGGTTTGTATTGGTACAATGTATATATCCGCCCGCGACAATCCGTCAATCAGTCTGCTTGTTTCACTATCGGTTTGGTTTCGATGAGACGGCTCTCATTTGTCTGTTTGTTGCACAGCGATCATGTAGACACGACTTCTCCTGGGGGGGAAAAAAAAAAAAAAAAACAACGAAAAAAAACAAAAACAGACGTGATGGATAACAACGTGGTTCCTGCAGCAACAGCTTTTCTCCGTGTGTTGGATCCTGTCGCTGCCCCTTTCTCTGTCTCTCTCCCGTCTTTGCTCGCTCTGCAGACACTGGTAATATATAGATTCCATCATACGGATTTTTTTTTTTTTTGTCTCATATTCATAGGGTATACTGGGGCATGCACAGTTGGAATGCCTTCTAAAAGTTTTATTGACAAATATAAAAGCTTAAAACCTTTATGTTGATTTTCAATATTTTCCATTTTGGAAACCCACAACGGAAATTCTGGGTTTCCATTGCAATGATTGAAACCCAAAATTAGTTTTCCACATAGTAATATTACATAACCTGTTACCACAGTTGCATTGAAAAAGTAATCCGACTATTCTTTAGATTCATTCTAAAAAAAAAAAAAAAGTAATTAATGACTTTATTAAGACAAAAAAGGGGGGGTTATATAGAGCATTATTGTGAAGCTATTGAAAAGCTTGTTCATGTCATGTAACAGTAAATGCATCCAACACATGACTGGGGCTTATTTTGTGTGAATGCATCAATGCAGCGTGACATGGAGGCAATCAGTCTGCGGCTGGTCTGCAGCTCGGTTTGCGTTCTTTTGGTCTGGTGTCCATCTTGTTTTAGTCAGAAAATTAAGCTAATTTTACAATGCTGACCGATACCTAGTCTGGTCATTGCCTTCCGACAGAATTCTGCTCAATTCTCATCTCCCTTCGGTGCTCTGTCTGGAGTTTCTCCCATTGAGCAGAATTTCTCTGGTAGGATTTCAACTACCAGAGAAATCCTGGTAGTTGAACTTCCCCTTCAACAAACAGAAGGGGAAGTTGTGAATGAAGTTGTGAATGAACTTCTTCACATTGTGAATGTCAATTTTATGTGCTAGAAAGGCAACGGTGGAAGTTAACAAAGCCGCGCTGGCCAGATTTCCAAATATTGAATAAACATTAACACCCATCTGGCAAGGCCCTTTTCTCCTTGCAGTGGAGGATGGTTGTTTACTGGTACGCGCCATGACTTCAATCTAGCGCATTTCATTTGTCACCCCCAAGGAATTTGGTTTTAAAATAAAAGCGTTTTGTCCATGCCTCCAGCAAGTGACTGTTTCACAATAGATTCCAGACCTTCTGTATGAAGCAAAGTGTGGAATAAAGAGCTGGCTTTTACCAAGCCACCAGGTACCAAGTTCTTGTGGAAAATTAAATCAACATATTGGCAAAGTCTCTCTGCAGGGGATCTCGAAGTGTTCTGAAACTTCCTGTTAGATGGCTGCACATTCATTTCATTCATGCAGACAGTGGACTAAAGACAGGAAATGACATGGCTCCCAAAATCCTCTATGGAAGCTTCACAATAGACTTCAAAATATTGTGTGCTTCTTCAACTGTGGGGATTTGTAAGAACCAGAAAAGGTCTGAACAAAGAACACAATAAAACAAAACCCACAAAAATTTGTTTATATTCACAAAATTCTTTGATTTCAGTACAAAGTAAAATGTACATTTCTAAATTAAACAGAAAGATAATGCCCAGATGTTGCCCTGAGAAGAACACACCATTCGACAATCCCTCTCTCTACATATATGTTTATATTCCTTCATTTTTAAAGTATTCCTTCATTTTTAAAGTGTATCATGATCCCACTTTGACCAGGGGGATGATGATACTAAGTTCTGTCATTGGCAAACACTAAATATAGAAAGGTGAGCCATTTTTGAAGCTCAGCTGATGTGAAGGGAGAGTGAAACACCCAAAATTAAAAGTGCTAGATTGATTTTGAATTAACTTGTTTAGTATTTATTATCTTTCTGATTCCCCCATGTCAGCCAGCATGTAACCTTTTATATGACAATTTTCACTCTATAATGTCTTCTCATCGCAGTGTTGCAATTTCTTCATCAAACACGAGTTTGCGGTGCAGACTTCATTAACTAGGCTGGACGTGCAGGAGACATTAAGGTTTCACTTGCTGTGAGAAAACAAAACAAAAAGAAAGCGGAAGCAATGTTAAAAATCAGTGCAAATATGATCATTAACATGGTCAGAAAAAAAAATTATAATTCTCAATTCTTACCTGCAATTTGCTGTAGACCCAAGGCAGAACAGCGCTCATTCTGGTGTAGACACCAGGCTTGTTTACGTCACCACAACCCCATCCCCAGCTGGTGAGCCCCACCAGGTACCAACGACTGTCTCCTTTACACACCAAAGGTCCTCCACTGTCACCCTAAATCACACGCATGAAAAGTTAGCAAAGTTACCTGTAACTTTTGTGTTTGCTGTGGCTGTAATTCAAATGAATATAGACATTTGTTATTTAATTCAGCGCACACAAATAGCTTAGTGAATTCACGCCAGACTTGACCGATTGTCATAAAATAGCCTCACCTGACAGGAATCTTTGCCTCCTTCCAATGTCCCAGCACAAATCATATTACTGGTCACTGCACCTCTGTATACTGATGCGGTGTTGCACACCTTTGTGTCAATGATGTCCACATTCACTTCCATTAGGTCCCTTGAGACCTTTCCTTTTATTGGAAACAATAAAAGTGAAATATGAGTGAGTGAAATATGCAAGTAATGCCTAAGAACAGATCAAATTTCACATTTGTGTGCAGTATCATAGCAACTGTTACAAATTTGTTGGATTTTATTTCACTACATTTTTAGATTATTCAAATAATCTCCCTCATGTGCGCAGTGTCTTATTCAATTAATGATTATTTACATGGTTAATATACAAGCTGCTGACGGGCTACTTGTGTTCGTTTAATGACACTGACAATGTCACTAAACGAGCTACCCTCGCTTTTATGCAGCTTTCAAGTCAAACTCCACATTTCCAAAACCCGTTAACATGCAGGCCTAAACAGTGGCACTTATTGGTCAAAGTGACACATTTTGTTTCCAAAAGGCTCTAACCATGCCAAAACACTTAAAATATGAAACAAAAGCCAATTATTGCCTTCGAATAACACAATTTGCTATCAGCTGTATGAACTCTTTCAATCAATAATCAGATAATGGACAAGAAAATACAGCACTTTCTGAATACCCTCAGTGTAGCCCAAGGGTATTCAAAGTGGAGAGCTCGCCCTTCTCAGAAAAAAAAACAAACAGAACTATTCCCCCCCAAACGACATTTGCTATTATTTTTGTAAACATTTTGCTGTTTCTACGCTTCACGTTCCACTCATACGTTTCACTGTTGTAGGGTTTACTTGACTCAGCAATGTGCTATTATGGACTTAGCGAGATAGCAAATCTATAGATAGTTTATTTTTCATTGAAACGAGTTACAGCATTTTTTTTTTTTTTACCTGATCCTGCCCGAGTGCTGCCAAAACCAGACGTCCAACACCTGGTTCCCTGTGGAAAGTCCTGGCCATTGAGTGGAAGGCAGGCTGGCTGAACGTTATCTGCAAAACGCAAATGCATTTAACTTCAGTAAATTCATCAGTAGCTTTGTGCTTCCTTGAGGAAATTAAAGGACCCACAGTGTGTTTTAAAAGCTCAAAGTGAGACTAGAAAAAGCAGAGGTTTACCTGTAAGGGAAGCACATTTTGCTAGTAACGCTTCAACAGCACTGTACCGTATACTTTTTAAAATGCAACAGACCTTCACAGGACAATTACAATTTTCTCTGAAGTTGTCTCAGGCAGTTTGGTTGTCTGACAGACAATCAAATTACATAATGGAGGTTATTTGTACTGTACCTGTCATGCAAAATCCCAATAAAATACACACAACAAAGACATAAATGTCCTCCGAGACTCCATATGTACTATTTAACTATTACTATTTAGACACTTCAATCGCTGGAGTCTTCAGTGGTAGTGGCTTCTTTTTTAATAATACAAAAAGTTTCCTAATGCTTCAAAAGATTTCTCAAAAAAGCAGCACTATGAGGTAAAAATTACTCTCACCCTTAAAAGTAACTTGAGATGAAAGCTTAAGAAGAGCAACGTCGTAGTCATTGGTCTTGCTGTTGTAGTTCTCGTTGAGTATGATCGTCTGAACCAGGTAGGGCTGAGTTAGTTTATCCAGAGACACAATTCCAGCATACACTTTCCAGTTTTCAGCAGATCGATACTCCCTGTGGTGACAGGAAAACGAAATACATTTTTCACCGTCAAAGAAGTTGACTGGTCACGGTTAATTTCAAAATCTCAGTTTTCCATGAACTCAAAAGATAAATACTGTTACGATGTTCTGCAGTTTTAACGTAGCTCACAATTTCTGTTTCACTCACTCAGGGAAACAATGAGCAGCGGTCAGCACAAAATCCGGTGAGATCAGGACACCACCACAAACGTGGGATCCTTTGAACTGAAGCGACACCTGCCAAGGCCACTGACCCAATTTAGCCACAGTGCCCCCGATGATCCGGGATGTAGACGGCTGTTTTCCACAGTCTTAGGAAGAGAAAATTGCATCGGAAAAATATTTATTTATTCAAGGTTGATTTATTAGTCTTTTTTTTGTTCAACTGATGTAGAATCGTAAAAAGTTGCCCCCTTGAAGTTAGCGTCAGTTTGTCATTTTATGTTCTCAGTTGGTCTTATTTTAGTGACTCATTCACCCCCTTTGTCATAAACTTCAGTGGTATCAGTCCTTAGCCACTCCTTAGCATGCTCCTTGCTTCCAGGTATGCCTACATGTATTCCCCACACTACAGTGTTTGTTTTGCTTTGCATGGCTAACATATTTATGCAGGATTTTATGGGTACTGGTTTCATGGTGGAGCTATATTTGGCTTTCAGACATGGCTTTGGATATTCCTGTCACGCTGTCTGAGGGACTTTCCAAGTGTTATGACTTCATTCATCAATAAAATGTGCCTCTTCATTGACTGACTTCACAAAGTTGCTCTAAGGTGTCTGCACGACTGTTTGGTTGTTTCATCTGTGCTTCCCTTTGATTTACTGGGAACTTATAAATATACACTGGTTTTCCCTGATTTTCCTCTGGAGAGGCGTCACTCACCTCATCTCCATGCAACGTTTAAGCAGGTATAGCGAATGGATTGGTAATATTTAGGCCTGCATTCATGTATTGGACCACACTTGGACTGGCAAGTGATCAATTTGACAACTAATTTAGGTCTAATCTGGATCTAAAATGGTTTAAATTGTCGAGTACATGCAGAAACAACAGGTGGTTGCAGGCGGCTAGAACAACAGTACCAACCAAAGCAGTGGAAGAAGGTGTCATGTTAGCAGATGGGTAAGTAGTGTGAGAAAAAGCAGGGAAATGAAAGCATAAACATTGGCACAGTTTTCCCCCCTATAAATCATTTTAAACCTTTGCAGTGTTTTTATGAGAGCTCCTATTCAATATTTAAATTTCAAAACTATTAATGTGACAAGAAAAAAAAAATAGTTAAGTGAAACTGTGTGAGCGCAAGGTTTTACATGAGTTAAAACAATGAAGGGAAGAAAATGGAAGTTGTTATGTGACTGTAAGAACAGATGGAGGCTTCTTACCCACACACTGCAGGGAGACGATCTTCTTGTTTGGACAGGAAGAACTGCAGAATGCAGCAAGAAATGCATGCCAGTTACCATAAGTACACGTCTACAAGGAAACAGTTTGAGCATGACCTGATGAACCAGTTTACCTGATAGTTAAGAGGCCCTGAATAAGAGAAGGTGAATTGCTGGTCAGTTTTAAAGCCCTGGATGGATTGAAATTAATTTCTTCACTTAAGTAAGACCTGAAGAAGGAAAAACAAAAAATTACTCAGACAACTGAGAAAGCAAACCAGCCAACACAGCAGAAATTTCATCAAATCAGCCCCTGATTGGTGCTGGAAACTGACTCTGGTTCTGTCCAGCTGAGAGACAACAATCATTTCTACAATGTTCAATTGAAGTCTAAGCACACGGGCAGCAGGGGAGGAGAAATTAAATGGAGCTCTGTGGGTATGATGTAGTTTGCAGACTGAAAATCTAATTCTCACTGATGGCTGCTGTAACTGGATCTGATGAGAGAGGTTTAACCCTTGTGTTGTCTTGCCGGTAAAAAGTGACCCATTACCATGTTTACCTGTATAAAAAATACCCTAAACTACCTTTTTCAGACATGAAATTTTATTACTTTTCCTAAATTCATCCTGTCATTAGAAAATGACAGGATGGAACATTTTGTGTTCAGTGTGGGATGTTCTTCATTTTATGTTCAACACGGGGAAGGAAGAAATAGATGTTATTCAGCTTGTGTTGAAGATGTTCATCACGAAAGCATCTTTATGAGATAAACATCTCCATCTCATGGGGATGTTCTTCATCTTCAGTTCAATATGGGGTGGGAAGGACAGAATGTTACTTGGCTTATGCTGAAGATGTTCAACATAAGAACATCTTATAAGCTCAACATCTTACACACCTAAACAGAATGTTAGGATCACATGAGGGTTAAATAGTACTTGAATAAATCTCTGTCACTGTAAAGTGTTTTGTTAAAACTGAAATTTGTTTACTGTCTTAATCCGAGCTGTGAGCAGACACGGTCAGCATAATCCTTGTTCCAGCCACTGTAACACAGTGGTAGGAAGCGTCCATCTTGGGCTGTTTTCACCTCCAGGGTGTTGCTCTCTCCGAATCGCACTATAAAAGACATGGAGAAAGACTGAATGGTTATGTAGTTTGTTTATTTGTTAGCTTGGTTTTTATTTTTGGAGAAAAGGGGCATTTAGGTCACCTACTTCAAGTTATTTTTGCACACATTTACAACCATAAACATGTCCTTAAAGAGACCCAAGGACATGTTTATGTACACTAACCCAAGTTAGTATACAAAACACATACTGCCTGAGCGTACATAATGTGCAACTTTCCACTCTTAGCATTTATTTTATTATTCTCATTGGTTCATAGTTTGAAAAAAAATTTGAACAGAAATCACTTTATAACAGTGTATTTTGATAACAACCTGGCTGGTGAAGTCTGATTGTGTGCCTGTGTGTATTCACCACAGTTTGTTTCGTCGGAGCCCAGTTGGCAGTCTTTGGTCGCATCACACTGGACAGTGTCGTTGGAGCAGGTGTCATGCTGAAGCAAAACATCGTCTTGGTCAAGATCCTCTTTGCTGTTGTCATCATCATCGTATGCATCCGCTAATGCCTTGGTGCCATAATAAACTGTGAATGTTAAAGTGGAGATTATTAATTACTGAAAACAACAAAAAAAAAACAATAAACTGTAGTTTAAATGAAAATGGAACTGCTGTGTGAGAACAAGCTGTTACAAGCTGTGCACATGTTTTGTTCATCTAACTGGGTTTGCCCTGGCAACCAAATCGATCAAAACAGTGTCACAAAAAAGAGAAGGGAAGACTTTATCAGCCGAAGTTCCTTTTGTTTGTTGTATTCTATGTGACCTGTTTTTCGTACTGTATGACCAATGTGCTCAAACATTTCTGGGTAAGAAGAACCACTATTGCTAAAACCAAATGAAGCCCAGAATTTTAATGTTTTTAATGTTGTGACTTTACAAAGCAAAATAACAATGTATCTTTTCGAATGTGTCATACCAAAACACAAAATAATCACGATACCGTTAGCTTAGCATGTACAAGCAAATTGCACTGCACAAAAACATTGTGAACAGGATGCGTGTTCTTTGAAAGCTATCAGCTGCGTCCTTTAAAAAAAGGAACTTTTCAGTTCACACATTGTCAGAAAAGCACCATTAATTTTTACAACATAAACCATGTTGTACTGATGAATGGCTGTGTGCAATTTATCAAGGGGTTTGTTGTCAAGGTGAAAATATCCTGATGAATAAACCCTGATCCTGTTGATTTTGTACAAACTCTGAATTATTTACTCAAGTTAATAAAATAGGCATGAAAAAAATAGAGAGAAGCAGACAGACATATGCATGTCTTTAGGCTATGTGTGTCATGGTTTAAAATGGCATCAGTGCTATATTGGAGGAGCCAATTAACATTTATGACTACATGCACTCATGTACATGAATAGACAAACTTTACCTCCAAGCCATATAGCGACTCCCAGCAGAGCAAGCACCAGTAGAGCCGCCGCTGCCGCCTTGAAGAACTGAGCCTGGTTTCTACAGGAGTTCTGTTTCTTCTTAGGCACTGGACAGAAACCGAGAAGTCACAGATTAAAAAACAAAAACATAGATCTTTATAGTTTAGACTTGTTTAATCTCGACAGCTGTAGATTTTACTCACATGAACTGGGTGCAGTGACTGGGGGCGGAACAATGGGTGGGGGATACTGGGGGATATAATGGGGATGGTTTGAGAGTGTCAGCCCTGGGTTAGAGCCATACACCACTTCTTCATTTGGCCTGAGGGGGGGCTGAGTGTGTAGACCAAGAGAGTAGTAGGGAGGAGGAGGTGCGTCCTCAGAAAGAGACAGAGGAGAATGTAGCAAACATATTAAATTGCGTTTGTTCATTAATATGAAATTTATTCTTGAGAAAGTATAAATTTGTGGTAAATATAACACAAAAGAAAACAATTTGTCCCTTGCATTTTGCTGTCAAGACTGATACTACAACATTATTTTTCATGCAAAGAACCACAATATCAAGTATATATTTGAGTCCACAGCGGAATAATAAGCTTGAAACACAAAAACTGAACGCATCTCGGCAACTAAAACAAGAGGATCAGGAATTCCTTAGAGATTTTCTTTCCACCGCTTTTTCCATTCTCTTTTGCTCACACTTTCACAAAGCCATGTCAGAAATTCCCAACAAAAGCCTGAATCAATATTTGGATTTTTCGGAAAGATTGGGTGATGTCAGCATACAAAGGACAGGAGATAAGAAGGAATGGAAAACAGAGACTGAGGATGGAAAAGGAGAAATTGACATAGGTTTTCCAGCAAAGTTTACAAGGTTGATTAAAGATCTTTTGCTTTACATAGCCCTTTTTTCATAAATGCCGGGGAAACAAACTATAAGGAGACAAGAGGAGAACAGCGAGAAGTGACGGGAGATATCGTGAGTGGAAAGAAGGATCCAGCGAGTATGACTGATAATGAGAAACTTAAATACTGAGGAGGTTCAATGCAGAAGGAAACAGACTTAGGAGAAGGAGAGAGAAAGTAGCTCAGGAGACAAAAGAAGGTACACAGGGGACCAGGAAATAAATCTAACAATAAAGAATAACCAGACTAAAGAAACCTAACAAAACAAAAGTAACAAAGAAGAACTATGAGAAATAAACATAACCAGAAACACCAAGAACTGGACTAATTGAAAACAGGAACGAGACAGATCTAACAAAAATAATAGAAGTAAACAAAACTCAAAACCAAGTCAAAACAACCCCAGATATCACAACACACTTAAATGCATTTTATTAAGCTTTTATGTGGTACGTTAACACTGCAGAGTATAATTCTGAATTGAAAGTAAGATTCTCTGATGTTTATTCTTTCTGTACAGGCAAGGCCCTCAGTCAATACCCTATTCAACCAACTTTCACTGTAAGTGCATATTGAAAATGGCTTAACTTCAATCACACTGAAAGAATCTGAAGCAGTTTTCAACTCTATGCACATATTTTTGGTTGGCTGTCAGTCTTTATGTTAGTTGAGCTCTTCCAACATTAATGTTTTCAATCTCTATTCCTTTGTATGTTGAAGGCCGTTGTCCTGCTGGAAGTTGAACCTCTACCCAAGTATTAAATCTTTAACATCTTAAAGGTTTTCAAAGAGTACCCTGCATTTACCTCCATCCAGTGTTTTTTTTTTTTTCATGTTTCCAACACATACTTTGACAGTAACATTGTCAATGAATGGCTGTCGTGAGATGTTGATGACTTTTCCTGTACATGTTTATCAGAGTATGTGGGGCATAAATGTGTTTTCAGAGACAACTTGCTACTTTTGTGTGCGAAATCAAGATCTGACCAATAAATAAGAAAATCCACCTAAAAACATGTGTTTTCTTATAAAATCTATTTCCTATCCAAACATTTCGGGACTATGGTTCTGTTTTGATGTTATGTTTTTTTTTTTTTTTTTTTATCATAAGCTTACCTTAAAGCTCTGAAAGGTAGGATAACTTAAGCAAGTGTCCTATAAAAGAAACTTTCTCAGGGGGGCGTGCTGTGGTGGCGGAGGTGTCAGCACGCCCCACGTTTGGAGGCCTCAGTCGTCGACGCGGACGTCGCGGGTTCTACTCCTGGTCCCAGTGACCTTTGGCCAAATGTCTTCCCCCCTCTTCTCGCCCTATTTCCCGTCTGCCTACTGTCGAAAATACGACCCACTAGCGCCGCAAAAACTCTTCGGAGAAACAAAATGATTAAAAAAAAAAGAAAGTTTCATAAATTCACAACATTTTACTGATCCTGAGTCGCGTGACAGTCAAATTGAAAACTAAAATTCTTGTAATGTTTCATGTAATGTGACTCAGCCTTTTTGAGCACAAGTTATCACAACTATTTATTCCCTTGTTGGCTTCAGTGTTTACAGAAGGTCATGAATGTGACCGGACAGGTTTGTGCTCTGTAGTTTCTCTGCTCTAAATGAGGTTGACTGTACACAACATTTTGTTTTGTAGCTTTGGAAAAACATTTTCCAGGTATTGTGTCCCTGCTGCATTTATAGTGTTTGGCTTCCAACCAAACACTATGAAGAGTTAAGGTTAATTGGTCTTTCCAAATTCTACCTAGGTGTGAGTGTGTCAAGAGTTGATTTTATATTTTTTGTCCATTACTTAAATGTTTGAACTAATTTTTTCTTCATCATTATTGCACTTTCATAAACTCTTCATTTTCTTTTAAATTATTTTAAGTCTTATTTTTTCCTCTTCAAAAACTAGAACATTGTGTGGTATGGCATTGTATTCCAATCACAAAAGGTTTAATTCAAACTACATTTTCACACGTTTAATTCTGAATGATTAATCCATAGGTTTGTACATTAACAGGATGTGTTGTGCAGTAACTACATCATATTATCTGGATAACTAAAAGTTGTGTTTTTTGAGGCATTTGAAACTGTCCAAATTAAGCTACTGAAAATCCCATGAGAAATCTTGCCTGGAAAGCGTAAAATTGGTCTTTTTCACATCATAAAAAGTTTGTTTTCCAAAAACAAAATACATAAATGAACTTAAAACTGAATTTAAGACAGAATCCTTCACTGGGTCTGCTGCTTTGCAGGTAAATCATCATCCATTACACCCCACATGGGTCCACAGACAAACAGCATTCTACGCAGGTTTAGAAAAAGATTCTATCCAGCAAAACAAACGTCCACATTTTGATTCTGATGAGCTTCACAAAATATTGAAGAAAAGATAAAAATCGAGATAAAAACCTACCACATCTCTCTTTGCCATTGGATTTGGGACAGTAACGACTTGAGCGTGGACGTAAAAGAAAGTGGGTGGAGCTTTTTCACAACCAGGTTATCTCTGTTACAGCAGTAGTCAGAACCTGGTGGTGAAACATTAAACTCCTCTGTTCGTCTTTCTCCGTTTTATGTGAAGTTGGATTTTCAACAAACTGAAACATTAACTATAAGGGTTGCTCTTTGCCGTCCCTCCTTACGGCCTCCCACTTTGTTTGAGCAGTTCATTCCTTGGTTCACAGAAATAGGCGTGCCCAGCAGTTCCTCACCTGCCGGGCCAGTTACACTGGTTTCACAGTGTGACTCTGCATGATAGTTCAGATTACTTCAGCTCAGCTGACAAAGATACCAGCCTCCATAAAAAGAACCAAAGTAATTTTTTCATTCATTTCATTCATTTTATTTTATTTTGGTAAACTGTCCACATTTCCAGAAACAACAACAACAACAACAACAAAAAAAAAATAAATAACAATAAACAATAGATGACCCACAGTTTACCAAAAAAGGAATAGGCTGAAGCTAAGCTTATTCTTGCCTACCCTGTTTTACCCTATAACCTACCAGGATATTTCCATAATACATATATAAATCTAAATAATAACGTAAAATTTTATTATTTTACATCTTAAAGCTCTTTTAAAGTTTCCATAATACATATGTAAATCTAAATAATAGCGTAAGATTTTATTATTTTACATCTTAAAGCTCTTTTAAAGTTCACCAAAAAAGGACATAACTTAAATTCATCATTCAGTTCATTCCACAATTTCACACCAATAACTGAAATACATCTGGACTTTATCTGGCTCTTCTCTTTTGCACATTCAAATATAAACAAACCTCGCAAATTATATTTATTCTCTCTTAACTTGAATAATTTCTGAATACCTAAAGGAAGACTTTTATTTAATGCTTTAAACATTACTTCCAGAATTTTTATATAGACAATATCTTTAAATTTTAAAATATTACTTTGACTAAAAAGTTTATCCGTTGGTTCCCGATATCCCACTTTATTAATAAGCCTAACAGCTTTTTTTTGCAGCTTAAGTAAAATTTGAGTAGCTGTTTTATTTGCATTTCCCCAAATTTCTGAGCAATAAGACAAATAAGGCATAACCAAAGAAGAATAAATAATATGCAACCCTTTAACATTTATTAAATCTTTTATTTTAAACAATATTCCAATAGTTTTTGCAACTTTATTTCTAATATATTGTATATGAGGTTTCCAGCTAAGTTTATTGTCCATAATAATTCCTAAAAATTTTGTCTCATAGACTCGTTCAATTTCAACTCCATTTATGCATAACTGTACATTATGATAAACCCGATTACCAGAGAATACCATAAATTTAGTTTTTCCTTCATTTAACGACAACTTATTATAATCAAACCATGTTTTCAACTCTAGTAGCTCTTTTTGTACTATTTTAATTATTTCATCCATATTTTTTCCCGAAAAAAATACATTAGTATCATCTGCAAACATTATAAACTTTAAAGTACTTGATACTGCAAAAATATCATTTAAATAAAGTATAAATAATTTAGGTCCTAGAACTGAGCCTTGAGGAATGCCACATGTTACTTTGTCTATTTGTGATTTTGTATTATTAATTTGTACATATTGTAATCTATTACTCAAATAGCTTTTTAACCACTGATATGTAACCCCCCGTAGGCCATACAATTCACATTTTCTTAACAACCGTGCATGGTCAATAGTGTCAAATGCCTTGCATAGGTCAATAAAAACACCTACAGTATTAAGCTTCTGATCAATTGAACAAACAAACAAACAAACAAACAAACAAACAAACAAACAAAAAAAACACCTCAAAATACTGAATGGCATAGCACCAAGATACATTATGGATGTGCAGTTTTATCAACCATCCAGACCAAATCTAAAACAATCCTCGAGAAAACTGCAAAGCAGCTGAAACACAGTTCTTTTTAATCACGACTGAACGCACCTGTGTAGAGTTTCTTTTGAATCATAGTAAAATTTCAAACATATTTAATGTGTATTGATTTTTACAAATGTCAAGTGCCAATTGTTGGTTTTCACTTTATCCATGAGTTTGACGCTTTCCCAGTGTAAAACACTTTGGACTGCCATGTTGTTGAAATAAGCTATACAAATAGCCTTGATTGATATGCAAGATACAAAGTGAATTTGTATAGTTGGAAGTTGCTTGGCCCTCTCTCCAGGAGACAATGGAAACTAAGTTAAGCCAACATGCAAATCATAGTCCATTCACTGGGGAAACTTGAAGACTCCAGTCAGACTCTAACCCAGAATCTTACCTGTTGTGAACAGAATCTTCATAAACAATTCAAATCGTGACCGTGGTTCTCAATTTTGGGTAACATTCAGCATCAGATACCGATAAGTGTCTAAACAATTGACTGGGTTTCTTAATCTAGCTCAACTTTAATTTTAAAGTCTAGGTTCTGGAAAAGTCCAAAATCATACCAGATGCTATTGAGGACAGAGACGAGAATTAAAGGGCAAAAAATAATTGTACTCTGAAGAAAAAGATTAGGCCTTTCAGCTTTAGCCGGAAAAAACATAAATTGCTCATCAGTCAGAGTCCACAACACTGCATCGGGTCCACAGCTAAGAGTCCACAGTTTCTACCAATTCAGGCAGGGCAGCTCTCCATAAAATGAGGTTCTTGATTCAAAGGTAGCTCACCTTCAGAGAGTCCACAGAGATGTCAAAATATAGCATTCATTTGGTTGAACAACACTTCAGTTTAAATTACAAGACAAGTGTTTTATCTTTACCTCAAGCTTCAAGCTTGTTTTCAAGGGAAAAAAAACAAACAAATATACTGTTGCAGTTAGTAACAGTATATTACTAATTGCAATATTAGTAATATATACAACATATTACTAATATATGTCAAGTGCAATATATTTACATAAGATGCGCAATAAGATCTGCATCTTATTGCGCATCTTATTGTGCAATAGATGTTTTAATCTTATTGCACAAAACACAAACTCATTAAACTGTACAAACCTTTGTTTTGAAAGTATAAATGGGTCCAAAGCTTGTGTTCTGGTGGGCACCTATTGTGGCTGGTATAATACTGAGCTAACAGGTTTAGCCTCACGACTGGCAACAAAAGGAAAGTTCAAGTTGTAATTTAGTTTGATCAATAAGAGGTTTTACTAATTGCTGAACACTTTGAATGCGCCACTGTGTGTAGAAAGGTCTGAAAGTTCAAAAACCTTTCAAACAGACCTCTCAGTCAGACAGAGAAACTGAGGAAATGGGAAGTGACATGACTTGCTGTCTCTCTTTATATTCTCTGCAGGAAAGCTACAACAATGCAGTTTGGTAACCAGGTGCAGCTGCTGAACCGTGGATTATGTGTGTCTAGAAAAGAGACGGGCCAAACCGTACTTACTACTGACCCCAATTACACTAGAAAACCATTCACTTTTTCTCTGAGAAAATGAAATCTTTTGTTTTTTTGAATTGTGATGACGTTGAGGAATACTACGTTGTTTTCCGAGTACATATCCTTACATGCACTTCATGTCAAAGGTAACTGTGCTGTTAATTACAGCTAGACTATATTCTCTTGAAGTTAGACCCAATATTTGTGGGATTCCCACTAGTTGTGTATTGCTATTACAATAAATATCACAAATATTGTGGTAAGATTGTGGTAAGACTGGACTGAAAAAAAATATTATGTGGAAACTTCAAACTTTATTTTGTTCATATTTTACATATGAAAAACAAATACACTGCCAAAGAAAAACAAAACAATACATGTTTTTTTTCATGTATCTTCTTTTTTTTCATGTTTTTTTTACATGAAATAAAACATGTTTTGTTTTTCTTTGGCAGTGTATTTGTTTTTAATATGTAAAGTATGAACAAAATCCAGTTTGAAGTTTCCACATAATAGTTAATGAAAATGTAAAACAAAATGGGCTGCACAGTGGTGCAGTTGGTAGCACTATTGCCTTTCAGCAAGAAGGTCCTGGGTTCAATTCCCAGCCCGGGGTCTTCCTGCACGGAGTTTGCTGTTTCCTGTTTATGTGTGGGTTCTCTCCGGGTACTCCGGGTTCCTCCCGCAGTCCAAAAACATGACTGTTAGGTTAATTGGTCTTTCCAAATTCTACCTAGATGTGAGTGTGTCTGTTTGTTTCTGTGTTGCTCTGCGACAGACTGGCGACCTGTCCAGGGTGTACCTTGCGTCTCGCCTGGAACGCAGCTGGAGATAGGCACCAGCAACTCCCAACCACACTATTTGTTCATTCTTTGTTGTTGTTGCTGATTCATAATGAAAAAAATAAATATGCTCATGAAAAGTGTTTTGGTGCTTCATTTGTCTTTAAAGAGGAAAATTTCTAAAGTTAACTGCTTTCCAAAATCTTGACCCCTCATCCACCACTAGAGGGCAGCATTATTTTATTACCAGAGGGATATGCCTGAATTAATAAAATCCATCCTGTGTACAGTTTTCTACTTTCTATACACCCACAAAATTAGTGAGTATCTGGTGAATTCATATTACTCTTGGATCATTTAGGTTTGTTGAATCTAAATGAACCTGAATATAAAGACAAGTTATGGCACGTATATGATAATTATTTTCTTTTGCATGATTATTAACAATGCGATATTTGTGCTGTGTCCACTTTAATAATTGTATGTCAGTATATAAAGTATATACAAGTCGCTGATGACATGTAAATTTTTCTGCAAAATGCCAGTAAATGAAGTTCATCGTGTGACTTCATTTACTGTTGAATAAAGTCAGAAGGGGAAGTTGAACTGCTATCAGCGCAGTCAATCTAAGTTTTAGTTCTATAACCATGAAGATACTTTTGGTATCAGCTGACCTTTCTTACTTTCTAACTCATGCTGTGTATTTCACCCAGGGAAATAATATGTCGGAAGATTACTATTCAAAATCAGAAGCGCTCTAAAAATAATACTACTAATATGGGCACAGTGACACATCTGCTGCAACTAAAGCCAGATCAGAAGTTATTAATATGTCAAAGCAAAAAAAAAAAAGAAAAAAAACAAAAAAGAAATGATAAGTATGACTGTTTCACCCTTCTGATCCAAACTGTCACCCTCAGAAGAATGAGATTGCTTAGAATAGCCAACAAACACCCAGGAAATAGGGTGAATCATACGTCACAATCTGCTGGAGCACCGGGCCTCCTTTCCATAGAACAAAACAGCTCTTACATCATGGACTGAAAGACTATTGAGCAAGAAGGAGACAGCTCCAAAAGAGCTATAAAAAGGCTTCATGGTCAGACCGCCAAAGACTGTACAATTTTAATACAATGACATTTACGCAAGAACCATTTTTTTAAACTGAGAAAATTGCACCTTATATCAAGCGAAGGTAGTTCCACTTACAGTGCCAGTGGTACAACTTCAGAAATGGAATAACAAAGAGGCAAAAACACAAAGTCTTCAATTTCACATCAAGTCAGCATCTTTTGGACACTTGTACACTATTTTGTGCTCCAACAAAATATGAAAAAAAAAAAAAAAACTGGTGATGGATCATGTGGGATAAGAGTAATTTTATAGAATGGCACAAAAATGAACCTTTCTGAATATAATTTAATTCTCAAAACGCAATGCGTGAAAAATTAAATCTGTCAACTCTTAACGCTTGAGCGTTGACCTTTAACCTTAAACTTAAATGTCCCAGAGCCTGTGGTTTAGGTAAGTAAGATGGCCAAGTTCAGAGGTAAACAAACACTGTCAAACTAAAAGGCCAAAGTTAACCCTGAGCCTTTATATGACAATGCCATTTTGATGAGTCATCCTGCCGCCTTTGCAGTAGTTTTGTTTTTTTATTTTACATTATTTGCACAAACATTGCCTAAGGTGTAATTTTCTGTAATTGTTCTTAATACACAGATCATACAGTAAACACAAGGTTTCGGTCAACTTTCATCACTTTTTCTTCAGCATAATTTTGTAGTATGGTTTTGAAAGGCCCAATGAACGCTTCAATAGTTATGTGTACGTCATGCCCTACCACCACTAGAGGCTGCTGTGTTACATTCTCTGCCAATAATATTTGGAAGCCGTGGGGAAATCTCTCGGAACAAATAATAAGTAAAAAAAAAAAATCCCCCTTGTCTGAAAAACCTGTAGATAATCTCTCACATTTTCACAAGGACTACCCACATTTGACATTTACTCAGTATCTCTCTGTCCAAGCACCAGACAGAGTGACACCAGTGAGCAACAAAACTATTTTGTCTTTTTCATGACTCCTACCAGGAAGTAAAACTTGAAAATAAAAAATTCCATTTGAGGAGGAGGTGAGAAGCCACCTCTCTTTACTTAAGAGAAATGTTGTTTCTCAGAAATGAAAAACAACAAATTATATTGGAGAACTCAAAAAAACTAAATGAAGTTCTGCGAAGCCCGAAGGGAACTTCTCTACTGTTCTATGATTAAAATAATAATGAGCTACTTTGCATTTTCACTAGTTTATTAAGGAAGTATTACAAGAATCGCTGAATCACCGCTCAGTCTGGTGTAATTTATGTTAGGTTACATAATAGTTCTAACCATTGTGCTGTTGCTAAAGATGAGGATGCCCAAAGTCCAGTGATTGAGGAAAAATATCTTGCACGTTTTAGATGCATCCGTTGTGCTACCTTAATCAATTAAATGAATTATTTCATCAGCATGTGTATTTAGCTCTGCAGAGCAGAGTCTTGGTAATGTGCAAATCATTTGGGCCAAGAGTGTTGGAGAAGGAAAACAACAAAAAGCAGGATAGCATTTTTGGGGGGTCTGGACTTGGACCCCGAGGTGTTAAAATATCAGCTTGGGTTTACACTCTTGGTAATAAAAACATGCAGTCTTCTGTTAGCACAGTGAATAACACTAATTACATTCCAGCTAACATAATGGTGTTACCAACAGGTTATTCTTTCCACATTGGTATTTCTGAACATGAATAGCAGATAGAGTTAACTACCGTATTTTTCGGACTAAAAGCGCTACTTTCTTCCCACGCTTTGAACCACGCGGCTTACAACCCGGTGCGGCTTTTCTGTGGATTTTTCTTCAACCACCAGGGGGCTCTTTAGCAGAAAGTGACTCATTGAAAGTCAAAATTGGAAATAAAACAAGAGATTTATGAAAGCGCTCATTTTAACTTAGAACAAGCACATGCTAGCAGCAGGGACGACGGAGAAATTTCTTCAAACTCATACCCCCTCATCATGGAAACAACACACAGAAAAAAACGCCTCTTTTAAGTTGAGGAGCACAGGAGAGAAATATAGTAAGGTGCGGTACTGGTATTAGCAACATGTTAGTTACAAGTTGCTGCTTATGCTAGCATGTTAAATATGCTACGATTATGCTAACAAATTATCCCAAACTAGCCTATCACATATGGACAGTCGTAATCACATAGCCTAACTTTAAACATTTAAAGTGTCACTGACACAATGAAACCGCTTAACAATGCGGAACTTGTTTGAATTAAGCCAGAATTGAATGAATAGGTTTGTTCATTACCATTCAGTAGCTTGGAGGTGACAGCTGTCCAGTTCCAACCGTTCCTGCCCAGAAACGTTGGAGTCATTGTTGATTCTTGAACTATGTGGCTCAAAACATAGAGTTGCAGTCTGTCAGTGGAACCGGCTCCCTCTTCTTTTTCCCAACTTGCTTCTTTCTCCAAAACTTTTCATTGGAATAAAAAATTCCCTTAATAAAATTGCTTCCAGCACTGTTTGGTGAATTGTAAAAGTATTCACACCAATAACTTTTTCACATTATGTAAGAGTATAATGTACAATTTACAATGTACTATGCTATTCACATTTTGTAATAGTATATTACATTGAACGCTATGTTAGCTTGTGTTACTTGTGTTTTTTGAGTTTATGCAACTTCAGGTCAACACAAAGATTGCATAGCAGTGGAAAGTAGTTTTTTGAATCTTTTTTGCAAAAACAAAAAATGTGAAGGTGTGGCGAGCTTTTTTTTCCAGCTGCATGTCTTTTGTGGTATGTCTCAACCCTCTTTGAACGTCATAGTTTAATAGAAAACCAAGCTATTGTTGCTGCTGCGGTATGTTTGTATTACTTCTTCTCTGTGTGAACCTGCAGGCCAGTCTTAAGTTTTTATGCAGCCTCCAACAGCTTTCAGCCTGTATTTATCTCCATCCATCTTCATTAACTCAAACCAATCTGACTGTCCTTCCTGAAGAAAATGATTCCATGTTGCTATCATCACAATGCTTCACTGTAGAGAGATGGTATTTTGAGAGTGTAAGTTTTCCTCCACAGTCAGTACTGCATGTAGGCCATGCAGTGCTGGACCCCTTTCTACATTTTTATATCCCTTCAAAACACGCAAGGTTCAAGGGGTATATTTACTTTTGCAAGGCACTATTTGTTAAGGTTATGATGTAATTCTACATTAGAATGATGGTAATTTATGGTGAAAAGGACCCACATGGATCCAAGTAATGAATAAGGGGTCATCAATAACAAGTCTTCTGAGACAAACATACAAAACACATCTGCAATGCAGCTGAGCATGAATGAGGCTTTTCTGATGTAGCCTGTGACTGGTAAATTCAGATAGAGAGTATGCAAACTTACACATAGTTATCTGCAGGTAAACAAAGTCTAAAATCCACCTCCCTGAATACATTTGAATTGACTGCGTTTGTTTTATTTCTGTAAACTTGTGTAGAAAGAAGTAAGATAAGACATAAAAATTCCCCCACAATGTAGTGCTACTTTTCATGAAATAATAATGATGAAAGTCATAAAAAAAAAAAGTGAAAGGGGTATTCCCAATACTTTCCTCTTTCTGACTGAGTGTTTGTACAGTGAGATGGCAGAGTAGCCTGTGAACTGTGACTGTATGGAAAGGAAAAAAAGGCAAAAGGAAAAGAGGAAGTAAAGGCTGCGAGAGGAGGAGAGATGTGAAACCAGAAACCCCGTCACTGATGATGTCACAGCAGGAAACTCATCATCTCGAGGGCGGGGAGGGAGCAAAAGAAGATCTGGAGAAAGCGTTTTATTTTTTTCTTCATTTCGACAGCTGTCACTGAAGAGAAAGCCTCATCGCCGCCTTTGATAGTATTCTACACTGATAATGGTTTCAGGGATCCCTCACTGATCACTGGAATGAAGGACTTTGCTGGAAGCTGTTGAAGGATTCTGACTGAGTGTTTATATCCTTCTCAAGGGCGTGAAAATGGATAAGAACCATCAGCCACTGAGTTTGGTCTTGCTAATCCTATTCATCGGACATGTTTCAGGTAATTATAACCTTTACTTGATTGTACTGACTTTTTCAGTGTCTGGATGGCAAAATTTGATCATTTATAGTAGTAGTTAATACAGAGAGTGTTCATAAGTTGTGAAGAAAAACAAGTTTTTAAAGTTATTTTTACTTCTAAACTTTGGTGGAAAATTGTAAATGGAGTAAATATAGCATAAGTAAATCTTAATATATAAATTCAATTTTTCATCATTTTTATTGATCACACTTTGACTGATATTTACCCAAAAACTTAAATACTTAGTTGACCTTTGCGTTCAACTGGAATATTGTCTCTTTCTTTCTCGTGAATAGGACACACATAGGAAACGGTAATGCTCTGTTCCCCTTCTGAAAAAAATCCCCAGTGTCATTGCAAATCCTATGATTTTCAACTAGACTTCCTCTTTTCTTGTCTCTCCTCTTTGCAAGAACATCTAAAGATACCTCTTCTCAGCATATATTTAGCATAAATGTACATTGCAGATGTTTCCTCTTTACAAGTCATGTAAAAGCGATCAGTGATTGGAAACGTTAAAATGACTGTACAAGCAGATGCTTAGATTTTTAATTTTTTTTGTTGTTTTTGTCTTTTGAAACAGGATCGGCCATTCCACTGCCGAGAAATGTGGAAGTGCATATTTCAGAAGATGAAGTAATGGTTCAGTGGGAAAATCCTGAAAATGCTTCACCAGACACAGTGTATAATGTCCAAATGAAAAAGTATGTTGAAGTTGTTTTCAGATAGCGAATTGCAACTGGAGTTACACATTTCAGTAGCAGTTCAGCTTTTATAAGACTGTACCATCGGATTAGTCGCATTTTTCTCATTTATTGACGGGTGAAAATTCTGCCTTCAGGTATGGCACAGAACACTGGGATAATGTATCCAGCTGCATGGGGATCGCAAGAAACTACTGCATCCTTACTGCAGATATAAAAAAAAGAAATGAATATCAAGTTGGCTATCTCGTCAGAGTTCAGCTTGTCAAAGGAGATCAACAATCTGACTGGAATAAAGGGAAAAAATTTTTATTAAATGAAGGTAAGTATTTCAGTTAGGGATGTAGTAATTGTATCAAGATTAACTCAGCTTTAGTTGCAATAATTTTCAACTTCTTCTCTATTCAAAGTTGAATTGCAGCCTCCTTCCTTTAGTCTGTGGGCTACTTCCAGCACACTTACAGTCCATGTCCATGAAAAGCCCATCTTGAAAAAAATCTTTCCATATGGCGTTGTCTACACATTGCATTTGGAGGAAATTGATCAAGAAAACAAGGTGAGTCAGAGAAGTAGACAGGACATAGCCTTGTATAACCACAATATCACTTAAACTCACACATTAAAAGCAGTAATAAACTTAAAGAATATTGAGCAAAATCCACATACTTTACTCCAGATACGTAATTTTTCTTCTTTTATTGATTGCCAGACTACCACAGTTTACCTGGAAGATGATGAGGGGAGGAAGAAGACGTTCACTGGTCTCCAGTGGGGGAAAATGTACTGCATCAGCGTCGAAGTCAAAGCCAAAGGTGGTTCCAACAAAAGCAACATGTCTGAAAAACAGTGCTTGCTCCTCCCAGAGCAAGGTAAAGTAAATTGTTTACACTTACCAGAACTTACTTGGAGAACTTTTCAAAACTATTCAAAATCTTTTAACATTTTCACATTTTGTCACAATATAACGACAAATTTGTATCTATAAAGCCATCAATGTTACATAACCTTTTGAAAAAAAGATGAATTATAATGCTGTAAAAATATCTACAACAGAAAATTTAAGGTCATTTTTGAAAATCCACCAAATCCACCAAAATACATTTGATATTAGATTTTAAAATAAAATGTATAAGATGTATTCTCTTCTATAGGATGTGGATATTTGTGGAAAATGATGTAATAAGAAGTGTGTATAGTTTCCAAAATAATTAATCTCCATTTTGCAATACGCTAGGGAATAAGGGAAACACCAGACATAAAACCAGACTGTTTCAGTCTCATCTGGTCAGATGAAACCAGATGAGACTAAAACAGATTTTCATTTTTTGGCCTATTGCACACAAAGTATTATCCACAACTGAAAACTTACTGCACATCACTTGAACACACCATTTCTCTATTGTAAAACATGGAGATGATAGAATCATTCTGTAGGAAGTTGGTCAGAGTTGATGGAAAGATGGATGAGCAGAGTTAGTTTTGGAAGAATCTGCGAAAGACCTGAGACTTCAAGGCAGAAGTTCAGGAAAATGACCCTCATCATACAGCCAGAGCAAAACTATTTTTAGAGTGCATCGACTTGAAACTTGGTGCTCACAGATGCTTTGTTTTCAATTTGACTGAACTTGAGCTTTTTTGCTATGACTGAGCAGACATTTCAGTCTCTTGAGAGCAAAGCTGGTAGTGGCGCATCCGAGACGCGCCTCATCAATACACACTTATACAACTGAATCTTTGTTGAATGAATCAAATGCATACTCTACGTATGCATTTGATTTGGTCAAGCACATAAAATACAATGAAGTTTCTGTTTGCAACATTACAAAATGTGGAAAAGTTTGTTAATGAAGAAGAATTACCTCCATAACTCAAGATGAGACGATGGCATGTAATACAGCAAAACACATTCCCTAAAATTGCCTCAGTTTCTTGTGTTTGTATATTTCTGTCTTGAACTGGTCGGTTTGTAAAATGGAAATTTTGTTTTTCTTTCAGAATTTTACATCATAGCTGTATCATCCTTATCTATTCTTGGGACCCTGATAGTTGTTATGGTTGCTATCTGCATTCTGTTGGTTTACGTAAAGCGCCCTGCAAAAACGCCTGTAGCATTGGTAAGATTAAAGAAAAAAAAAAAACAAATGAAAATGGTTAAAACACGACATAGCTCATAATTTCTTTTCATCTTCTCTTTCCCGCTTCAGAAATCCCCTGTGAGTGGCTGGCAGCCACTTTCTGTCACAGAAGGGTCCATGGAGGTGGTCACGGACAAAGGATGGTTTCTTTCCAGTTACAGACCGGACGCAAAACCCGCAGTGAATCTCCCCGAGACCAGCCTTACAATAATAGAGGATGGCGAGGAGGAGAACAGGAGGACCAGCTTGGACAGTGGGGTCAGCGTAGAGCCGAACTCCGCGGCAGACAACAGAGGACAACGTCAAGAGAGACAAGAGGACAGCGGCTGCGGGAGCATGGGAGGCCCGGAGAGCTCAGCCCACAGTCACACAGATTACCCTACGCAGGATGAAAGCATGGACGCGGATGACGTCAGCAAGAGGGAAGACAGTGGGATGGGCTTGGGCTGCCCACACCATTCCTCTTTCTTGAAACTTGACAGTCAGGATACAAAATCTCTTGTCGAGACAGTCATTGTTGGGAACTACCGCACACAGAGCCCGTCTGAGATGCAGGTTCAAAGCAGAGATGGTCAGAACATGTTAAAACAGATCCCTGCGCACTCAGTCTTGGCTGACGTGGTGACGGGATACAAGCCCGGGCCGCAGTCCTGCATCTGTTCACAAACAGGCCAGTGCAGCTGGTGCCACAGACACGGCAGTTATGGACCCGAAGGAACTAAACTGTGCGCAGCAGTGTGTATCGAAAACGTGCTTCTTGGTGGGACAAGTGACCTGGTGGACTCAAGAGTCGGTAAAACACACATGGACTCTGTTATAACAAATTTGGAAGAGTCCTTTTTAAATGTGTCTGACACATTTCCCCTACTGACGTCAAAATACGAACAGGACAGCAACATGAACAATGTATCTCTCTCCCTCTGTGATGTTCAGCTAGCAACTGACTAATTGGTGTGGAAAGCAACACTTTTCATACATCCCTCCTGACGTACACATCACATTGAATTGTTTGAAACGGAAGTGAATAGGTTGCAAAATGCTCTGAAAGATTCAGCCGGTAGGACGACACAAATCAAGTTGCACTCTGGTTTTAACCCAGGCGGGACAGAAAAAACAAGTTAAATGGCAAAACTACTGACTATTAACCATCACTGATGCCTTTTGAGCTTATTGGTTGAAGAAGTTCTTCAAACCTGCTTCTCTGGGTGTATCGTCGACTGACTAAACTGCACATGCCGGAAATGAAACCGGTACGAGGAGAACTGTGAAAAAAACAGTTTGACAGCTACCCACTTTTAGCATTTCATTTCACCTCCTCCGTCTGTGACGCGTCGTCTTTCAGGTTCTTTTTTCTTTTAAATGGAGAGCTACTTATCATGCTCCTGCAGTATTAAACGGAGCAGAAAAAGAAGCAAAAATCAGTTTTCACTCTGATCTGATATCTAACAGATCGCTGTTTTTGGTTTAGCCTCATGTGCCTCAGCAAATAGCCCTCCTTGAGTACATCCTGTTGAGACTATGTTGTGTTTCTAAAAATAAATGTATTTATTTCATATTTCAGCCTTGACTTGGGTGTGATTAAACCATCACTTTGGATTCTTCTAGAAAATTCCACCCATATTGTTCTCGGTCGCTGAGTAAACAAATGACACATTTAAGCAGGAAAACCCTGAAACAAAACATGTATGCGACAATGTGCGGGATCCCCAAATGCAGATGAACTACAGGAACCTGTGCTGCGGTTTTTTACACACCTAAACTAGGAAACAAACACTTCCTCTGCACATACATCCACCGAGCTTACAAAAAATCCCAGAGCACGGTTCTATATTGTTTTTTTGGTTTTTTTGTTTTTGCCATGGTAAAAAGGAACGCATCAAAACAGCAGGCTTTAGCTTTTTTCCAGATACCATTAAAAACATCATGTGACCTATTTCTTCTTATGCGCAATGAAGTTCAGAGGAAGTGAGACAATTTTTGGTTTTTCCTTCTGTCTGGGAAAAGCACTTATTTTTTGAAATTATGAATATTACAAAGTATTATGATAAGTATTTCTTGTCTGAATTACTCATGCAAAGAGAGAACTGAATCCTGTCTAGTCTGTTTAATATGTATATTAGTATAGATGTATATTTATGGTATATTCTAGGTTTTTAAATACTGTATAGCCAGGTCATAAAACTTTATAATTATCTCCCATTGTTTATATTCAGGAAGGAGACAGTTTCTCTGTCCTAAAGTTGCACATCTTTTTGTGTAATATGTGTATTTAGCATGAAAAAAAAAACCAAATACCTTTTGAAAAATGCTGATTGCCATTAGTAAAAATAGTCGTACCCGTAGTGTACTGAAATGGACCAAGCAGCCAGTCAGAGAGGAAGAAGTCATTACTCCGAAACCAACATAAAAAGCCCGGTTCACAAATTCACTCACAAAAGACTTCTAATTTTTAAAGATGTGCCCTGTGATCTAAATTTTAAATGTTTGGCCAAAACGACAATTGTAAGAAAATGAGGGGATCTTGCAAGCTTGGAAACACCAGCTCCACTATGTAGGGGTGGCAAAGTCACATTGTGTGGGTATTTTCCTACAGGTCAGGGTATTCCATTGGTGCATCAGCCAAGAAGTGAAATGTTTGACACAAGTGTGGATTAATTGGAGAGGCTGCAGCAAACCCTTTAGAACATAGCTCTGTAGAATCGCAAAGCAGATTTCCTGCTGTCAAGCACAAAGGGACGGGGTGATTTGGGCTACCTTGCAGCCCCAGAGTCAACCATATGCTCCTTTTCATTCTAAAATATTCCAGAATCAAATGCGAAGCCACTCGTGTGACAGTGAGAGCTTACCTAAAATATGGTCATCAACAAGACAAGCACAACAGCAAATCGTAAGCTGTGTAAGGGGTAATCAAGGTATTGCAACAGCCTACTCAAAATTATGACTTCAACTAGGGTGAAATTCTGTGGCAGGAACTTCAGACAGCTGTGAAACTACAGAAACAAATGCCCGGAAACCTCAGCCAAGTGAGATGATGTTTTTAAGAAGAGTGGGCAACAATTCTTCCACAATGATGTGGGAGACTGATAAAGTCATACAGAAACTAACAACGTCAAGTCGCGGCGACTAGAGTTGGCCCTACAAGTTGTTGAATCATGGTTAGCTTTTAGCTGTTATCAATGCCTGATAAACAACTACAATTGAACATGGTGCTTATTTTTATTTTTTCAAAAATAGAATCAAAGAATTATAGAACCTTGTGAAGCTCATTTAATTTTTACAGAGAGGATGTCATGACTTCATGAGATTAAGAAATAACAAAGCAAAGTGAAAGAACGTGTTATGTCCCTGGTATTGCAAGTTAAAAGGCTGTAAGAGTCAGGATCACCTTTATGACCAGTGACAACCCACAAGCCATTGGTCATGATGTTGGTTATGCTTGGGTGTCTCTTTTCATCATTGTAACTGTTAAGGAGCAAAAACCATCCAGTTTGGTGCAATCTAACAAACAAGCGACTTTATCTTAGATTGCTGAGAGCATTATCATGTGTGTGTGTGAGGAGATGGTGCCAAATGTCATTTCATTTCAGTTTGTTGCTAACGGGGCAGCATTTCTGCAGACTAGTCAGGGTCTCCGTGCTGGTGCCTTTAAACCACTGAAAGTGCCAACAATGGATGTGACAGTAGACATCAGAGTATGATCTGGACCATGAACCAATGTAAGAAGGTGGTCGGTTCTAATGACAGATGCCATCCTTTTGTTTTGTTGGTTATTTTTACATCACACAGGTGCCGATGAAGGAAGAGGACTGCTAACCTGAGGAATTTATGGCAGCAAAATCTTGAAAAATACTGTAGGTTGCCTACATATTGTTCCCAGAGTCCATAGCATAATTTTGTGCATCCTGTAAATTTCATGCTTTGACAGATTGGGACTGTCTTTGGAGAAAAGGGGACCAACAAACTATAAGGTATGTGATCATATCTTATGCCACAAGAATAAACAATATTTTACAACAGTGATATTGCTAATCTTACTTTATATTGATCAGAGGTATTCTCACTGTACTCCATCATTTACATCAACTGTATGCGTATAGCTGACTCTTGAGCTAAATTTCTGATACATGTTGACTCTACAGTATATGGGCTTTGACCAGGTGTGATTTGAACAGGTTGCACATAAGAAGTGTTCTTTGTGAGAACTTGAAATTGGAGTTGTCAGTTTGGTTTTAACTGTGTTGTAAGCTATTTATTTAGAAACGCAATGTCATATGAAAGGCACATTTACCATTGTTAAATTGTACAAGTATTTGCAAGAAACCAAAAAGTGAAGCATGCATTGAGCATGCAGCTCTCCATTCATGCATACCCAATTGCCACTGACTGCAAGCTGATCTGCATGGGTTGTTGGAGTTTATGTACAGATGCATTTTTTTTTTTTTGGAACGATGCAAATCAGTAGTGCCACAAATATGAAAAATGACTTTCCTCTCTAAAGCATAATAGAGTAATGCAATCGCATACCCATAACATCAAACATTAAAAGGTATTATTACAGTATAAATATATTTATACATAATTATAATTCCTCATTTCCAGTTCAGCATAGCATACTGTTACATGGGATTTTCTGGTGTCAATGAATGCTTAAAGAATATTTAAATAAGAACTGTTTCACAACGAATTTTGAATTTGATGCACTGCGTCACTCAACTGTTGGTAAGTAACAGTTTCATCTGGGTTTTCTAACCCTGTCTTATTCTTCTGAAAGATTAAGACGTCTTTAATCTTAAAAATCTGAATTTTTATCCTCTCTGACCGCTTTCTCGCTCTCTTCTTGCCATCTGCCATTTTTCTTTACTTTCATCCTCAGTCTCGGCCACATGCATAAGCCTGAGCTAAAATATTGTTCAGAGAAGATTAGAAAGTTAATTTAGGCCTCCGTAGATGTGAAACTTGAGTAGAGAACAAAATTCCACCAAAGACTAGCTAAAATACAGCACGTCTGAATTTTTTTGTCAAAGTCGGGCGCACAGGTGCAGCGGGTAGCTCAAACCTCATGAATATAATCACATAGGCATGCACATCTAATGGAAATATACTATTACTTAATAAGAATTATCCTCTGTTTTTAACTTCACTTATCTTCAAAAATGAGTCAATCCTGTCCTCTTTGTATTTTCTGCATCTTTCTAATGTTGCAGGAGACGTTGAGTTTAATTTATACCTGGGTCTGAGTGTATTAGATATGAGCAAGCTTTTGAGAAGCGCTCCTTGAAGGACGACCAAAGGCATATAGTTTAAAAAGGCACTTCTGCCAAATCCTAAGGAGTGGCATGTAAGAAATTTTGTCTCTAAGTTGCTCTTTCTATCGTATCTTCTTTTTATACATTGTCGAACTGATTGCTTGATTAAAAAAAAATCTGTTTTTTGAAACTTTTTTATTGTTTTCAGTTGATGTAATAACAAGCCTTCAACAATAAATCACTCAAAAAACTAAATAATACATTCAGTTTAAATAGATATAATATACAGATACAATATACAGATATAAGGCATGTGCTACATACAATCGAAACCACTAATTCAGAATCCTTTTCGTATGTAAAGCTGTCGCCGAAAAAGTAGCACACAATGTAGGTTTCTCTTCTACCAAGTAGGGAATCAATTGAACACATAAAATGCCAGAAATGAACAATAACATATATTTTAGCCTTTGTCAAAACCTTTGGAGTTTTGTTTTGAGACATCAAGTGCATAAATGATTGTTTCTCACTCAACGCGACAGGCAACATCAAGTCACTCCACTGCAAACTGTTTTGAGGAAAATAAGATTTTTAGCAAACAACTTCTGGTTTCATTAGAGGAGAAACAGTGAGACATTGTAGTTCCACTAACCATAGAAAGTTTCAGATGGGCGGTAGAGATGTGAATTTAGAGGGAAGTCACCCGCAGTTTATAAGAAAACTGATGCGCCTGGTTCCTGTGGCTGAGTTGGTGAGATATTCTTCCCTTTGCCTCAGACAGTTACAATCAGCAGTGAACGGTGACTCTTCTTTCTGTTTCTCTGAGTGAGCAAAACTGACTTATCATCACGAGACACCTCATGTTGTCGGTTTCTAGTGACACAAATCAAAACCGACAAAGTTAAATTGCACAACAATATCTATTAACAGATGAATTGATTGCTTTGCGTGTACTCTAGAATCAGAGGAGACAGCGTTGGTTTTAAATTATCAACTGGAATACTTTTGCGTCAAGAAAAAAAAAAAAAGAGGAATTAAAGACAGCTTTAATACAGTTATGCAAAGTTACCTATGCAGGAAATACAAACAGAACAACATACAAAAATTGAGGTGCAATCAAACAAAGTATTACGTTTAACTACACAAACAGTAATGTAAGTTTTAAAAATAAACTTCATGCTGCTTAAGGATGTGAAAAATGAGGAGGGCTCCTTTCACCGTGTCGGAGTTTTCCGAATGGCACAGACTTGTTATTTTATGGAGCCGCTGATTGTGAAGGGAGGTTTTGACTTTTTCAAGCCAACTTTGCTGTAAAGTCAAAACACGGCAATGTTGAGTGCAACAACAATGCAATTTTAAATGAGGAAATAAAACTTGCATAGATGGCTTAGAAAGAAAGGCAGAACAGAAGAATGTACTTACTTGAGCACTCTGTCTTTCACTGTTGGCTCTGGAAAGAAGGAAGAAACATAATGAAAAAAGTTTTCAGCAACAAAAGATGACTTTAGTTGTCTTGCTTCCGTGAGTATAAAGTTGGATATTGGTTTTGGGGATTTGACTATTCATCCAAAATCAGTCGAAACACGTTTTCCCTTTCTATTTAACTCTGGAAAGTGGCAAATAGCACGGAGACGAGAATATTGCGAGCTCCTTATGCTGATGTATTGATCTATTAAAAAGAGATACCTGCACGGCTGATTTAACTAATCGTATTGCACTTCATGCATCATGCGTTCAATTGTGTTGCTTAAGTGGTCTTTCGCTGTATTTTGTAGATGGTGTGTGATATGCAAGATGCTGTGGCCCAAGTATTCATTTTCATCTTACTTTTTTTCTTGCAGCACTTTTTCAAATTCTTGCATTTATACTTGCAGCAGAATTGCACAATGCCGATAGTAAAGAGGATTGCCAGGATCCCAAAGCCCACCAGGACCCCAACCGTTGCTGAGTTTACGTTGCTTCCTGTGAACACAAACGCAGCTGGCCTTAGAATGGTTAACTTTCAGATTTCCCCTCCAGTGAGTCAAAAACAAACAAGTAAAAAGTACATGAGCCAAGAGTGGCATCTGACTGTTTTTGAACTTATAACATCTTTCATTATTGGTGTTCATTTTTGACAAGATGAGGTAGACCGCATTGGCTTAATATAAGCAGTTTATACATATTTGTTATTAATGGATACTTTATTAAGACGGGAAAACGTCTGTGGAAAGACAAAAACTAATTTGTGAATCAAGTACCATATTACTCTATTTATAGAACACATCTTTAGTTCCTCACCCTGACATCATAAAAAGTCAGTACATTAAAAAAAAACAAAAAAACATGCAATCAATGTAAAGGTAAATGATTGTTTAAAATCCCAGCGTTGTCAGAATGTCTTGCTTGGCTGTAAGACGCAATGATACAGAACTGAATCTTTCTGAAAAAGCAGGATTCTTACCACTATTCCCCATGCCTGTCAAGCCACAATGACCGCTGCCACCTGGGGTCTTTCTTCTCTTCCCCTCTCCCTGCCTGCCGGAGTTGAGTTCTGTCACCCACTTCTTAGACTCGACATAGGATTTTCCGAAGATTATTTTGTCCTGGATCTATCGAGTCAAAACAGAGAGCTCTCTTTTCTTTCTGCTTCTGCCTACGTCTACCTGTCATGTCCCCATACCAAACATTCCTTCAAACCGGTCCATCAACCGGTCCATCTCCTTTGCCTGTCCTGCCTACAATTCACTCTCCCTTTATTATCAAACTTTTAAGTGATTCTGATGGCCTGTTGTTGTCATTTTTATGCTTTAAAAGCTCGTTCCAGAGTTCACTGACGCTGTGGTGGAAGCCTTTGTTTTTTGCACCTGTTTTGAAGAAACCGCAGCGATGAACAAAAACCAGAAACACCGAGAAAAACAGCTGTGCTCTTTAATCATATGACCTTCAGGACTATGTAAAGGTAGGCGTTAACACCTGCTCTGAAGATGACGTGGCATTTCTACAAAATAACCAAATTCAAAACAAATGACTCAGAAAGAAATATTAGTACTTTTTACTAACTGACTCAAACGTATACCAAGCAATGAAAAAGTCCCAAAATTCATTTGTATCCAAAACAGACAACTAACTGTATGGGTAAGTGATTGATCTCATTTATTGATCTTGGCACAGTGTGGCATTTTCAAGATATACTGGGATTATTTTTCAATGCAAATTAATGCTTGTACAAATGTCTATATTTGTAATACAGACAATTATGTTGTAATACAACGCCTTGCAAAATCATGCACACACCTCAAACGTTTTCCCCTGGTGTCAAGTTACAACCACATGCTTCAACAGACTTTTTCTCGGACTTTAATAACTTAGCAGCACTAAGTGGCGTCATTGCCGTCCTAATCAATTGCAATCTATGATAATGTCCCTTCAGAACTTCACCTGGGCTTTTATTCATTCACTTGGATTTTTCCAGTCAAATTTCAACCGGGTCAATCAGCGAGATCAATGTTCTGTGCGGTTTCATTGTTTAGCAATGACGGAGGAGGAAGTGAACAATGTTGTTCGGTTTGTGTTGGCTACGCTTCCAAAAATTGAATAAACATTAACGGCCATCTTGTTTTCTCGTCTCTGCATTTCTCTCCTTGCAGGTTTTTTTTTTTTTTTTTTTTTTTTTTTTCCACAGAGCAGGCAATTTTTCATAATGTCAAACTGATGCATTACATCACGGAGAAACTTTAGCGATTGGCTAAAATTGAAAACATCAGAGTCCTTGCACGAAGCAAAGCGTACAGAAATGGACAGTTTTTTGGGGGGAGTTTCACAAACAACATTGCTCTTCAATTTGTTTGTTTTTCTTCAAAGCTGTGAATAGTATTTGAAAGTATGTTCTGATATTCACTGAAATATTAATGTCAAGTCAATATTGTTGCCTTCACTTTAGTAACATAGTTTCTTCCTCTTATTGTCACATTATCAGCTGCAGACAGACGGGTAAAGAAAATTACCCCTGCCTTTTTGTTCACTTACAGTAAGCAGGAGAAGAGGCTTTTCAGAAAATATATCTTTTAATCTTATTTCAAGGTAACACATTTCCAGTTTTTCTAGTAAAATCCCACAAGGAAATGACCACAGGATAATGTAACTAATCCTTTTCACAAAGACTAAGGAAATATTAGATTATAAGGCTGCTAGGCTTCACGATGACATCACATTTCCCTCTGCTATTATTCATGAATAGTTATTGCTGCGGTCACCCTTCTTGGGTTAAATAGTGAGTAGCATATTTCACATTTCTGAGCAGGGGTTCACAGCTTTTCTTATACTGTAAATCCACCCATTCAGCAAGGAATGGCGTGACACACCCTTTACAATATTAGAACAGCAAAAACAGTCCCAAGGCTTTTTGTAAAATCTCCACAACTAAATCCCTGGAAAAAAACAAAAAAAAAAAACAAAAACAAACAAACAAAAAAATGTTAAAATAAAGTCAGTTTTAATTAGCTAACTTTAATAAAAAAAAAATTAGATCAAGCATTATGTTTGACCACTCAATGAGAGTGTTTACATTGTGGAAACAATACATACATATGCTTTTTTTTGTTGTTTATTTTTTACTAGGATAGCTTAAATGTGAAATGGATGGTGGAGGGGAACAAAGTCTAAATTAATTTACAGGTAAAAATCTGAAAGTTTTGACATGCATTTGTAGTCAGCCTTCATTACTCGGGTACTCCATATAAAGACACCTCTACAGTGAGGTGTCTTTCATACTCGTGAAGCATGAACTACACTTGTGTGTCATTCAGTCTCTAAATAAATGCAGTACAGCTGCTGTGTGAGGGTCACAGAGGTTTGCAAGAGTTTGCAAAATGTGAAAACGTTCAAGAGCTTTTCAAGACACTGGTGAAGTTCAGTAGTGCAGCCATCTGTGTCAGAGGAAATCCTCTTGAGGTTTTTCCCCCAAACCTTTTGACCTTACAAAGTCATGTTCCCTACAATATTACACAAATTCTAACTTAACTTAAAAATAAAAGGTATTTAAGCAAACTCCTCTGTTTATTTTACCTATGCTGACACATAATTCTGAAACCAGTGAATGTTTTGGGATTCATTTTGAAAGTCTGTCTTCATAACTTTGTTATGACTGTTTGCTAAATGTTTATTAATGAGGTCGTAACAGCTGTTAATGTAGGTAGAATACATCGTTCTGTATCACATCATATTGTGTGAATGTCTCTGTACATGTTAGAAAGCATGCGTCAGTCGTCAACAAAGAACCTATCTGTACCGTGTGGTTGAGAGTTTCCTGTTATTTAAGTTCGGTGAGTCAGTCTGTCTCTGACATCATGGACTTAACTGCAAAACACAAAATGCCACAAATATTTCTGAAGGGCTTAGATGCCTTCATTTTACTGAGGATGAAGCAAAAATGTTTTGTTTTTTTTTACTCTTGTATAAGAATATAAAAAAAAAATAAACTGTCTGACAATTTTCCCCATGCAGGCCATGTTTATGTCGCATCTCGAACTGTGAAAGCAGGTGAGCAATTCAGGTCCAAGCAAACCAGGAGAAAGTTGTGAGTCTCTGGGTTCATAATTTAAGTGGAATCACAGTCATTTGGGGCCATGGTGAGTGTGTGTGTTTTTTTTTTTTTTTGTAACTGCAGAGAAAATGTTGCATGTCTTCATCTGAATGATGTGTGACAGAACAATTTGGATTCTCTGTTCAGATTGCTTGGAATGAAAATTAAACTGAATGAAAATAAATGTGATCAAATATGTCATTATTGCTATTTTAAAGATTGGGAATTTTCAGTCAAAAAGGCCGACAACAAAAAAAAAACGTTTAGCTACTGTGACCTCTGATTAATATTATACCAATATACAATCTATGTGTCAGTGTCGAAACGTCTGCCAGTGTATGCCAGTCACAAAGTTGATGTGAGGCTGTATGCATTTCCACAGTCAGTTTTTCTTTTGTTAATGCACCTGAAGCTTTGAGGGGAAAAGATTGCACCACATTTTCATAACCACCTTTGTACAAGAGGCCTCTGGAGAGGATCAGTTAAGATCAGTCAGATATGGATGAGGAGGAAGCCCAAAGATGTGTCCAAACTCGCTTTATTCCCAAAGCGGTTGAAACAACAAGAGCCAACTCAGTCAGAGGCATGACAATGTCTGTTTTACTCTGTGCTTGTGCAACGGATGGCGGATGTTAACAATTGATGTAGAACTATCTCTCGTCAGCAGCAACCAAATTTTATGGGAATACGCCTTTGACGCTTTCCTCAAGAATGTGGAAATGGTTTTCCGCTGGCAGGCCTCACCATGCTGCGCAGTTCATGTAACAACAAAAAGAGAACCAATGACTTCCACTTGCAAAGAAATGTTTTACTCTGTGAGAAGTGAGTGTTCTTGAGGGCAAGCAGTAAACCTTATTTTTAATGGGCAGCATTATGTGTTTTTCAGGCACGTAGGGCAATTTTATAGCACAATCAAGTGACAATGTTAACTACAGTCGTTATAAAAATGCTATCAAATGTGATGAAATAACTTTTACTTCCTAATATCACACCTTGAAATCGGCCCTCTATCTCTTTAAAAACTCCTGCTCGTTATTAAACTCCTCCTTCAGAAAGTCATCACAACGCAGCTCCTCTGTTAACCCTTTAACAACAATTTTACAGTGTTGCACTGAGAAGGAGTTTGTATAGTGAGCTCAGCAGCTGCACGGCTCCACCAGGTGTTTGCCAACTACTGCAGGCGAATCTGAAGAAGAGTGGGGGACTCGGGGGAGAGACAGGAGCTATGAAATTGCAGCTCTAAGGAGGAGCTACACCTCCTCGGTCCAACCAGGCGTTTTGCAGAGCTGAATGGTTGCCATGGAGATGAAAGGATTTCTGTAACATGCACGAAAGAATAAAGGTAACACTACAGGTGTTATTTTTAATGAGGGGACAAACAATATCATGTTTTAGCTTTACATCATGTTATAACATGATGTTATTACCTCTTCAGCAATTTCAACACTTCTAACATTGCATCTTGCAAAAGGTGACCCACACTGACAGGTGTACAGCACAGAGGTCATGTTAGACTTTTTTGTTTTCCGTCATTTTGATTGACAGTATCACACAATCAATCAACTGTATCCATCCCATCAGAACAGTGAAATTAAGTGACTAAACTGAAATTATGAACGCTTCACCTGGTCTGCGTCTGGAAGAAAAATCTATGCTAAAGTTTAGATCAGACCAAAAAATAAATAAAAAAAAATACTCCATTTAAATAATAAATGAACACAACATTGCATTCGCATAAAGAGAAGCGCTCCAAAGTCTCCTGCCCGTAACTCTTCAATGCGCCGTCAGCTCTTAGATGGTAGGCTTCATTTAATTCAGTGTCCATGTCAGAAATCATATTCAAATGGATTTATTTTTGTGAACTCTGTGCGATAAGTTGGAAGTGTCTTCTCATCTGAAACAAGTACAGTCAGGGGTGTGAATTGTAATCTGTCAAAATGACGGACAGGCTTCAGATTTTTCCATCGATTAAAAAAAAAAAAAAAAAATACCGGTCAAGTATGAAAAATATAACATTAATGTGACCCTTGATACTGCATGTTAAGAACGATCTTTTTATCATGTGAAATTTATCAGTATGTAAAAACCTCACTGGCTCCGTGAAATAAAATTAGATCAGTGGAATCCTTATGACAACTACAGAAAACACATAACTCTGTTTGGA
Source organism: Poeciliopsis turrubarensis (assembly GCA_010277015.1). Taxonomy (NCBI): domain Eukaryota; kingdom Metazoa; phylum Chordata; class Actinopteri; order Cyprinodontiformes; family Poeciliidae; genus Poeciliopsis; species Poeciliopsis turrubarensis. The sequence goes on from VMRN01000005.1 coordinate 2,506,466, forward strand.
AACTAGTCTTTATGTATGTCCGGGCCCACTGCAACCGTTTCTGCTTGTGAGCACTGGTTAGGGGTGGCCCAATACACACTACGGTAAGCCTCTGGAGGATCCTCCACCTTGAGGTCCCAGAGGCACCAGCAGGTTCAAATAACTGTTTGCTGGTTTGTAATGGCATTTTAGCAACGGCTCTCTTAAGCCGATGAACTTGCCCGGCTGAAACCTTCCCCATTCTGCCTTTATCTGTACAGACCCATCTTTGTTCTGAATCAGTCCACAAATCTCTTAAGTTTTCGTGAAACATCTAATGTTTTCGTACCTTGTCCAAGGCATTACACTATTTGACGCTTTTCGGCAGCAGAGAGATCCTTTTTCGTTCCCATGTTGCTTGAAACCTGTGGCCTGCTTAATAATGTGCAACGTCCTTCTTAAGTAGTTTTCTTTAATTGGGCTCACCTGGCAAAGTAATTATCACAGGTGTCTGAGATTGATTTCATTGATCCAAAAAGCCCCGAGACACAATGCCATCCAAGAGTTTAATTGAGAAAGAAAAAAATGTATCTTTATGCCACTTCAATCCAATTTGTAAGATAATTTGGAACACAGTGTATATTAGTGCAGGTTTTGTAACGCATGCGTCTTATTCACATATGTGAATCACATGAACAACATTGTTCTTCAATTTGTTTGTTTTTGTCCAAAGCTGTGAATAGTGTTTTAAAGTATGTTCTGAAATATGTATGTCAAGTCAATATTGTTGCCTTCGCTTTCATAAAATTTCTGAAAAATAGTTTCTGTCTCTTATTGTCACATTATCAGCTGCAGACAGACGGGTAAAGAAAATTACCCCTGCCTTTTTGTTCACTTACAGTAAGCCGGAGAAGAGGCTGTTCAGGAAAAAAAATCTTTTTATCTTATTTCAAGGTAACACATTTCCAGTTTTTCCAGTAAATTCCCACAAGGAAATGACCACAGGAAAATGTAACTAATCCTTTTCACAAAGACTAGGGAAATATTAGATTATAAGGCTGCTGGGCTTCACTATGATATCACATATCCCTCTACTATTCATGAATAGTTATTGCTGCGGTCACCCTTCTTGGGTTAAATAGTGAGTAGCATATTTCACATTTCTGAGCAGGGGTTCATAGCTTTTCTTATACTGTAAATCCACCCATTCAGCAAGGAATGGCGTGACACACCCTTTACAATATTAGAACAGCAAAAACAGTCCCAAGGCTTTTTGTAAAATCTCCACAACTAAATCCCTGTATTAAACATTGAAAGAAAGTCAGTTTTAATGAACTCACTGATCATAATTAGGTCAAGCATCATGCTTGACCTATTTTTTTTTATTAAATGAGAGCATTTGTATTGTGGAAACAATACATATGGGTCAATGCTTGACCATGGAGGTGAGAAGATTTTATTTTTTTTTTCAAATCAGACTTCCCACAAGGTGTCTAAAACCCAATATTAAGTTTCACAAAATTTACGCCTAAGTGCGAGAACAAAGGATAAAAGGCCTCCACTGGTGGGCGGCAGTGGGAAGAGGGGGGTTGAATGTAGGGAGAGGGCTGATTGTGTGTGTTCAAGGATATAGTGTGAGAGAGAGAGAGTGTGTGTTTGCTTTTCAGGAAGAGGAGGGCGGAGTGGTGGGATGAAGAGACATTGAAGGGTGTTTGCTTGTTGAAGCTATAAATGTTAGTAGTGAAGGTCCTCAGAGGAAAAGAATGAACAATCTCCAACAGGAACTATTGATCTCTGTCCAATTTTCTTGATACTTTTTGGATTCTATATTCACCAGCGCCAACAGAACAAAAACATATCCGTGGCAGGTGAGCATAAACTATAATGATGATTGTGTCAATGTAATTACTAAGATGTTTTTATTACTTCCTCCTTCATTTCCAAATTCAAACCTAAACTTGTTTCGACATCGCAAAGTTAATTATCTTTGTGTGTTTCAACGGCTTACAATAATGGAATAATTATGGAGAAGAGCAGAATGAGTGGCACGTGAACCGTCTGACAGATTTAAGTCTGACAACTCAGACTTTGGTCTCTTTCTGTCAAACTTTAACTGGTTATTTGCTTTTCTGATCAGAATGACGAACTGTTCACATCGAAATAACCTTCAATGAGTGTGTTTGCAATCTGTTTGAAAGGGCAAATGCAAATCTGATAGTTATAAAAAGCTACAAATTAAACCTGAATAGGGAAGTATAAGGTTACACTACCTTTATATATGTATATGCGGACGCAGAGGGGAGTTCAGTAAATATCAATGTAACTTTTACTGCCAAATTTAATTGTGGATGTGGATTCCTACATATAAATGATTATTATTATTATTATTATTATTATTATTATT
>VMRN01000005.1:2508927-2595320 GCA_010277015.1 Poeciliopsis turrubarensis
TGGATTCCTACATATAAATTATTATTATTATTATTATTATTATTATTATTGATGATAATAATAATAATAAAATAATAATAATAATAAAACAATTTCTTTCATGTCGGGAGCCTTTGGAATTGTACTACTTGTTCCCCAAATTATGCACAACCCTGCGTATGAAAATGAAGAAAAGCTGCCCGGTACCATGCAGGATCTGCTTGGAGATGAATCTGGCAGTAGTGGACAGGAGCAAAGACAAACAAACTGCTACGTCATTTGATCTAAATTTTAGGTTTCATGTTGATCTCCGTAGCTCAGGCAAACACATCAAAACAAGATTACTCATTCCACTGGGGTGGAGCTCTGATGCATCGTGGAAATTGCTTCTGTTTAGTGGATTAACAGAAGCTGTTTTGCAGAAATCGAGTGCAAACCTTGCTGTTTAAATCAGCCTAAAACTGATTCATTTGCGAGTGATATCAGCAAGACCTCTTGTTTTCTTTACAAAAATTTTATTCATCCAGGCTTTCTTGGTGCAAGCTCACAGCTACGATCATACTGAGGTTGCTTGTACGAGAATGATTTATGAGTCATCAGGCGCATGACACCTGATGACATGCACCTGAGTGGTGGAAGGTGAGGAAATACTGGAAGTGACCATCCGGTATCTGAGATCAGTAAAGACTATCTGCTTCTGTTTGGAACAAAGGCTCTTTCTCCTGATCACTCACTTCTCAAACTTCTCACCTAGATTCCTCCTCCCTCCCTCTATTTCGTTGCATGCGGTCGGTTTCCTGTAATATTTTCACTGGATTAACTTTTATCCCAAAAGGGTTACCAGAAGTGTGACGTGTGTCTTTGAAAGACAATTAAACTCTTTGAAAGGTGTGTAACAGTTTGTTATGAACTCCGTCTTAGCAGTCTGATACATCTGATACGTGTGGCTTTTTAGGCCACTTAATAGGTTTGAAACTGAAAAACCAAGCAGGGATTCTCGATTTTCATCCTTAATTGTAGCAAGTTTTGTTTCTTTGAAATATAGGTCTGGTGTAAGAATAGTAACCGGCTACTTCTACAAGGAAGAGTTTCATCAAAATTAGGAAACAATCAGAAAGCCAAAATATGAAGCTAAATGAAAATAAACAAGACAATGAATTGAGTTAACCTGATCTTCAAAGATGTGCTTGTACATAGTAATAAATATTACATTTATTCAAGGATGATCACATTTTCTTCAGATTAAAAAAAAAAAAAAATTGGCTCACTTTTGGAGAAATATCCAACTTTAAATGCATACCTTGACAGTTCACCATACCATCCCATACGACACATTTACCCAGTCGTTTTAGGCATCTTATGTTTACATGCCTCACCTGACCTACAGTCAGGATGACTGACTGATACCGGCTCAGCATATTACTGTCAAAACAAGTCAAGCGGCCACGCCTGAGCAACAGCTTGCAGTGGCAGCCATGTTTTGTCTGTCAGCAACGTGCTGCTTTTTTACACTTAAAGGTATAATAGTTTATGTCAATTGAGGGAATCCTGACTAATAAGCCCTATATAAAAGAATAGACCTAAAATATAAGACCTCATTAAAAGTAAAATGCTGCCTTTGGGGCTTTTTTTTTTTTTTGAAGTTGTCTGTCAAGATGCTAAAAGGAGGAGGGACGATACAGAGGGAATGCAGGTAGGAAGGTTAAAGTGTCGTGTTACCTGGATTTAGTTTTGCTCTGTCAAAAGACCTCGGGCTACTAGGGAGAAGCTCCTTTCTAAACTGCACTGCAACAACACTCGGCACCGTACGCCAGCACGGTTTACTGCAGAGTTGGGATCACGGAGGTGGAGGTCAAACTTCAAACTAGATTCAGATACGCAGGCATAGATTGAAAAGGGGAAGGAGCTCGGAAGGGAGACCGGGACAGGATCGCTCCAGGTTTTCCTGTTAAAACCAGTGGGAGAAAAGGTGGCAAGAGGCAGGAGAAGGAGGATATAGAGGACAGCACCAACTGAGGAAAGGGCAGTGGTACGCTACTTACAGAAAAAAAAAAAAAGGACAGAATGGGGGTAAGTATAGCATACCAGGCTGTTATTTTTTCATTTTTTATTTTTTTTAAGGCAACCGTCTAGTAGTTATGATTGATCTGACTATTCGACCAAATCCCTGAAACAAGCTTGAAAACACTGCAAAAATTAAATGTGGTGACTTCTTACGTTGAATCATATGAATCAGTTTCTGCAGTGTAGTTGGGTAAAAACTTCTAAATTCATACTTCCTATTTTGGACTTTGTTCCATCACATAAATTGATTATCTCATGGTATATTTTGTCCCGACCCCAAACAGGGACAAGGGTGTAAGAACATGGATGAATGTTATATTTTGTTTTTACATCTCTCAGCTCTCTCTTCTCCTGCATAGCTTCTCAGATGCCCATTTTTCTCAGCTGAATTCAGATGAAATATTTTTTGCTTTCTAAGTGAACGCAGTTATCTAGGAGATAGCTGTCAAGGTTTTCAAATGACCCAGTTATAATTGCTTTCTCCAGTTAAAACTGGAGAGCTTCCCAAAAACTCTTAACTAAAATAACTATTGGATTAATTAATATGACTTAAAAAAAAAACAAAAGAGAGAGAGAGAGATTCGTGTGTGACTCACAGACAGGTTTATGTCAGTCGTCATGTTATTTTAAGACGTCGTCTTACAAAATATGATGATATTTCGGGGAACAAAATCAACCCACTGATCTCAGAAATCGTTTGTTCTATTCCCAGTGTTCGACAGCCATGTTTCAGGTTTCCCAGCTTGTCATGTCTAGTTTCGTCCTCCCTGCATTCTCGATACTCAGAGTTTACGGCACACTTTCAGGTGTTGGTGACCTAGTTTCCTGTTACAATTTGTTTGTTTGTTTAACTGAAACCAGGAAAAAGTACGTCGTGGAGATGAAAAATCTATCGCCGAAGACCGTCCTGGCCTGTACACCAGCAACGTTTCTTAACATGACATTGGTCTCTTGATGTGTGCTTAATCGTTCAAAAGTATTGACGTTTAGAGATTGTACTTTTTTCTAAAACTAGACTGAAGTTCCGAATAAAATGAGACACCATTTGTGTTACTTAACATCAGCGTTTTAAAGAAATGAGCCATCTTTGACTTATTACAAAAAAAACAAACAAACAAGTAACTGGCAAGGCCATAATGTAAAAAAGAAAATAATTGAAAATACGATAAAATAACTCTTTGAATGGAAAATTCCTCACATGTATGAAGAGCTGAACATTTCTGCTACAAAATGCCTCATAGGGTCTTATCAACAAAACCTGTTATGACAGAATATGCTGCACAAAAAACCTGTTTGGCAACATTCTCTGTCTGTATAGCTACTGGTCCTTTTATTTGAAGTAGACAAGTGTGCTTTTTCTGTGTCTTGTAACAAACAAATCGACATGAAATGTAGGGCTATGACAGGTCTTTAGAATGCCTTTGTGCTGTAAACATGGTTGCAATCTAAAGGCTGCGTGAAAAAGTAGCAGCGCAAGCTAAAAAGTAGGACAACGAAGAGTAGCAAAGCGAAGAGTTCCTTAAACCATCTGTTTGCACATTATGTGCTAAAATTTCTTATTGAGGCTCTTAGAAGCCAATTGCAAAAGAACAATATCTACCTTTTGTGAGAAACAACCTTGAAATAAATTCGTATTTGATTGCTGCAACACGATCTCCTAACAGAATCACCTAACAGCGAACTTGTCGAAGCGTTTGTTGTTGTCCTTTTAAATTCCCCTTTTTCTAATATAATACTTTACAATCATTTTATTCATAAGCACAAACTGCAAAAGCAAACTTCCGAGTTTTTAGACAAGCTCAAAATGAGCTGTACTTTATTTGTGCATTAGACTTCTCTTGTCTAACTTTCAATGTTGACACTTCCTTATTTTCCAACAGCAAACATGGTCAAACAGGATTACATGTCAGTTTGTGCAGCTGCAGAGCCGTGAATTTGACCGACATACAAGCGGATTCAAATTCATCCTAGTTATCAGGAGCTATAGCTCTAGGACATCTTTGTGACGAGTGCAGCCATGACACTTTAAAAATTCACAAAATATTTTACCTGATTCTACATGCATAGAATTTGCAATATGACATCAGGCAACATTAGTTAATGTTTCCTGATAGAACATAAATTGTTCTCATGTTATGAATAAATATGTTAATAATTACATTTGAAACTGACTCTTGTTTCAGTTGAAAAGCATGATGGTCGCTTTGAAAGGGAGCGGTGCTGGAGAGCGTTGCTGTTTGGTTTACAATGGTTACCACCACAGTAACCCAGGCTTCAATTGGTGCTTTGCATAAAAGAGGGCCTCACATGCAAATGTGCTACTTCTAGTTAGGCCACACCCAACTCAACCATTTATCAAATTAAGAACGTCAAGGACAGAGGGTTAGCTGCTGTTCAGAAAGTTTCAGGCCACCCGAGGAAGTGACGCACCGGGAATTTCATCACCACCACTGAAGAGCTTGCCCGGGAATGGCAGTAGATAGGTATCAGTGATTCTGCAAGCAGACAGACAGATTTACAAGGAGCTCAAGCCTAATACATTAAAATCTAACATACATTTATCATTTGCTTGCTTCCAGTTAAAGATCAGTTGAGAGGAACCTGATCACATCCCAGTAATTATGCTCACCTGATGATAAAAAAACAAATCCAGAAGCTCCACATTCATGTTGGGAGCCAGTCAAAAGGGTTTCTTTGTTCAGCTAATCCAATCACAAAAACAGACATCTCCAGTTTGTTTGTTTTTTTCTCTCTTCATAATATATTTGCTTTGTTGAAACCTCAGACAGAGAAGCGATCATGGAGCTATTATGAAACAACTCAAGATGGGTGTGTCATCCAAAAAGGTTGAACATTTTTTCTGCTTTTGGGTATATAATTTCTAGAGGAAATCTTCTACTAAAAACCTGGGTTCTAGATTTTTACAGCCAGAACTTTCATAGCAGAGTAGAGCAGCTGAAGGATTTGGATATAACAGCTCTTTAATCCTACAGTTGGTTGTCATACAAATAATGCTAAAATGTTACCCTAATCTTAGCTTTCCAGGTATCAGTTTAGTTGCATTCAAGTCATTTGCACATTTACTTTTAAACTGATGTAGGTACAACATCAGGCTTCTGAATCACTGAACAGTTTTTCTTTGTACTGCAGAAAGACAAGTGGTTCAAAACCCACCAGTGTTTAGCTTTTGTTCTTGCCAAACTTACTGTGATAACCTTTAACAATAAAAACGTTCTCAACTTGAACGTTTGTTTAAGCAGGTGCATCTGTATTATTTGTCAGGTACACCATGTACAGACTTGCACGGTCGATGCTATTGTGTTTCTGTGCTCAACCGGTGCCTTTTAACAAGAAACATCAAGTAACATGAGTCCTCAGCCTGTGGCTCTTGTGGTCGAAGATGCAGCTCGACATCGATTTGCATCAGTGTCGCTTTTTTTCCCACAACGTGTTGCAGACGAACAGCTCAATTATCAGACCTAATAGATTTTGCAGTTTGGTTGGATGACATTAACGCAGTGGTAAACATTGAAATAACATCATAATGGCGACATTTTTTTCTTTTCAGTCATTACGATGTTCCCTCTCTGAGCTTTGGTATCCCAGCAACTAAGACCAAAGAGATGTCGGAAGTAAAGGTCTTTTTCTACTGTTCAAATATCGGCAGGCAGAGTTTGAATGCATGACGTTTTGATCAAAGCCGACCAAATGCTGCATCCGTCCAAGCAGTTCTTGGTGATTTCCGTTTTTCACACTTGATCACTGAATGATTTTTGTTTTTTTATATAGGTATGTGTATATTGCAGGTCGGCTTTGCAGCACATGCACTGCAGAGCCTGCAGTGTTCTTTTGAGTGTGGTGTTGGACTGATCTCATTGCATCTAATAGAAAACCAGAAAATAACACTGTGGCAATTTGACAACTCATATTTGTAGAGAAAAAAATGTTCCATGTGTCGTGCAGCGTTCTGGTTCTGCACCTATAAAACCACCGTAGCTGTTTTGCTTCCTTTTCTATTCTAAACAGTTTTTGACTATCGGCTTTCAGCCCTCCTTTCTGATTGTATAATTTCTCTGAAGTTAAACCTCCTGCTTTATACCCAAGGATATCAGCAAGGGTGTTTTATAAAAATAACCAACTATTTGAAAATTATAACAGCCAAGCAACTTGATGGTAATGTAAGTCAGGCTTCACATATCTTGTACATTTCACCCACTGCTGTTTCGCTAAATGCAAACGTGACTATTTATATTATTTGAATCAAAAACCTCCTTTCAGATGAATTGCTAGACTTTTTTTTTTTTTATTTTACCAATGTAAACATGCAAAAACTAATCAACAGTTACAAAAAGGTTTTGATTTTGGGCTTAACTATAATTTTCAATATGTTGTAAAACGCCTGCTTAAAGAGAACTTTTACAGGTAGGGCACTGAAACCAGCCCACACTTCCTCTGAAATCTGGCCCTGGTTTCACAGACACCTGTTGCTCATGTGATATCTGTTGTCTTCTGTCCTCAGAAATCTCGGGCAACGATTCAGGGACCAGCAGATATCGAAATACCATTGAATCGAAATATGCACAGTAAGTTAAGAGCCCATCTCCGGTTATAGATCGAATGTGGGATCGGGAAGCTAAAACATTTGAAACTGCGGGTCAAAACTTTTGAATCCCAGTCAAGTCCTTTTCTGGCTCCTTTACAAGTCCAGTCCTCAATGGCCAGTGTCCAGCAACATTTAGGTGTGTCCCTGGTCCAACACACCTGTGTCAAATTGACATCCTCAGTATGCATTCAACGACTGGAGTTGAAGACCACTGATCTTCATTATGTTTCATTTTTCTGTCTTTGATATTCTGACTTTTTTTTTTTTTATTTACTTTGTTCTTTTGCAGTTTCTCAACAAGCTATTTCCAACAAACCCATGAGGAACTCAACACCTCAAAGACAAAAGGTGTTGAAGACGAAGAAAATATTAATCTGGATTCTGACAGTAGTTGTGGTTTTGGCCATATTGGCCACTGCAGGATTTCTCAGTAAGTCCCAATTCCTGATAACATTATATGTTATCAAATAAGTTTGCTATTTTAAACAAGATTCTCCTTTGCATTTCAGCAGAAGAAATGTTTCTATGTAAAGAATGATTTCCAGGATTTAATGTCACACATTTCTAACCCATACTCTCAGCTACTGTTCTTACATGTGACTCCTCTCCCCTCCAGTTAAGATGCTAATTGAAAGCCATTACTACTACTGCACACGCTCAGCGAAGTTCATCCCAATCGCTCAATCCTGCGATGGGAACTTTGACTGCGTCGACGGAGAAGATGAGGCTTATTGTTTGTCAGAATTCAAAGCAAACGGCACATTTCCAGGTACAACTGAAACACCTGGCCTTTTCATATGTTACCCTTTAAGCAAAACTGGAGTTTGGAAGCAAAATTGTGACTCTCCCCCCCCCTCGATCCCTCTCAGTGCGTCTAATTTCTGCTGAGCATGTCCTCCAAGTCTTCAACGGCAAAACATGGGGGACCGTCTGCACCGACGACTGGAGCACACAGCACACCGAGACTGCTTGCAAACAGCTCGGATACACGAAGTGAGTTTTAACAATAATGTCACGACTTCAGAAACTGGTTGTTTGGGTCTTGGATTACAAAGAGCTTCACCTTTCTCCTTTACTCTCTGTGAACAGATCCCCAACAAGCAAAAATGTCTTTGTTAGCTCTTTGCCGTCTCCTTTGAAAACTGGACCATTCATGGCAGTCAGAAGCGAAAGTGGAAGCACACCAGTACATCAGGCAACCGTTGAGCGGTGAGAACAACACAGTTTTCCTTATGGTTTTTTTTTTAAAGTCCTGTTTGTTTGTGGCACTTGCAGGGATGATTTATGGCCAAATTGAGGTTTCAGGCCATCTGAGCCGGCCAAAACATCTCCCTACAAAAAAAAAACAAAACAAACGAAAGTTAACACACTATAAATATTAATCTGCTATTAGTGTACAAAAACTCCCCTTCGCTTCACTTTTCTTTTTGACTCTTGTTGTCTTTTCTTTGCAAAGTTTCTGTTCCTGTAATGCAGAAAAAAGTCCAGTTTTTGTTCCTTAAATGTATTTTCTACGAAAGTGAACAAACAGGTACTTTACCCAGACAAAACGGAACGAAAACTGGATTGAAGTTAGAGAAGCAGGGGGAAAGATTGTTGTGTCCGTCATTTAAGTTGTTTTCGGTTACATTAGCATATACAGTTCTTGGCTTATCACCCTTTCTGTTTTTCTACAAACAGCAGCGTGTGCAACACTGGATCTGTGGTCTCTTTGAAGTGCTCAGGTGAGTTCTGGTTGTAGAAAACCAGTGTGTCGTGTGACTGCATTGTTTCCAGGGTTTTCATGACATAAAATAGGTTTTTGGAGGTGACAAGTTGCACACATGCAGGCCTAAACAACCCCTAGAAACTCATAACACATTGCGTTTATTCCTGCTGCCAGGATACTAACCAGGATACTAACCGTTTCTCATAAAAATGGCTGTATTGGTCAGATTGTGGAGAGGGGAGCAATGTGGAGCGCATCGTCGGTGGCGTGGATGCCCGTATAGAGGATTATCCCTGGCAAGTCAGCCTGCAGAATGGCGGGCACAGATGTGGCGGCTCACTGGTGTCATCACGTTGGATAGTCACCGCTGCACACTGCTTTAGGTTAGTGAAATCGCCGCTGTTGGCCATTTCTTGTGAATTTTGGTCCGCCACGAAATATTAAACCCCCTTTCTCCTACCTGTCTTTCTCTCTCTCCCTACCTCATTCTCGGGGCCCCTGCAGCGGCAACAAAGATCTGAGTCGGTGGACAGTGATGACAGGAGAGACATACATGACATCAGGAGGCTCCTCTGTGGACAAGATCATAATCCATGATGACTACAATGAAGGCAGAAACGACTACGACTTGGCAATGATGAGGCTGAGCAGGCCGATCTCAGTGGGAGGTTAGGCCTTAACGCTGTACACCTAAAATCACATGAAATCTTCACACCTTGTGATCCATCTCTTAAAGGTCAAGACCTTTAAGAGAATTTCTGAACGTTCATCAAGAGCCCTTTACTGACATCTAGTGCTCAGTGTTTTAAACTGCAATGTCATTTGAAAATTTCAATCAACAAGCTGATGAACTTGTTTTCTTTGACTGCTTCTCTGTAGAGACTCTTGCGCATCCTGTTCATGGTAATCGTACATGCTTGAAGAGCAGCTAATTCAACTCGTCTTTGTAACTTTCTTCACGATCAGGGAAACGCAAGCCGGTGTGTCTCCCTCCTAAGTACCTTCTCCTTCCTGACAAGACTCCTGTGGTTGTTACAGGCTGGGGACTGCTGAGAGAAAATGGTGAGACAAAAAAAAAAAAAAAAAAAAAAAAAAAAAAAGGTTTTGCTTTAGTAATCTAATGCTACAGCAGATTTGTTTTACCTTTTCAGGGAAAACTTCAACTATACTGCAAAAGGCTAATATTGAGATGATCAATCGAAATACATGTTCCAGTATTTATGGAACCTCGCTATCGCAAAGAATGATCTGTGCTGGCATCTTGAAGGGAGGTGTGGATTCCTGCCAGGTAATGAGTTGCAGTCAGGGTCCATTTAAATGTCTAAATTGAGCGACTTGACGATGTATCGTCACTCTGCTGTTCTTGCAAGATTTTTCAATACTGAGCCGTTTGTATTGTGGTTCAAACTGCAGGGCGACAGCGGAGGCCCCTTGGTGTATTTTTCCTCCTCTCAATGGCATCTGGTGGGCGTGGTGAGCTGGGGTGATGGCTGCGCGCGGGAAAACCGGCCTGGCGTCTACAGCAACGTGGATGATATGCTCAACTGGATCTATACAGTCATTGAGGTACTGCATGCAAACAAAGCAAACAAAGGAACCTCCATTTTTACAGGCTTCAATTACATCAGTTTTTTCTTCTTTTTTTTTTCAGAAAAACCCATGATGTTCCAATGTGACTGGAGCCACTGGGTGGATTTCAGGCATTTTTACCTGAGTCAGACTGTGAAGCTCAAAGTTCTTGTTTTAGCACTGCTGTATGGAAATAAGAGGACTTTGAGGGAGAACAGCACAATATGCACATCTGCTGTCAATGAAACATTTGCGTCACCCCGAGCCGCACAAGTATGGATGCAGACATATTCATTTTCACAGAACACGTGAAAATGAAAGTGAATGTTTTTGTAATTCTTTTTTGTGTCTGCATTTACCTCAGGGAACATGTTTGCTTTTGTTTCTGTTGCCTGATTAAGGACTCAAAAAGTATTGTAGCTTTTGTTTTTTTTCTTTCTTTATTCTGGAAGCACTTTTTGGCAAAACAAGCCAGTCAGAGCAGATTCAGTGATGTGTGTTTTTTGCAATGATGGATCCTTTTATGGTGCTGAATTTGTGGCTCTTCTCTCCACTTAAGTGCCAATAAGGCACGATTTTTACAGACAAGGATATTTTAGACTAATTAAAAAAAAAAAAAACATTTTGTTGTGTCACAGTGACTCCTGAATAGTCACATTATGGATTTTTAAAAAGTGCAGGTCAAATACTTTTTGCCTTTCCGTGTAAATTAAATGTTGTTGCTGTTAACATTTATTTGGTTTTAACATATACTTGTAAATAGTCTGTAAATATATATGATAAACTTTTTGTCACCTTGGAGGCTGTTATGTTGAAGTGAAAATAAAACTGGGAAATTAACGTCTTTCATTTTGTCTGCTTCACAAATGTGAATGAACCTCTTTGTACCAATGTATTTAACCATTCAACATTAGTTTATTCCTTTTAGTAAGGAGTTTTTGATTTACAAATATATATATATTTTTTTAATTATAATTTCTAGTAAAATGAATTAGTTTCTAAACATTTGATAATACTTCAAGTTTCAATTGACTTTAGTTCTGAGGTCAAACTGATTCTTTGGATATCCGGTCAATTATAATAAACTGCAAATCAGGAATAAAAACCTTGGCAGAGATTTTAAACAACTTGGACAGATGTTTGTAATTTTATATGACAACTCTTTATTTTTTCATATTTAGAAAGGGCAGTGAAAAAAAAAAAGATTCACAACAGGAGCCCTCTAGGTAATGGAAAGCAAACATGACGGTGCAAATTTGACATTTTCTAAACTCCTCTGCTCAAACTCTTTAAACCCCACAACAATGGAAACGCCATTATTTTACCCCATGCAGTTTTGGTTGCAGACTTGAATTAATCATCGTCACCATTTAAGAAGACAGAAGAACAGTGCAGGAACACAGACAGTGATTCTTTGAATTAAACACAACTGACGGACGTGCTCATCTTCTTGAACCACGACTGTGGCCTTTGAATGGGTTGACCTGCAAACATATGAAAACAAATAAGATAAAGAAGTCAAGATTAGTTTGCATATTGCAAAAATAATAAGATGGAAATGTGGAAAGTCTATGAGTAATCTAACTTCCCGTATTTCTTCATACCTCCTCATCACTGTCATCAAAAGCAACTCCTCGAGACGTCTGACTCTGGCTCTGAGAACCGTACTTGGGGAAGGATGATGATGATGATGATCTGTGTTTGACAGGAACAAAATTCAGCTTAGAGGCAGAAGAAAAACGATATGCAGCTCTCTGGCTTTTCTCTGGCTAAATGTTAACGTAGCACAAACCTTGGAGGAGGCCCGGTCGCTTTCATTACGGGTATATCTTCATCTGAGTCTTCGATGATCACCTGAAGACGGTCGAACGGCACAGAGAGGAATTATGCGTTACGTTTATGAAGGTTGCAGAAATATTTTCCAAGTCACAGGAGAGCTCTAGAATTAAGCTGCACAAGGATTTGTCTGAATGTTTTTATGTTTCTTTTTGACTTAATTAGTCACTTGAGTTTCTTGCCAGGTTCTCTGTTACAACTTTCCATTTCAAGACGTTTTTGTAATTCTTTTTTTTAAATTTTCATTTGATCATTTCTACAGTCCGAACCTGGCAATGAACCGAAATCTTGGGCCAGGTCAGGCCAAAATTAGTTGCTCGATGGTCAGGTTAGCTTGGGCTTCTGTGGCATCCTACAGTACATTCAGCAAAGAATAGACCAAATGTAAATGCACAATATAAAGTTGCGTTAATCTACTTATTAAGGCCTGTTTAACTGATTAGGTAGTTTATCATGATGAGGAAAGAAAGACAGTAATGTGCAGATGTTTGTTAGACTGTAAAACATGCAGCGCACCGCACATTAATGCACATACAGCTCCGCCCTGCTCCGCTCCCATCAATAGCGCATCCCAGATGATTTGCAAGTGAGTCAGTCTACAGTTACAAGTGACAAAATGGAGCTGGAAGTTGCTAAACAATAGCTAAAAATGGCAAGAGTTACACTGCTTACTCAAATTATACTCTGAAAGCGAGAGCAATGAAATCTTATTTGATGTAATATGTCACGTTGACTTCAGGCTCGCACCTATAATTAAAGTTAATTACTTATGATGAGTTAATTACATGGGTTGGATTGGGCTTAGGATTTTTTTTTTTTGTCCCAATCTAAACTCTAAAATTGGTGGAGTTGAGACATAAGCAACAAGGAAATATTGAAATCCATTCGAATTGCTGAATAAAACAAAACTCTCAACGGACGCTACAGCTTATTTGTTCATTGACCTCATCGGCTGCAGAAGAAGTGGATCCTCCTATTTGAGGTCTTTGGGACGTAGCCTGAAAAGCTGAGAAATGAGAAGAGATAAAGACATAATATTGAGAGAATAGGAAAAAATCTCAAAATATTTCAGCGGGTTATTCTTAATGACTGAAGAGTCCCCTCTACCCTGAAATATGTTTCTGGTCTGAGATGCTGGTGCTGATCTCTGGGAACGGCCCCGACCCCGACCGGCTGGCTTTGCTTCTGATGCAGCAGAACCTGGACAGGTAAAGGAGCATAAGATTTACTGAGACAAAAAGACGCACGCACACATCCGCAACGCAGAATTAGATGGAAAATTCTTCACGACAATTTGAATAAACGCTTTATTAAATGAACAAAAAGGCTGTCACTGCAGGACTCCAGTGGTGGCTTATTTATTTACCACTTTATACAACTCAGGCGACGTTTCGAAGCCCTTCGCTCCAAATTCAACTGTGAAGAACTTCCCAGGTCGTCCGACGCCCAGGTTCCTGCCTGAATGACGTACTGAGAGCACGTTTGAAAAGTCCAGCTGGTTTGCATATCCAAATCCGGGAATCAGAAACTAGCTTTCCGGCTGCGTAGACTTCTTCAGTAAATTAGGCCCGACATAAATAACAAATTGGCTGCAGCTGCTATAGTTCACTGAATGCCTGGTGAATAATTAGCAGAAAGGTCTCCACCTCTATGATAACAGTGAGCAGAAGATAAAAGATACCATCATTATTAATATCAGTCTTTCTCTGTGTCTGCTAAAAATAGGGACCCGTTAAGTATTTGACTGGATGGCAGCAGCCATTTACCTCAAGATCATATAGTAGCTGAATTTAGAGAGAGTAACAACAAATACAATTAAATCACAATCCAATATGGTTATGCCCACGACTGCTTTAGGCCAGATTTATTTTATTAATATGAGGTAAGTGATCAAATTTGCAGAGAGACATCAGACTGACATGGACATAGCAGCCTCGTCTCTTTAAATGTCTTTTCTGTATTTGGATGCGTTTAAATTTTTAATTGTCGGAACCCTAGAATTGATAAATAAAACATTGCATCTCACAAAAGCACCTCCTGACGTCCGCGTGGGACTCTCACCTCGACCCCTAGCCCCGCCCCGACTTCCTCGCCCTCTACCGCCTCCTCGTCCTCTGCCTCGGGTCGGAGCAGGAAGCACCCCTGAATCCTCGTCGGAGTCCATGGTAACATCTGCGGGCTCATCAGACAAATCGAGATCGCCTCGCTCCATCCGGTGGGCTCTGGCTCTGCTAATGGCCTGAGGCACAAACGCGCAATGAAACACAAGCTCTTCACGTCATCTGAAAGCCCGGTTGGTATTCTTCCCTACTTCTTTGATGTCGTCCTCTTCTTCAGTCGTATTCTTCTTGGAGTCTCTGAATTTCTGAATCTGAAAGATATTCCGTTAACCACCCGTCCCGACGCCGCACGACACGACGGTTTGCTTATCGCTCCGCCAGCCTCTCTTGCCTCCGCATCAATGTCTTGCTCTGTGGTGACTCCTCGGCTCTGAAGATGCCTCTGCGTCTTCTCCAACTGGTAGGTGATCAGCTCCTCGATGGCGTCCTTCTCGTCTTTGTCCACGAACTCCTGAATGGCTTTCCCCATGCCCTGCTCGGTCAGCAGAGACAGCTGCACTTTCTGTGAAGACACACACACACACACACACACACAGTGACAACATCAGATGAGGCGCGGGAAAAAATGAAATCCTCCGAGTGATGTCAGCATTTCATTTGACGTTTACACACCTGCTCAGCCGCTTCGAAATACTGTTTCACCAGGTCCTCCACTCTCAGTCCCTCAACAGCAGCTGGTTTTACTAACTTGCTGTAGTCGACATGGAACTCATCTAAAATTTGCAATGAATAATAAATACATAAAACAAAATAATACATACTTAACATGTAAAATACCTGGATGTCTTAAGAAAGAATCCACTAACGGTATAAAAAAAAAAAAAGCACGATTTTTTTATTTCCTAATTTTGTTTCAAATTGAATTATCTTGAATTTGTTGAATACAGTTCCAGTCAGAAGTTTAGAAACTAGTCATCCACATGAATGTCATTATTTCTTAGATTTTAAGCCTTAAGACTTTCACATTTTTTTTTTGTTTGTAAAATTGTCAAACTGGGTTCCTGTGCCTTCATTTAGCAACATTTCAGATTTTGTAAAACGAACTGAGATAACTGGGTTTTCCAACAAGGTGACAATCCCAGAGAGATAAAGAAGGTTAACGTCAAGCTTTTGGAATAAATGTGACATTAATCCCCTGGAAAAGGGAAACCAAAGATGCATCCATAAAAGAATAAAATTCCTCAATGTACGTCCATGACGAGTGGATGCAGACTTCTGACTGACACTGTATTGGTTTGGTTCAACCAATCAGCGTTGGAGTCAAAAAGAAAAAGTCAGCAGAAGCACATTTAGGCGAAGTCCGACCTTTGACGCCCTCCTTCTGCTCACGCTTTCTGAGGAAGTGAATTATATCTTTTGGGTTAGCAACACGATCCACAAACTTCTGACTGAAGCGAGAGGTGTTGAACGTTTCGAAACCTCCACTGTAGTCCACCTAGAGACAACAACAAGGGGAATTCATGTGCTGATGAGCTGACGACGTAAAGATGAGTGCAGAAGTCAACTCACCCTCAGTCGTATTAAAGGTTTCTCCGGTGTGAGTGGACAGCCGAGCCTTTCCCTCTCGGCTTCTTCTAACATTTCAGAGACCTCCACGCGGACAAGAAGGAAAAGATTAACAGAGACAGATAAAGTGAAATCTTAAACCCGTGCAGTGCATTTTAAGAAGAACATCACTACCTTGGCAAAGCACAGGTTCTCCACCTTCTTCGTAACCTGAGGAGTATCAGGTGTGAAGAGGTCCTCGTAGTCAGCCAGCACGACATCCTGGATGAAGAACTGACGGACTGTCTTTAAAGGGATCTTCTGCAGGTTCATTTTACGACCTTTGACTCTAAGCAGTCCTATATGCCTGAGTGAGCACAACGGCAGATGCTTGAAAACCGCAGCTGTTCAAAAAACAATACAAATTTCCTGAAGTGAGTGTGTTTACTTCTTGGCGGCCTCTCCTGGCGACAGGGAGGTGGCTACAGAGCTTCCTGGCTGCGTCACATAGAAAAGCTGCTGCTCGTTCCTAGTTGGAGTAATCAAACACTCGTGCTCGTGGCCCCACACAACCAAGTCAATGAACTCGTCCAGGAACTGCTCAGGAATGTAGTTGGTGGGACCGTGTTTACTCCTAAACAGAAAAAAAAACAAAAAAACAAGACAGATTTAGGATACATTTTTAAAAATGGCAAAAATACTGATCATTTTGAAAACAGTGCATCAAAATATTGATGAAGATAAAAGTTATTTATCTTTACGGTAATGAATAACATAGATTAGCAGAGGCAGAAAAAGAAAAAAAGCAGAAATAACGTATTTTTCAATTGGCCATTCTTTCTTAAAACAGTTTGACATTGCCATTCGATATGGCCACTCCTCGCATAAACAGTAGTACGATAAAGTGAAAACATGTTCATTATACAAGACACACATGTAAGAGTGTGTCTAAATTCAATACCACATGATAATGTAAACTGAATGAATCAAAAGTGGTGCTTGCTTACGCAAGATAAGGCTGTAAACCTAATCTGACAGGCCTGGTAGTAAAGAAACTCATTATCAGAGAAGCAGCCAAAGGGCCCAGGGTAACCCGTAGTAACACTGTTCATTTGGGACAATCAGTTAAAGCAGCAATATCGATTTAGGTTAAAGGCTGCACACATTAGAATGGCCCAGTTGAAGTTCAAACCTAAAATACTGACTACAGATTTTAAGAGAATACAAACACAAAATGTAAATTATCTTCCAACTATGCACAACATTTCAGTTTGAGTATTTTTGCAAGGCACTGTATTTGTTCAAATACAACTTCTACCAACTCATTTAAAACTGTTCACATCACTCATGTTTGAGAACACACCTGTTCTGGTGAATTGCAAAGAGGTTGAACCAATTGTCTTGATCCTCTTTGGGTCGAAGCATGGTGACCTGCTTGTTGACAAACATCCTGTACAGGCGCTCATCCGGGATCGAACCTTGACATGCATTCATACAAGATTTAGGTGCAACGTGGATGAGAAATCAACAAATAGGAACCAATAGGAAACCCAAACTTACCAAGACCGTACAGGGCCAACTTGGTGCTGCCTTTCTGCAAGAGGATTGGACTAATCTCTATCTTCTCCACAGAGTGAGAGTGACCAAAGTGATTGACGAGACCAGAAGCACTCAGCAGGTCCAGAGCACACAAACCTTCCGCCTTGGAATAAAAGACATTTTAAGGACGAACGCACAGATAAACAAAGTAAAATATGTGTTCAGGACTCATTTGTATTTGATGTACTCATTGTTTTTCAAGCAGAAGGAACTAACCCCAGTTGGATCATCGTGGTTGCCATGAATACTGAAGACAGGGATGGAAATGTTCAGGTTTTCATCCTGGTAGTTCACCCAGGGGAACCTACAACACAATGATTCATTCATTCAGTACACATGCAACACTGATGGAAAACCCACAGAGGCAAGCAACAAAAAAGAAAAGGAAAAAAAAAAAACTGACTGTGTTGTGTTGAAGTTAATGGTCTGGTCACTGAGGATGTTGAAGGTCACAGGCGAGTCTCCCATGCAGTATTTCCTCATCATAGTGATGCAAGTGTGGAGGCATCGTCTTGACGGCTTGTTCTCGTGAAACAAATCCCCACCCAGCAGGATGAGATCAACCTGAAGAAAAATACATTCGAAACCTATCAGGCAGATGAACACCAGAGAAAAAAAAAATTGCTCAGACAAAACAAAGATGTGAATATGAACTTCCACGCTGGATCACAGCTATTCGCATATACCTGATTCTCCTTGGCGCATTCCAGGATTTCTTTCAGCGTGTTGAAGGAGTCGCTGCCACGAATCGCGTCTTTCTCGAGGTAACCGAGGTGAATATCAGTGGAAATCAGGATCTTGAATGTATCCTCGTCATCCCTGGAAAAGCGAAATGAAATGTGATGATAAACACGACTCAGACATTTGATCTATAAGAGGGACACAACACAATCAACTCTCCACTGTTGCTACACCCTCAGGAGGAGATGTGGCCTCCACAGGTTGAAAAATTCAAATAAGCTTGAATGCATCATTTAACAACTAGGACCAAATTGTGCTGTATGTAATTAGCTTTACATCAGTCAGCACGGTTGTAATCTGTATACATTGGAAATCCTATTTGTTTTAAGTTCCTTGAGACAACATCTCTCATTAATCGGCGCTGCATGAATACATTTAATTTGTATTTTGCCACCTTTAATGTGATACCAACAGATGACCAGTGCAAAGATGTTTGAAGCATAATAGTGATAAAGGAATGATCTGAAAAGAGAAAGAGTATGATCTAAGTAAACTGGAGCACAAAAACCCAACATGAAATATGGTGGTGGCTGTATCATGCTGTGGAGATGCATTTGTCAGAAAGGCTAAAGGGAAACCGGTCAGGATGGAAAACTTACAATGTGTTTTCTGAAGACATGACGACACAAGAGGCTCTATTCAAAAGCTGGCACGTTAACAAATGGTTCCCCTGTGGAGAGCAGAGCAAAGACAATCCAGAACAACGAGATTATAGTCATGCTAAAAGACTTCATCTGTTCATTCAAATCCCACGATTTATTTCAACTTTTCTAACTTTTTTTTTTTTTTACAACCATCAGTCATAAAGTAAAACAAAGTATCCAAATGGCTACATTATTGTCTTTTTTATTTATTTTCTAAAAGAGTAAGAATAGCTGTACCTTCTAAAACATAGCTATTACGTGTTTTAAGGCTTGACACCGTGCTAATTAACAATAACTAAAGTGGCGGCCATAGCTGATAGAAGAGTGTAACTCAATCGTAATTTAGCGTGGGGACAGTAAAGTTAGCATTTTTAAACAATCCTATGGTGCAATGCACCGGCTTTCTTTGCATAGAAGCTAGCTTTAGTGAACATTTAATACGCATGCGTAACATTGGCTCGATAAATACACAAAACACATAAAACACAGATAAAACTAAATCCTGCTACCGACCTCCCATGAAGTCTCTATTTACCCTGAAAATCCCGGTAACGCTTCCAAAACGTCATTTCCCCCCTGTGGATTGCTCACGGTTATTGTAGTTTTTATTCCAGGTGATCACCATCGCGATTTACGACAATCTCCGAGGAAGACAACTACATTTCCTCAAAACTAGCGGGTCGCTTGGTTTATCCGCGTTGGAGCGCCGCTGAACCTTCTCCTCGTGTGCTAAAATGTAAAGACATTGAAGAATTAGAGGCCGCAAAGCGACATTTGATACTTTACGTTCGCTATATTAACACCGGTATTTTTGTTGGAAGGCACCCGAAAACATCATCATTTTGTGTGTGAACGCGACACACAAAGCAGAGTGACGTAAAATTCAACTTTCGTTTTTCAAGAAATGAATATAATTGCTGTACATTAAGCTCACGGTTCTGAATTACAAATGGCATTTAATGGTGGTCTGATATATTCTCACTTTAAACATTTTTCATTACGTTAGCAGTAAACGGAAAGAATAATACAGTAAAGACAAAGTAGCAGAAAAATACATTGCTAACCATTTTTCAGCGGTTAACAAATAAATAAATTTAAGTGCATTTAAAGCATAATATGTAATGATGCAATATCTACAATAATACAAAAACATAATAATAATAATAATAATAATAATAATAATAATAATAATAATAATAAATTATGCTGTGCACTTACATTAATCGAGGACTGCACTGTTTTAAGGCGTTATGTTCCTTAGATGAAGTTGCCACTCACAAAATGGCGGAAGAACTGACGTACGTTTCTACGGGGCAACGCGACGTCTATTGTCTACGTTTATGTCAGTCCTGCTGAGCGTCGTGCATAACGGGCCAAGCCGGACTTGGTATCATTCGAACACCAAAGCGTTTTTTTCCCCCCCACAATATATTTGCACAGAGAGGCTGCACAAAAAAAGAGGAGCTTGGCTAGCTTGTCATAATCAAAAAGGGCGTTTCTTGATCAATTTTTAAATCAAATCATATGGTTTACACCCTTAGCTTAGGCGGACAGCGTCGGCTGTGCATCAATGGAGATACTTTCAAAAACACCCACAGCAGAGTCCTATCGGTATAAGGTACCTCCGCTCTTTTGTATCATTTAACTTGAAGGAATTTGAACGTATTCGTTGTCGGTTATGTGTATGATCCAAACTGCTAGCAGTGGTTGCTACATTCTCAAAACAGCTCCTTGCTAAGCTTACGAGTATGTGTGTGAATAAACTTGTTTTTAGTTCAGTCGTAAATATAAACGCTTGCCGTACTTTTTTTTATGTTCTTTTCATTGCAAGCTTTTATTAATTGAAAGATGTTCTTGATCCTATCTCTCTGCAGCCATCGCGTTCTTATTCATCGCCCAGCAGGATGGTGTCTGACACTCTGTCCATGTCGTCTTACAAAACCTATCCTGCTCGTCGATCTTCCGTCAACACTCCTGCACTTCACACGCCCCAAACATTCACTCAGGATTCATATCGTCCAGCATCACCCATCAAAACTTTTCCAGAGAGCAGCAGCTCAGGTGATTCCCGTGTTGACAAAGTTTCCACTCAGACAATGTGCTTGAGCTCCATGGTTACACGTGCAACATGATGCCTCACTACTTGAATGTCCCAGCCGCAACAGCATCCTTTAATTCCTGCTGATTTTGTTTTGTTAATTGTACTATTGCAGCGATCTTATCTGCCTTGAGGAATCTCCAAGAGAAGATTAGGAGGCTGGAGGCAGAGAAAGAGCGAGCAGAGTTGAGCCTTTGCACTTTGCTGAAGGACGGATGTCTGCAAAGTGACAGACCTGTGCAGAGACGCCTTTCTGATGAGGACATGGAAAGAAAACCAAGCGAGCAGTCAAACTGTAACGAAGGTAAGAAATGACCTCCAAATAGAATTGAAGTTTAAATTCTGTATGTTAATCCATGACATGTTTTGTCCTTCATTTGCAGTGCTGATCACCCACCTTGCTGCTGCAGAGAATCGTTGTGAGAAGCTGGAGGGACAGTTGGAGCAGATGAAGAGGATGTTGCCAAGGACAGAAAGCATCAGCTTGGCCAGTCAGGAGGTGAACTCAGTGGTGTGGATGTCCTCGAAGAGTTGGGTAACACCTCACGCTTTAAAATGCACAAAACATTGTAACGCAAACAAAGCTATTTGTTTCCTTCCTAGGCTTTAAAAGAGAAACCTGGTATAAGTAGTCAGCAGCCTGATGGACTGAGCGATCATGCTCAGTTGGAAAAGCTGGAAAAACTCGAGCAGGAATATCTCAAGCTGACTCGCACA
Source organism: Poeciliopsis turrubarensis (assembly GCA_010277015.1). Classification (NCBI taxonomy): domain Eukaryota; kingdom Metazoa; phylum Chordata; class Actinopteri; order Cyprinodontiformes; family Poeciliidae; genus Poeciliopsis; species Poeciliopsis turrubarensis. Next base: position 2,530,091 of record VMRN01000005.1, read on the forward strand.
CAGAAATATGCGGAGGTACGTTCAAGGCACAAACATGTTTTTTGTTGTTGTTTGTTTTTTTGTTTTTTTTAAAGCAAAATGTAGCCGTTAACCACTTTCAGCATCATAAGAAGGAATAGTGTTAAAAAAATAATTCTGAGATGCTTTATTGGCCCCAAAGGGAAATCTGTGGTGATGATGACGGTGGCGCAGAATATAATCGCTTCTGATATCTTGCAATAACAGTCATGAAACTGGCTCATTTGGAATAAACCAGAATCAAAGATGAACAATTACCACATGCATAGATCTGTTTATTGCCATTCCGCGATTTGGAGGCGACAGATGTCCTCCTCCGACCCTTCCTCCCCAGAGCCGTTGGAGTCACTGTTGCTTCCTGAACTATCTGGCTCAAAATATAGGGTTGCAACTCTTCAAGATCTAGCTTCTCCCTCCAAATACATCGCTCGCAATTCCTCTGCTTCTTGGTGACACCTGTACTCAGCCTTAGTTGTTTATGATTTGACTTCCACTGATTACGTCACAAGATGGCACCATTGTTTGACCCACTTACAAAACCTGCAACACTAATATTTATGAAAAGCTGTTTTTTTTTTTTCTTTTTTACACAGAATGAACGCACAATAGTTCCATCTTTTTCAGTCATGTAAGTGGTTTTATGATTTCAGTGACACTTTGAGCTTATGCATTGCCCCCGATCTGTATTTTTAGATATCTATGGCCACGGAAGTGTTCAGAACACAACTAAATATCAACAAACCAACCGAATTTTACGTCAGTCTCACAGAAGTGCTTTTTGGAGTGTTATATTTACAGATAGAATGGTAAAAAAAAAAAAAAAAAAGTAGTTTTCAGTAACCATATATAGAATTTATCGCATAATACTGTTGTCATATTATTATTGCAATACTGTCATCATCAGCAGCACAGTGATGATGATGATTGTTGTTGATTTCAGATGAAGATCTGTGCGTTGGAAAGAAAGATACAAGAAGAGGAGCATCAGAGAATGCTCATTCTGGATAAAGCCAATCAGGTAGGAAGACTTTGTCTTCTTATTATTTTTGAATTTTTTCTTTTTAGCTAGGATTGATAAGCCAAAAGACTGTTATTTTCATGCTTTCTTTTTGTTTGCAACCTTCAGCTACAGACAGGTCTGGAAGCCAACAGAATGTTGCTGCAGTCCGTTTCTCCACGTTTTTCCATCAGACAACCCAAAGAGAAGAAACCCAGCCCAAAGGTAAAGACCTCTAGTGGATGGCTCACAGTGTTTGTCATGTTTGCACTTCAGGAGGGCAATTATTCTCATAATTAATCCAGTGCTGTGAAATAAAAAGAAAACCATATACTTGTGAAATACCCGGAAATATTTTAGTCTTTTTCTATTGCATTTTAAGTCATTAGTTTTATATTAACGGATTATTGTGTTCTTTGGAGATGCACTCAGAAGGGAACTGAGCCACATTTATTTTTATTTCCAGTTCATTCAGACCAACTGTGATGTTAAAAGCATTGAAAATATTAAAGGCTTTGATGTTTAAATACATAAATAATAACTATGTTTTTGGGGTTTTTTTAGTCTTGCTGCAGGTGGCACTTTGTACATGTATTACATACATAAAAGGTGCATTCAAAAAATGGAAAATTTGTTTCTAAACAAAAAAAGAAAGAAACTGCTTTTGGTAACATTTGTTATTTAAACAATTTAATGAAAAAGTTTTTAATGGCAGCATTGTAGATTTTTATTTTTTTGTTTAAATGTGGTAATTTCCAAACTTTCCAAACAGACATTTAAAACACACACACACCCACACACACACACACACATCACCACAATTTAACCATGTTATATGTTGCACTACAGTCTCACACATAGACTCATTCAATTAAAAATTATTAAACCTGCAGTATGCAGCTTGCATAAAACATATTTTTTTTAACTTATTTGTTAAAATTGTCACCATGTCGTGACGTGAGACAGATAATCTGTGGGGAAAAAAAATCCAGCTCCTTTGCTGCCTCCTAGTGCTACTATTGACATCTGCAGAAATGCACTGTCAAAAACCTGGAGGGAGATCTAAGTGCTGTCAATCATGCTGGTGTACGCACTGTTCAATGTGGTAACGGCAGATAAACAACCCATTGTTGCATACATATTGTTTGTCTGCTGTCATCGGTGGGCTAAGCTTTACACTCTGCTTTCAGGAAGACGCTGTAGTGCAGCAGAGAGCAAGGGAGGGAAGTGTGAGCAGTATGCACACAGTCATGCATAACAGCGCTAAGACCCGCCTCCTGGCTCTGATTAGTTGTTTCTATAGTTAGCACTGAGGGAAGACAGAGGAGCTCTTTTTTTTCTACAGATTATCTGTCTCATATAACACTGTCACAACAGTTGTAAACAAATATGTAAAAAGCATCTTTTTAATAACAGTTAGATGCTGCGGCTTTAAAACATATGTTGAGTTGCTGTCATAATTTGTATCGGTTTTTTTCCCTCTTGTTTGCTAAATCATTGTTCAATTTTTCTTCCACAGCAACCTTCTCCAAAATCCCCAGAGACTCACTACAGACTGAGCCTAAGAGACATACCTTTTGTCACTGGAACGGTACCATTTGCACTGATACACTTCTGGTTGTGCCTTTTGGAACACGTTGATAAGTCCTCTTCACTCTCCCCCTCAGTGTTTATCTTTAAATCTCTTTCGGTTTGCAGTCGGTCGCCTGCAGCCACTCAGTCAGAGCCAACGTTCAGGCAGTCTTGTCCCTCCTGAAACGGCACCAGCCTCATCTCTGCAACAAGCGCGTCCTGTCTCGCAACGCAGATCTCTCGGAAACGAGCAGCCAGTCAGACGCTTCCTCCACCTCGTCGTCCACCTGCGGAGACGAACTATCGGAGCTGCTGCAAGCCCTGCAGGAGGAGCTGTGCCTCATGAGTTTGTGAGCAAGCGTGTGAATGTACTCAATATTGGAGTCCCGTTTGGTTAAATGTTAAGGCGCATCCCCGTCGCATGCAGGGAGCACAGTGAGTTGATGAAGCAAATTGAGGAGAGCGCCTCTGAAAAGGAACGGGGAGTGCTTCAGAGGGAGCAGGCGAGGCTACTGCTGCGAATGGAGAGTAAAGAAGAACAGATCAGTAAGCTCTGCAAGCATAAATCACAGGTGGGCCTTCGCAAGAATTCTCATTTTACATTCGTAGTGTGACAAAGTCTGTGTGCGAGTGTCTTTGTTTTGTGCTCCAGATAAAGAAGTTAAGAAAGCAGGTGAAGTCTGGGAAGAGCTTCACGGAAGAAAGACTTGCCACCAGAAGGCGCTATGAACCATCCACTAAAGCTCAACTAGTTGAGAGGAACAAGAAGAACCTGACGCTTCTGAAGGAAATGAAAGCTCTGCAAAACTCTTTACAGATCTAAAACTCGCTACAATATATTCATAACATAATCTGTTTATTGTTTTTGGTGCTATTCTTCTACCTCTTGACTATCAGCTCTTAGCCTCGTGCTGAAAACCCACTACACACAACAGGAAGATTCACTGCTTTCATCTTCTTTATGAGATTATCGGTACCTCGGCTGTCGGATTTTCTGAGTTCTTATTTAGTAATAGAACAAGAAATCGACTAAAGTACAACAAGGAAAGTCCAAGATATTCAAGTAGTCCGCAGTTTAGTATCTGAGGTGGCTGCCATTCATGTAGGATATCAAGAAAGTTGCCTGTTACCAAATAATTTATGATTTTTAAATCACATTCCTCAGTTTGTGCCGCGATCAGGTTCTTCGTTTTAAAATGTAGAGTTTTATTGAAACAGAAATCGGAACGTTTCCATTGAGAATCTTCAACTTTTCACACTCTGACCAGCAGAGGGCAGAGTGGTGTGATTTTTGAAGTACAAGGGTGAAACAAACCAGTGCTTTGATTTTATTTTCTTTGAACAGAGTAGAAGATTGTATAATATATATATTTATATATACATAGGTTCAGATATCAAAATATCATGGCTTTTGTCTTCAATTAAATTCATAATTACCCAAAACCTATAAATAAAAACATTAAATAAAACTGTCACCATCAAGTAATCATTTTTAACTTTTTATTTTACTTGGCGTCCAGCTGTGGAAGACTTGAAATACTTTCTTTTGAGCCTGTAGTCCTTAGCAAAAGCATTCCACTTGGATTTTCTTCACATTTTACCACCTTATCATAATTTTATGATCAGTTATTATGCGATAGACCAGAAACAGTAATTAGTACAACACAGTGCACATAAGAACCTGAAGGAAATGAAAACCATGTTTCTATTTGCGCTGCTGTAAGTTTAAATCTTTTCACTTGAATTAATGTTTCAGATTGAAAGGGGCTGAATACAGAAGCACGCCACACATTTAAATGTTTTTTTTTTGTTTTTTTTTGCAAGATATCCTGAAACCATGTCTAAGTTTTCTTTCATGACACAATTATCTACGTCTGTGTATTTAAATTCAGCAAAATTTGTTTCAAAGCGCAAAATGTGCAAAATTTTCATTGATGTGCTGAACTTTGGAGCAAATGTAGCAGATCACTGATTTTGCTCCATTTACTCAGTCCAGTAGAAGCTGTAAAATGGTCTTTTAACAGGTGCAACACTGTACTCCATACAAGACTCTGGATTGCTTATTCTGCTTTCGAGTTTGACAGTGCAGCTTTATTTGTAACTCATTCACTCACTGGACATCCTGAAACATAACCATTCCCACTTAGGAAAATGTTTACTTTTGTACCAGCGTTAATTTTGATCGTGTTTCGTTTTTTAACAATAAACTCGGTGCACTCCATAAAAATCAAAACATGCTAACGAATGTTTTATCTCATTGCTGCGTAAAAGGGTTCACGAGAGGACACCAAAAGACCTTGTTCATGCAAAGGTTTACTACATAATGACATAAACCACTTTGCTGCTTATCAGGTGGTAAAAACTGATGTTACATGTGTTATTTTCAGATATTAATGAGGAGAATGTGTGGTTGTGAGCTATTGGCTAATGTGGCTAAATAAACCTGAATACGGACACACGCTGTTGGTGATGCCTTTAATTCCCATTTTGCACGGGTTACAAGTAAAATCCTCTCAAGGATCCCGGTTTGTCTTGGGGTTGTGGATATGCATGTCAGTGTGCCTTGTAAAGAGAACGAGAGATGAATAAATAATGACTGTGACGCGCAGACTTGAGTCAGCGACCACAGCTGAGTCTGATAAAGGCTGCCACATGTGTCACCCTGAAACCACAGCCCAGACCGGGAGAGGAGTCCAGATACCTGATCCTCTGTTCAGAGAGGCCCGCGTCTCATCCCTGTTGACCAGGCATAGATTGCCGTGGCCAAATGAAAAGAGCACCTGTAATCAGAGACTCCAGTTTCTTGGTCAGGTGTGATAAAAATCGGTCTGCTTGCTTACTCATTAAGAGCCCGATCTGGATTGACCTAGTTAGGAGGGAAGAAAAAAACCCAGATGAGGATGCAAAGTCCCAGTTTAGATCTTCAACCTGTTCCAGTGTCCAAAGTCTTTCAACATCTTTTTTCCTCAGGACTCGGTCTCGGCGATGGAAGCCAGACCGGTGATTTTGGGCTCCTCTTGGTGTTTGGTCAGAACAGGTCTACTGGTGTAAATGTCATCAACGGGTAGAAGGAAGGTCACAGTTTTTACCTTGGCCCTAAAGGGAAAAAAAAACAAATGAAAGGAATTATTTCATCTCAGTGGGAACACGGTCAGCGATTTAACGCCACCCCTCAAAGAATGTCTTTGTACCTGTTTTTATGGACGTACTCCTGCAATGAGTGGCGGCTGTTGGCTTTCTCTGCTTCTCCAGACACATCTCTGTCATGCTGGATTTCTTCATGAAGTCTGTCCCATCCTGAGTGACTCTGCCTGGTCTTGTCGATTCTTCCCTCCCTCACTGTCAACCCGGAGAGGCTGGAGCTCGTGGAGTACCTTCGCACAGTCATGGCAGTGTTTTCTAGGAAGTGGAACTAAACCTTTTAAACCTTTTGAAATGTATCCAGTTTTTAATTTCACACATCATTAGTTATTGAGTAATAAAACAATCATTTTGTTTTATTACAAAATTATTTATGACTGATATTCTTTAGTCATGAATATTGTAAACGTGACTAACTTGATGAGACAAATGCATCTTCGGTTAAAAAAATAAAAAATGCTCTGATAAAGTTGTGTGGTAGTTTTAAAAATAATCCAAGGTGGCCTAGATAATATAGGAGGAAGAATTCACTATATATTCAATATATGAATGAATGACGGATTAGATCAAATCATATTCATGTCCAGGCCTAAATTCATTTTGTATTAATTTATTTACTTTTGTGAATTTTCGTCAAGAAAAAAAAAATACTTGCTGTTAAATAAGTCAATATTCGACCCAAAAATAATAATATAATAATAATAATAATAATAATAATAATAATAATAAGTATCCACATAGCCTAATCCCATTATCATTATTATTTATAATAGTTACTACTACTACTAATTATTATTATTACTATTACTGTTACTATATTATAGCTGAAAGATATTAAAGAATGCACTGTTTTGCGAGTTTCACTTGCTCTTGCCTTTGTACTGTCCCTCCAGGACTGGCGCAGACGCGTTCCGTCTCAGGTTCCCATAAGGGTTTTCCAGTATCGCGGGTTGCTCCGATCCAGCGCTGCTTTCTCCTGGCGTCCCCGACTGCTGACCGCCGCTGTCCCCCCGCAGCTCTCGGTTCTCCGCCTCCAGCTTCTTGATTTCGTCGCGCATCTCCATGATGACCTGCGCCAGGCTGCGGCTGCTCTCCATGGTGCTGCTGCTGCGCTGCCAGTACCAGGGCTTCCCGAAGACCGGAGGAGGGTCGTGCAGGAAGGGCTCGCCGTGCCGCCGCGGGTTCATCATGCTGCCGCCAGGAGACTTATGTGGCTTCTCCAGGTCCTCTCTCTGTGTGCGCGCCTCAATCTCAGTCCAGATCCTAATGTGGGCAGATTATGTCGCCTTTCACCACTTAAACAGCTGAAAGAGCTCCCGGTGATCAGCCAGCACCGCGCAGGGCATCTTTTATTTATGAGCCCAGGAGTCTGGTTTCATGAAAGCCAAGCTTGGGGTCGGAAATGAAATGCGCTCTTCACAATAGCTTTAATTGGAGACCAGTGGCGCCCCCAGGAGGGGGGCACTGGAAAAAAGTGCTGAGCGTCCCACTGGGCCCCCCCCCCCACAGAGAATCATGTTCAGCTCAAACACATACAAACGTCTTCTTCAATCTATACATACAAGTAAAAACCTAGTAATTATTTTTTTATGTTAGTTGCGCCACCCTAAAATTTTTAGTGACTTGTTCTGGCCACAATAGAAAAGAAAACTTCTGGAGTGGCATCATTGGAGACGGATATGAATCCAAAGAGGTTGCTGCTCTTCAGATTGGTTACTATGCTTGTTTGTTTCGTTTATCATCAAATAGTGCATTTCAGGAAGCACCTCTACTATAGTCAGAAGCATAAGGACAAGATTTTTCAAAGATTTAAAAGTACAAATAAACATAAGCAAAATGTTTTGAGTGAATAGATTCATCAGACCCATCCAAACTCCCTGTGAAATCACCTAATAAATTGCAATTTATTGGTTGGCCATTATCCATTAATTGAAACTGTAAAGAAGAAGCCACCTAATGAATTAAAATTTCAGGGTCATGACAACCAAAAACACGTCATGATGCAGTGAGGATGTTTTCCTTCACCAGGGAATCTGGTCAGAGTAGATGGGAAGATGAATGGAGCTGAACACAGGAAAGTTCGAGAAGAAATTATTATTATTAATAATAGAATTATTTTTTTTTAAAGAAAATTGAAAATCATTCATTTCCATTCAATTCCCGATTATTCTCTACTTTGTGTTCATGTATCACAGTGGTCTGTTCGTCTCAAAATGATAAAGAACCAATTTTGTTTTTAAATCTAGATAAGAAAAGCAGGTTTTTGCCTTTGCTAAACAGTGCTACGTTTGAAGTCATTAAGCTTTAAAATCTCAAGAAAATATTTAAAAAGTTTGCGGTTGTAGTGTAACAAATTTAAAAAAAAACAAAAAAAACATTTAAGTCATATGAACAATTCGGAAGTAATCCGTGCAGAGCAGACTTCACCGTATTTTGACATCATACTAGATAAACAAAATTATAAATGACTGTAGCAAATGTTCAACCTGAACCCATAACAGTCAGGGCTACCAGGAGCAAGACAGACACCAACAAACCAGTCTGTGGAGGAGAGAAACCCAACCAACCCACAATTTTAGGCTTACAAAATAGGCTGCAGGGCTCTCAGGAGGCAGGAGGGAGGAGACCAGCAGGACAATGGTTTGTAAAGAAGATGTGTCAAAGGAGATCGATGCAACTCTATCTGCTTCATCTCAGATGTTCAACAGACCGAGGGTGAGGAGGCGGAGATATAAATGTGTCAGCTGTCTTATCAGACAGCGATAGAAACCGAGGCCCCGAGTCCCAAGGCTGCCTGTTATCAACAGCATTATGATCAGGGCCACTTAACCTCTTTCTATGTGCAGTGTCCTAACCTCAGGCTTAGCATCAATAAGTAAACGACTGCTCTCCTTTTCTTTCTCTGTGCATGGTCAGTAATTATACCCAACAATCGCAGGGGGGAAAAACTGACATTAGATCCCATGGAAACTGTTCTCTGTAGGAGTGCAAGGGAACGCTTAATGTCATTTCACTTTCAGGGAAGCCTCAACTTCCGCTCGCGGCGACAAAATCACTTTAACACAACTTTCTGCTCTTCCTCACTTATTTGACTATTTAGAATCAAATAATCAAATATTATTTGATTATTATTATTATTATTATTTGATTCGTTTCTGTTCAAGCAAGGGAACAGAAACGAAACTGAGGGAAAATCTTTAGCGAGCCTAATTTGCCAAACGCAGAACAGAAAGCCAATAAAATAACTCTTAAAATTAACTTGGATTCCTAAAATATATAATAAACTAGGATAAAAAGAATGAGTTTCATTTTGAGCTCAACTGTCCATGAAATATGATCAGGTTTAAAAAGAAAATAAAGTGAAACATAACCTCACCGTGTCTAATGTAGTGTTTAAATTGACTTCAAATGTAACAAAGTCAACAAATAGGAGCAAAACTGTGTAAATAACCCCAGTCAAACAGCTTAAAACAACAAAGAATGCATCACACAAGGGCAACATTAACATTGAAAGTGAATTAAAAATCTAACGCTACCTGTTAAAAAGAGAGAACTTCAGGAAAAAGAGCATTCCCTTAAAATCATTAACACTTATGGATACTAAAAGACAATATTAGAACAGGATGTCACATTATTAGCAGCATTATTTGGCATATGGCACAGATTTAGTTTGAAAAGATTTATCTTATTAAATATTACTGAAACTACCATAATAAATTGACTGTATTGTATCCAGATGAGTTGCAGGATGACCAGGATTCCTGCCATTGAAACACTCAGATATTGGATAAAGACAGAAGTGAAATGAATCAACACTCATATTATTTTAACATTAACAAATTTTTATTCAAATCTCATACATAAAACTTTAGTTGTTTTTTTTTGTTTGTTTGTTTGTCTGTTTTAAATTCAGCTAAACAAATATTAATATACTGTATACTTTATAAAAGGAGACATTTCAAACATTTTTTTTTAAATAGTAATACTTCTTATTTACAATTTAAAACATGAAATAATAACCGTAACAATGCCATTTCAATTATAAAAATGTTACAAAACATGTTTCTTCCTTTTTTTTTTGTTGTTGTTGTTTTTTTGCTGTTGTTTGTTTTCTTGTTTCTGTTTGAAAATTGGCACGGCGATATCCGTTCAGAATGTTTCAAGGATACAAAGTAGCAATGTGGAGCTGCTCTACATTCAGATAGTAGCTGGAGATCTGTTTAATACCTCAGATTCTTAGGACCTGCATTCAAATCCGCTTTTATTTTTCACATCAGCCTTCTTTAGATAGTTTGAAATACGTTGGGATTCCATACGTAAATAAAAATGTAAAAACCAGGAATGCACCAGAAATGCACCTCCGACTCAGTAAGGTCACCGTACTCTAAAGGGCAAAGGGGCGTTGGGAGAGAAGGCGCATGTGTGTGTGAACAAATACATTGTACGCTTGTCAGTTTATATTAAATCAGCTGGCAGGGCGGCACAGTCTGTACCAAACCAACACAAACAGTAGCTAACAGTCCAGGAGCCTGGCCTCTTTTGTAGACAGTCTAAACTCAACAATGGGACTACAGACTACCACGACCACGCTCTACACACGTCTTCTCTTTGCTTGTCTTTTCTCTAAAAACACGGCAGTCACAGTTCCACTAATCTGCCGCTCCAAGCAGCAGCAAAAACAAGATCACAATCGAAAACAATCAAATGAGCAACGCTCAGGCTCAAACTGGCACAAGGAATTTCTGACTGTTCAGTAGGTGCTGTGTCGCTCCGATCCTGGTTGTCTTGTGTGGGGAATCTGGACAAGGGCAAGAAAAGAAAGCTCGAGTTGGAACAAGAAAAATCAGCGTTTTAAAGCCAGCGCTTAGATTGGACAGGTAATTCAGTAAGCATGAAGCGAGGCGGCTTATGAGCGGTGACATGGCACAGCGGTTTTTAGAAGGAGTGGACAGAGAGGAGGCACTGAAGGCAACGACAGCATTTGCCAAGCTACAAAAGTTGGAGGGAGGAAAGCTGCAGTTTAAACAAAAAGTCCATGAAAATGCAGGATGTTCGATAAAAGTAATGCAAATTAAAAGATGCAGTGCAAATGCAATCGAAATGAAGAAGCAAAAACCTATTCAGGACAGGCACAAGATGGTAACAAAGTCGGTGGAGCTACGTCTCATTGTGATGTGAGACCTGTTCATTCATGATGCCAGACAACTCAGTGAGCATGTCCCGGTAGTGAGCCCTCATCTCCTCCTGGTACTCCAGCTGGTCCTCCTTGATGAGGCGCTCATTCACGTCCAGAGCCTGACCACAGGCTTCTGCAAACTGCCTGCAGAGGACAAATCAAATGCATCTCATTTGGCGTATCAGCAAATGATAACATAAATGAGCAGGGATGATAGCATGTTACTCAATTGTAAAACTGTCTTAATTTTAGCATTTTGTCCCTACTGTGACAAAAAAAAAAAAACAGACATACTAATACTAGAATGTTTGTTAAAGTTAGCATTTCATAATAGGTTGTGATTTTGTGGCTTGCTTGTCCCAAAATAGTTAACCATTTCCATGAATCAAGTGTTACAAAACTATGTTCTTCCAGACTATTGTTTTCACTATGGGGAAGCAGAAAACAGGAAAATCCTACCTGAAGATCTCTTTTAGGAGTTTGACCTGGTTGTCGGGATATTTCTTTGCATTCTTCTCCTCCAAAAATGCTCTGGCATAAGCCATAGGCCCTGCATTCACCTAGGAAGGACCAATCAGTAGCTATAGAGCCAAATATTTCATGTGGTGTGTTTGTATGTTTTTTTTCTTTTTCCTGGAGGAGTACTTACTTTGACGCTGACACTGCCTTGAAGCTTCAGCTGGAGCCGGATCATGTCCACCTCTTCCATGTTGCACAGCTGGTTGAGCTCAGAAACTTTACGCGACATCTCATCGATGGCAACTTCGATTGGATTCATCTCTGTGCTTTGCTGCTCCACCACCTGGATGCGTTTCTTTAGGTAGGGAAAGCTGGAACATGCTGCGAAAACGTAAAAGTGTCACACCAACATTCACCAAATTCACTAAAAGACTTGAGTGTTTTATGCAACTTCTCACTTGCACAACTAGAAAAGACGTTTGGAAAGAATGAATGAAACAAGATGTACTAGAAGAAAAAGTATCTGAGGTTTAACAAACTTAGAAGTTTTACTAAGACTTCAGGCATAGTTGCTTTTCATTCAATGCACACTATCAGAATTAAAGATTTTTGAGCAGTAAGCAGCCATCAAACAAACAGAAAATAGGCAAATGGATACACAAATACTAACTGGTCAGTATGGTGCGTCTCTTGCATTGCTCCTCCACATCTCCGTGTTTCTTTCCTGACAGGGTGAAGGGCGTCTCGAACACAAAGCGGTTGATGTTGTGGTGTCTCTCGAAATCTGTTCTTTTGTCTTGTTGCTCTTTCTCGTCAAAGTAGGGCACTACATATGTCACCTGAATGTAGGCGTACTTGGATTCCAGGTCTTTAGGATTTACCTGTGTTGGACGAAAATTAGGCGCAAAATGTGAAACTTTAGAAAAAATAAATAAACACGGCTCCTACTTATTGGCAAAACTAGTAAAGATAAAAATCAGTACAACATTGACATTTTTTATTGCAGTTGCGTGATGCGAGAATGTTTTGAACCAATTTTTTTTTTATCTGAGATACATTTTCAGGATCCTATTCTCAGTACTTGATACAACTCTCTTTAGTGATAGGACTCCACCTAGCTTCCTCCTATGAAATTTCACAATGTTTGACCATTCCACTTTGCACAACCTCTATGTCATCCAGAGTCCTGGTCTGTTCCTATGCTCCATTTCCTGCAGCTCACAGCACAGGTTCTCAATAGCACTGAGGTCTGGAAGCCGTCATGGTCACAGAGGTAGGCGGATCGTGTGCCTGCTAAACTATTCCAGTGGTAATTTGTTTGATCTTTATTACCCATAAAGATCAAATAATAACCCCCTTTTTAGCAAACCTACAAGTTCTGTCATATTTCATTCAAATGTTCCTGATATTTTAGAGTTTATGATGCCAGGAACTCATCTAATGTTATCTGGACCTTTGTAAAAGAAACATGGCCACAGAATCCTCCAACATACTGAACATCGGGCACGAGGTTCTTTATTACACAGTCATTGTTTGCTTCACCAGGTTACCAGGAAAGTCAAACAGACCAAATCACGCTGTTCCAGTTGTGTTCAGCAAGCTCTAGGAAATATGAAATGATTCTTTGCTGACTTTCTCTCACACTGATATTTGGGCTTTGTCATCCTTTTTTCTCTTATCGTCATGCTCACTGTGGGTGGTGGCAAGATAAATGCGATTTCTCATCAAACCTTTGTTATCTCGCTATGACCGTAGCGAGATAACAGAAATTAAATTGGTCCAAAGATGAATTAGTTACAGTTTCTATGTCATTATAAGAAACTGATTATATATCGTTGAGCTCCTTCGGGAAAGGAGCTCAACACAGAATTATGCGAGAGCATTTTGCAAATCTTTATCAACTGTACAAGTACTTGCTGAGGTTGCTCAATTTCTTTCAGATCACATCCACATGTAATAAAACCAAGTAGATGAACTTGTGTTTCAATGGAAAAACTCTACCGTTACCTTGTTAGAGTCCTGGATCATCTTCACATTGTCAGGTCCAAACTTGTCAGAGTAGAGTTTGAGTAATCTCTGGGAGATTTCAGACAAACCCGTCAGCTTTGGCTCTTTATAGATAAACTCTTTGCTCTCCTCCTCCTCAAAGAAGCCCTAAAATCACACATACAGATAATTAGTAAAGTATAGATAAACCATAATGCTTTCCTCATTCAAATTTCTTGAGTCAACGACGCTGCAGATAAACACACACATGTGATCGTGTTAAAGCATTTCACTCTGTCCCATCAGCATGTTTGTTAAGTTTCGGATGGAAGACTAGGAAGATCATTTTCAAAGCAACATTGGGATCAGATGTCAAAGGTGAGTAGGTTTTGCTGAATGTGTCGAATGTGGGTGCATGACATCAACCTGTCTTAATTTTTAGGGGGGAAAAAATAACTCCCGTCGCCAGGCGTTACGGGGAGGAAGGTGGACCACAACAAGAGTCACACAACCTTTCATAAGGTCAGAGCAGCAGATGTTATTGTTGGTAAAAGGACAACAGAGGTAAGAATGATTAGCACCAGGGGAAATAAAAACGTAAGGGCTCTCGAGACTTACCGCAATCTTGAGATAAAAATACGATAAACAGGAAAGAAAAGAGCAAACAGAGATTAAGGATTCTGACTACAGAGAAAATTTTAGCTATTTAATTTTGTCTAAACATATTTTAGATTTGTTTCCAAATCAAAGAAAAGTGTAACACTTGCATGTTACCTAAATTACAGTAATTGTAGCTGTGGAGGCTAAGTCTCTGCTTCGGAAGTTGGGTGCCCATTAGCATCTCGTGAAATCATGACCACACTTTCCCAGCCAGAGCTGAGTTTTTATAGTCGATTCTGTTTAGGTTAGCATGGTCAGCAGTGTGCGCCTTCATTTACATTAATCGTCACTCACTTGTCCATAAAAAGCCACGCGGTAATAGCGTCCGAAGAGCCGCTTTTCGGAGTTGACGACCTCCGTCACCTTCAGATATGAGCGATGAATGTCGTAGTACAGCTCCGACAGCCTCTGCGGAAAAAGTGGAATAGCACGCAAACTTAGACAGATCATCTACATGGCACCAATTCACAACAAACATCATTTTAAGGAACATTAAAATTATGATGCTTTTCTAATGCATATTCAAAGCTGAACATAGTCCAATTCATTTCTATCCTACGATGGAGTCCTCTTGTAGCTACATTTTGTTCGAATACAGTGAAACCCTCGAAATCAGAAAACGGATGTAAACGTTACCTTGAAGTCTCTCCTCTTCTCAAAAACAGCAATCACAGGTTTGTTTATGTCTGCAATAAGCTCATATCGCTCAGATTTCCACAGATAGTCCACACACAGCTCCAGCTGCTCCACCAAAGTGTCCTAAAAGCATAATCCAAAATATCTCTTTTGTACTAAACCACTGTTATCTATAAATTATAATCATGGATTTTTTTTGTGGAAAGGAGAACACTCACCTCAGTGTATGGCGTATCTTGTGTACCTGTATCTTCCTTCATAGCGCCTTCCTCTTTAACATTGGGGCTAATGCACATAAATGCTGCCCAGCCCATGGAGAATGATGCTAGAGTGACAGGCAGGTAAAACTGACATTAGGGCATGCAATTCAGAATATATGCAGTACAGACCTTCAGATTTTCCACTTAGATGTTGTGCTAATGGTGTTGAAGTCAGTTCCATTGCAAAGGTTTTTAAAGCCCTTGAACATTTTCAAGGGCTTTAAGAACCACTTTAAGAACCACAAACATTAATGTATTTTTTTAGGGTCTCAAAAATGAAATTTGTGGTCATAAAGAGGACAAAATGTGAAGCATGTGCATAAAATATAATGCATAATCAGGCATCCGTTTTCGCTGCCTTACACAAAATTAACATTGTTGAGTGTAAATTGCGAGCTATAATATATAATATATATAATATATTGTTTACACCATCAAACGAAACTGGTGTAAACAACACCGGGCAGGCATCGACCGTCATTTTATTTCCTCATACAAGCTACCGGAAAATCAAAGCTAAAAGGTTTCATTCCTAATCTGGACAAAAATGATTCAACCTACAGGAGAGAAGATGTTAAGAAGAACACCTGACAGCATAGTTTAAGTCTTGTTTCAATATCAACACATTGGAATAGATCATGTGAACTCCCAGTCCCTCCACCCAGCAGGCCCCCAGGCGCACACACTCACTGTCTTGATCTCGGGAGGAAGTTAGTAAGGAGCTACAGTTAAAGACAGGGCTTTCTTCAGGGGACACACAGGACATTCCGGCTTTGTCGGCTCTCCAGTAGCCTGTTTGGTAGGAGGGGAGGAGGAGCAGCAGGTTTATAAAAATATGCGTCCACTTGCTTTGATCATCTATTCTCGAGGACGAGACTCACAAAGCGGCTAAGCAACAGTAGCTATGGGCTCGGTTAGTGAAGCGCATGCAAATGGATGCCAGGCACATTCGGCGTAAGATGCAGGCTTTATATGAGGATGCACAGACGAAAGGAGCGAGTGGAGACCAAGAAACAAATGAGAATATGTAGAGATCAGCCTAGAGCTCTACAAGAAACCAAGAGACTGTTATTCAGTGCTAAATATTGTCACGGCAACTGTGCAGTAAAGTGAAATCAGCTTCAATTCATTAGCCATCTGCATTAAGCCACTGTGCACATATTCCACTATTTTCAACAATTTTAGAAAGAAATTATGTCTGAAAGTTTCGATTATCGTGTTCAATGTGAACAGTTTGCAGATTAAAAAATATATATATAGCTGTATATTTTTGTATACAGCTATATTTTTATGCAAGTTCTGCTAATACACTAGCAGAACTTATCATGTAGGCAGAGATGAACAGCAATAGATGCTCAGTAAGTGAAGATTTTTGTGCAAAAAGTTACACAGGCAGACCATGCTGCAAAAGAAAGCTTGTTAAATTTAAGTGGCCAAGGGCTTGGACTAACCTCTCCTCTTCAGCGATTCAGCAATCAGGGCTGAGATGTGGATGTAGCACATAGCAGCCTGAGAAAAAAAAAACATTAACAAATGCAGTTTTCAGGTAAAATCAAACACCAGAAGGTGATACATGCAGTTAAACGTCCCAAAGAATGAATAAAATAGATAAAATAATGTAACAAATGAGTAAAACAGAAAAATCATGTAGACGGCGCCTAGATTTTTAGCTGACCCCTCTGCATAAAAGCCTTGTGGCAAGGAGCAAAACGGTGACACCAGGCTTATAAGGTTGAGAATAAGGGTTATATGACATCAACACGATAAAAGTCAGCAAAAAGTTGTCACGTGGACGTGGTGGATACGTAAGCGAAAATGTTCAACTGCAACAGGCTTTATATATTCACGCAAATATTGACATGAGGAATTATGGAGAATTATAAGAACAAACGCAGTAAAATTGCCAAGCCTTGACCGGTCCACGGTGACAAAAAGGTTGGGGACCACTGCCCTAAATGACTTAGATCCATATTGGTAAAAACATTAAAAATTCTAATCGAGATATCCCAAATTGAAAGCATTTCAAAAATCACTTAGATGAGATCAGTCAAAGAAAATCTGAGATGTCTGACCTCAGACAAGTCCCCATTGCGGACGTGAACCTTGGCCATGCTCTCCAGCCAGGTGCGCCGGAGCTCAGGCGTGCTGGCGTAGGAGTTAGCCAGGCTATACTGCAGGTCCACCAACATTTCTGGGTCTTTTTCATGCTCCTTCATTTGGGCCGTAGCCATCAGGACCGTCCTGATCCGTTTGGTCAAATCCTTCACTTCAGCAGGGAATGATGTGTTCTGAAGGAATTAGAAGAACATTCCTTATGTTAAAATGTTGATGATTCTCAAAAACCTGTATGGCCATAAACTTGCGTTACCTTGAGCGGCACGTCTCCGTTGGCAAAGTTGTTAATGATGGCCAAGGACTGTTGAAACCTCGAGCCTCCAATTCCAGCATCTGCGATCAGCTGGCTCACTGCTTTGATAACCTACAGTGGAGACAGTGGCTCAGCGTGGCTCTGGAAGAACCTTTGTACTTCCATTACTGTGAATCAAAGGAGGCGGGGGCCACTGACCTGCAAATGTGAGCGGACGATTGATTTGCCTTTTGTAAACTCGAAGTTTTGCCTCATGAAGAAATAGAGCAAGGCAGCTGCCTCCGTCTGGGTGGAGCTGGATCGATGGTTACAGCATTTTAGGATCTCATGGCAAAGACAGCCACACAGGTCTGCCTTACCCTGGAAGAACGCGCTTGGAAACTGCGGAACGAAAGGACCGTCACACCCAACATCACGTGAGAGAAGCTAGCCAAAGACTTCGAATGCACTTCTGTGTAATTAAATGGGGCTTGCTGGACCTTTTGCACAAAGAGCCTGAGGGCAGCAAAGACGTGGCGCAGGGTCGCAGTTGACTGGTTGATCTGAAAGAAGAGCAAGTAGGTGTCCAGCACCTTCTTCATCAAAGTGTTCTGCCCTTCGTCCTGCAGCAACTGCTTCTATATGAAGAAAGAGGAATAAAGGAGAAATAACTGTGTGTTATTGTGGTAGTTGCATTTAATAATAGGAATCAAAATCATTGAAACCTAAGGAAGTAATTTTAGATATTTTAATTTTGTGGGGAATTAAATCCAATATGACACAAAATGTTAGAAATAACAGCAACAAATGATTGATTTGTGGAAATAAAAGAAAGAGAGTGCAATAAACCCAATTAGTAATGAGCAAAACATAATTAAATATACATGATTGTCATTTTGCAGCATGCATTTATTTTATAAGTTAAAAATATCAACAATAATCCCACTTGACTGTTTTGGAGCAGTATGCAAAGCATATTGTGTATTTGGCTCTATTTCTCTAGTCAACGTCTGAATAGCTAAAAAAAAAAGAAAAAAAAAAGGGTTTTGCAGTGACCTAGACAGAGGCCAGTGTTTAATCCAATTGAGGTGCTAAAGCTGTTGATGCTCAAATACCCTTCAGTGGGACTGAATAAAGAAAATTTTCAATGAAATCTGGGCCAACATTCCTTAATTGTGCCAGTTATTGCTTGATAGCAATATTTTATACTGAACGGAGGGGAGGGGCACAACCAGGTTGGTTTGTGATATAATTGCCCATAACAAACAAAAATCATATTTTAAAAACTGCATCGTGTCATAACTTCTGCTCAAATGCTGATTCTTATTTGAATATTATTTTTGTTTCCTGGCTGAAGCGATAACTGACGTTGTTTCTGATTGGTCCACTATTGTCTTGCTTTCAATATTTTAGCTGTGAATTGTGGCTCTGTATCAACATATATTATTTAGCTCGTCTTCCAAGTAGGAAGAAAAAGAATTAATATCAAGTATGTTTCAAGATAATTGTATTCCTTTTTTGTCCAGTCCTCTAATTCTTAAACTTTGACTTCTTCCTTGGTTTATTTTTATCTTTAATTTGTTTTATTCTTTCTGTTCTAACATTGCACCAACAACTAATGAAGTATGTGAAAACAAAAAAGCCACACAACACATGACCTTTCAAGCACATAAGTGCGAAGCAGTTTTTTTCTTGCCACCAGGTGGCAGTAAAAGGTCAGGTAATATGCTGCTGAATCCATCATCCTGGATTCAACATTTATTTACACTAAATAGTTTAAGCGTTTGCTACCACAATTCAACTTTTTTTCCCCCTGTTTTGTACAAAACGTCATCTGATTTTACATAACCAAACAAAGAAAACTGATAAATATACAGGCAATATGTTGTAGCTTTGGCTGTGCAGCGTGTTGCAGACCTTATGATGGTGAACAAAGAGCTCCAGCACATCCAGCACGGTGAGAGCCACCTCTGTGGACAAGTTGGCCTCGATGTCTGTGGGACTCAGCGTGTCGCCGTCCTGGATGCTCCCATCTACAAACAGAATCGAGCGCGGGACGTGATTTCAATCCACCAAAAGCAGCATTTTAACCCTTTTGGTCTGTGATTTACCAGTTTCCATCATCTGCAGCAGCTTTGGGTTCATGAGAGCGTTCTTGCCCCTGATGATGGGCATGGTCTGGGAGCGAGCATGTCGGTGGCCTTCTCCTCCAGGGGCCATCCTGGGGATGACAGCACCAGGCACGCTTTAGAAATTGAACAACTGCAGCTAAAGGAATGAACTTATAGAGAATAGGAAACTTTTATGCAACATAATAAATACTAACAACACATGATGGTCAATAGCTATGAGGAGGGGCATGCTCAAAACACAGCTACAATATGTGGCATGGAAACACAGTGATAAAAAAAAAATGAATATACATAAAGCAAAAAAATATCTGCTTGTAAATTTCATCTATAGTTGCATTTTCTATGGTTTCTTGTTATTAAAGATCATTAAGACCAAGAGCACTTTGAGTAACCAAAGACTCAGCATCTTCGTTTTAGCTCATCGTCATCATCATAATCATCATCATGGCTGAGGTGGAGGATGATTACCATTGTGGGAAGAGGCTCGAGGGTTGAGAGGACTGGGAGGGGTTGCTAGAGCCCTTCAGGGTGCCATTGGCCTGGGTTGCCTGGGCCAGCTTTACTGCCGCTGCTAGCTTCCTGTTCACAAGCCAACCACATCACAGCTAACGTTAGTTACTGTAATTAAAGCAGTCAATGTTTTTTATGTCCATCATTTATCAGTCAGTGATCCTAACTGTGAGTGGCAAGCTAATATCTGTCGTTGCATGCTTATATAATCAACTGAAGATCCTTTATGTGAACGAGATGCACATCAGGGAGGTTTTAGCTCTTCTGTGGCCTTGCATAGGTTTAGCAGCTGCCTCACAACGTGTGCGTTTTCTTTTCCCCCAGCAAAGCAAAATGAAACGCAAAAAAAAGCATTCAAGATCTGCAAATTTGACCTTGATAGGATGAGAGAGCAGCTGGAGTCGGAAAAAGAAATTCAGCTCGTACAGAGTGGAAGGTCAGCCAGATGGGAAATCAATTGTTTTAGTTTGCTATTAGTACAATCCTGCAGAACTGAAGTGATGAACAAAAGGTTAGAGTTTGCATTAATGTAATGCAAATATCAGCGTCAGAATTAAAACATATGGATTTGATCATGCTGAATGCCAGCAATCAGATACCTGACCTCAGCGTAGGTTTGTCTAGGTAAACACTTGCTGCCTTTGTAAGACAAAAAAAGGGATATGGAAATGTTGCAGATGGATTCACAGAACAGAGGATTCCATGCACCATCGGTGAGAAAAAAAACCAAACATAACTATACAATCAACACACGAGAAGCAATCAAGTAAACACAGACAAGTGCTCGATTGATGAAATACATCATACATGTGCACCATTATGGACGGTCATCATGCACACAGATGGTGGGAGGCATGCAATATGATGCATCTTACAGTACAATATTTAACAGTGACGTCCTCTATTAATGTGTCAGATAGTGTAGATAGCCAAGGTGAGCCTTGACTACGAGGGTCACCTTAGGGTCGTGATGATGTGGATTGGGACTTAGCTAAATTGTTTAGGAAAGCATAACTTAGCAAACAATTCTTTTCCAAAATGTGAACATCAGGGGGATATTAGAGGTAATTTTCAGTGTCAACATGGTGTGTAAAATAAAGTCTGGGTACGCATAAGGGTAAGATATGGACGAAGCTATTTTATAGGAACCTGTACTTTCTATGCCTTCTCGGGTCACGTCTGAAGTTCATTCAAGTTGAGAGGAAGACTGCAGCAGATAACAAAAGGCCCTGGTTTCCTGTTCCAACATCTGTCTGTTATAGAATATGTTGAATTTGGAAATGTTGGCGACCACTTGGAAATGTCAGAGCTGAGGATCAACACTCTGGAGTATAAATGGAAACTGCTGTTTTAGCCACGCTGGCCTCAACAGAAGGTATATGGATTTTTGTCTTTCTTTAAAGGACCAGTAAAACGCCGTTTTAGAGTGATTGTTTCTGCATCAGTCACAATATAACATCCACTTTGAAACTAAAGAATGAATGACTTCTTATATGAGGTTTGACTTAAGAAAAAAAAAATCCATCTGAAGGTCAAAGGTTTACAAAAATAGGAAGTTTAGAAATTGGCTACAAAATTCTTGTTGTTGCATCTCTTATAACTGCTGGATTTTGCACTATGTGAGAATTATGAAAGGATTATGTCAAACCTGGACACAGCTCCTCCTCTGGATGACTTAATACAATGTGCCAAGTCTTGAAGCCTATATTGTTGTCTGGCTTGGAGGCTGGCTACACACTGCTCATGTACTTCACCCCTCCTGACCTACAACCGGAGCCCACACTGACTCAGAAAGGCGCTTAGAAAGGTAGACAATGATACATACACAGGCGTATGGCGGTGAATCCTCTGATGGCCTGGTATTATAGACGAACGTTAAGCAGCTAGCCGAGAGCCTTTATCAGCTTCCCAGCTACCCATATTCACTAAAAGCCTCCGCATACAGAAAATCAGCGTGTTCATTCAGTTTTTTTTTTTTGTTTTTTTGTAGGGCTTACACGTCTGAGTCCTACTGCTGAAAGGAAAAACACGGTTAATTTAATTAGCTGCAAGGAACCAAAAGATGGAAGGGTCTAGCAGTGCCAGTGGCTCTGCTCCAACAAGAGCAGACACTCACATCTCAACCCCCATCCTGAGCTTTCCAACTCCTACAGCGCAAAATCCAGCAGTGATTCTTTCCTCGCAGCACGATCCAGGAGTTTCACCTCCCCCCCACTTCTTTCCGTCTTATTCCCTCCTTATCCATCTTCTTCTCGTGAAGCTCATCCACGTGCATGCACACGCATGCAAAGCACATATTAGTATTTCTGCCCGACCGTGCCCGATTAATTTATTTGTGTGTGCTCATACACGTCCGAATGCGGCTGCATTTATGCATGTGTGCAACCATGATTATATGAATTATGTATCAGGTGGTCGAGGGTGTGGAAACTCTCAGCTGCAGCAGGTAATAGGTTTTTTTTTGGTTTTTTTTTCTCTCTCTTTTTCCCCCCATATCAGTAGCTTTGTGAAGAAAGCATGTGAACAGCATCAATTGAGAAGAAAGCAAAGAGAGACATGGACATACCTGGCTATGTGGCGTTTCCCCAGAAACCTGAAGTGCTGAAGACAAAGCCTGAGGGAAAAAAAAAACAAAAAACAACAGCACCCATTTGGAAATGTCTTGTGTTTCAAAGGTTAAACGGGGAAAAGAAAGTATCTCAGATAAAATTGTGCAGGACGCGAACTAGCATAGATGCTGACACACACAGGAAGCATAGAAAGTTAATTTAATGCACTCCTCTGTGGATTGGGATCTTGGACTAAAATCACAAGCTGCTTTCCTTCTCTTTTTGTGTCATTATTTTCATCTGTTCCCTTCTGGCCATGTTCCCTTCCCTTCTCATTTGCCTTTCCCCACCCTTGGTTGTCTCAGATTTATTTCGAATTGCCTGTAGGCTTCTTCTATAATCAGCCGAATATGACCTGGGGTACCGCTCTTCCAACAAAGAAAAATAAATAAATAAATAAATACATTACAAGCTCTTACTCCAGGATGTTAAAGAAGTCAGAGATCTCCTGGTGTATGGCCCGGTGCCAGTAGGATACCAGCACATCTGGAAACGGTGAAAAAAAAAAATGGATCAAGTCACAAACATTTCTGATTAGCTGAGTAAAACCAACTGAGTTATTACTCAGTTATTCATGCAGCTCAGAAAGCAATGCTCACAAAGCTTTTCGGGAAGAGGAGAAAATATCCTTACACCAAATAAATATGACATGTCATATTGTTTCTCCAATGTTATATTCCGAAACAAAAGAAAAACAGCCAAATATTGTGGCTGTTTAACAGACTTTAACAGATTTGAGACGATACACGTCACCACGACACGCAGGACTCCATGTCCAGTTACAAAACGGTCAGAGATCTGGCTAATTTGGAGGTGAACACCTTGATTTTTTTTTTTCTGCATTCAGTATTATTTTGCTGAAAAAAAGGACACAGTTCTCATAGAATGGCAGTCATAGGCTACAATGCGATGCTTGATCTGTGTTTATCCTATGACTTGGGATATACAACAAACCAGTGGCAAAAAAAAAGCAGAAATAGATGGATAAAAATTTGGAAAAAGTAAGGGGTCAAAGTAGGTTTAGTTGAAATGCTAATTTAAAATATCAAGACTTCCACCACAATTCATCGTAGTCATGAACTGAGCTGTCCTGCTCTAGTTATATGATAATAACAAAAAAAACATGTTTCTTACCTTCAGATATCGTCTTCATGATGTGTAGAAAGCACATGAGGAGACTTCTGGTTTCTGCCTGGTCCAGCTTGTCACAGCGAGAACCATAACCAATTAAAGACTGTGGACGAGCAAACTGGGACAAAGACACCAAAAGAAAGAAAAAAAGAAAGTTAGTGGAAAATAAGGGTGTCAGCTATGTGATGATAGACATTTTCATCTCCTCTTCAGTTGCTTTCAGGTGACAATGTAGGCATTCAGAAAAGACAGAAATTGTGTTTTTAATAATATGCAAAAGAATCAAATAATCTGATCTGAATCAGACTATTTTCTCTCTGATTGTTATTCGGGACCAGCAAGTCAAATACTGGAAAAATTACTTTTCACGAAATGTTTCCAATCCTAGGACACACACAACGAGGAGTCTATAAAAACAACTTAACATATCCATCATTTTGCTCTTGTTTTAGTTACATAAAAATTAGATAAAAGTTAAGAAAACTACCTTTATCAGATAGTCTACAGCACACAGTTCAAAGTTCAAAGCAGTGGTGGACCACAAAAATATATCCTTTTTTAAGTTATTAAAAATGCAAAAACCACTGTCCTGTGACCTTTCCCTTTTTTACCTGCTCAACAAAAACTAAACACAATAATAGTTTAACAAAGTATTATTAATTCAGACATCTGTAGAAAACCATGAACCAATATCAGTATTTCTTTTCATAATGTCAAAATGTCTCATTTTTCCGTATTTCTCTACATGTAAATATTTTTATTAACATTTATTCTGGAAGATTGAGGAGAGAACAAAGCAAATACAAACATTACTTAATGACTTTTGCGCCATCTGAGAAAAGAAAAATCAGCTTTTTATAACAAAAGGAAATTGTGAAAGCTCTCTCAAAGGTTTCCTCTCTCACCTTCTCACATCCATCCATCTTTTCACTGTTTCTGTCACTGTTGCTAGGGTTGGAGTCCACGCTGATCAGAGAACCTCGGGAGTCAGCCTGGTTACCCGTAGCAACCGCCAAGGATGAAAAAGCTGGTGCAGGGTAGGAGGAGCAGGAAGAGGACGGGAGGGAATCGGTATCATTGTCTCGATTCGTATGCTTTTACAGACGATCGGCTCGCTATGCAGACAGGCGCATGCTGCACCGGCATACCTGTAATTGAATTGAGCACTTCTTTGGAAAAGGAGGCATCCACAGAGTTTCCGTGGCGAGTCACCCCGCCTGCCACTCCCCCACTAACGCTTACATCATCCCGAGATCCCTGCAAGGCGGGCGGGCAGAGAAGCAAAGAGGAAAAGATCAAATGCTTGTCATCCACAGTGTTTCTAAACCTAAACTTAATCATCAACATGAACAATTTTAAATAAGTCTGTTTTTGTTCAATCCAGACCTTGAAGAACTGGAACCTGAACATATAAACCAGAAAAAAAAAAAAAAAAATGCTAAACAATTATGCTAAACTAAAGGCTTTCCAAACCTTGGGCTGATATCAGTAAAAATTCACATATGTAGAAGATATATGTCAGGGTTATTGGTATTCAACAGTAACCTTCAGAGAAGTGGAAGCTGCTCATTCATCATTCATTTGACAGACCTTTTGAAACAAATGCAGAGAAAATCCCACTTGTACGACGACAAGAAAAAAAAAAATCATCTAAGGAATAAATGCTGCATATCTGTCCTTCAGAAGAGCTTGTACTGTCCTTTCTTTTATTAACTAAAACGTATTTAAAAAGTGCAACTGCATGTGCAGGAACTCAGAGACATCATCAATCTCTCTGACTTACTTGGTCGCTTGAAGTGAAGTAGATGGGGAAGAGGTCCCTGAGGAAGAAACGAGGCATGTTGTCTAAAATCAGTCCATACAGAGGCAGGTAGAGGGATGCGATTCTCGCCTGCTTCTCCTGGAAGGAAACAAAAAAAAAAAGGATCAACACATGAAGATTATTAGAGGAAATCTCCACTTGGCAATCAATTTTAGGTTTAGGAGAACAGCCCGTTTTCTCATATTAACATGACTGAGATGACTAACAAATGTTTAATGTTTTAGGCTTTTTAAAGGAAATAGAAAAAAAAAAAAAAAAAACCCGAAAATTACTTTCAAATGACAACCTTCCCATTTTCCACGAACTCCCCCTTGTGGCACATTGGGCTTTGACTCAAGACCTCAGGAGACTCGGTCAGGGTCCAGACCGTTTGTTGTGGTTGGCACTGCTTATCCGAGGGCAGATTATAGACTTAATCTGATCTAGATACTTCCCAGCATTCATTAAGAAATCCTGACTGTTGGTTGCAGCTGCCATGAAGAATCTTGTCTGCGTGTCTGCGCGTGTGTGTGTGTGTGTTCTTCTATGGATGAGTCACAATTGAACGATTTCCGCTGTGCGCTCATGAGTCAATTCCATGCCTTCAGAGTTTTCTTCCAAACAAACGCGTCTAACCTTTGTGGCATAGCGGGAATCCAACGAGTGTTTGGCCATCAAAGTCTTTAGCGTGGCCAAGGCGAGGTGCCTCAGGTCCTGCTCGTCCTGGAGAGCCAATCCCAGTTCTCGGAGCAGGAGCCCCGTGAGGAAGTGCTTCCTGCAGAACTCTCCAGTCAGGTTGTACTCAGGCACTGAAACTAAATCAAGTTGGAAATTAGACATTTGCTGAGTTGCAAAAAGCTTGTGAGGATGTTTGAATAGCCTCAGTTAGTTTGAGAACTTCTTTACATGACGAAGTCTGCTGCTCACATTATTTAGAGGAAGGCAGAGCAGCCCAAAACTGCATTGATTATTATTTATTATTAACAAGTAATTCACCAAAGAAATACTTTTGGGGAAAAAAACATGGTGAAAACTACTGAGAAAAGCACTGAGTGACTCTTTCAGTGTTAAATCTGATGTATTTTCCAGATCAGACAGACAGAAATTGATTGTAAATAAGACCATGTGCAAGTTCTGCTATTAAACAGTACAATAAACAGAATAATAAAAGATTAAAGCAAAAAAAGACAACTTTCCACACAAATGGTTTATTTCAAATAAACCATTTGAAATAAGCACCTCCAGTACATAATGCATGCATGTTTGAACAGTGCAACTATTTCTAGTGAAAATATACTTTGTGTGCTTTATAACCGCTGAACAAAAACAATGATGGGAAGACAAACAGGACAGACAACAGCATGAAAACGACTGAATGGAAATATTTACCATGAGTGCTTTGCGGCTCTGGGGATACATGATCTGACATGGTCAAATAAAACGACAGGAAAACGCCACAAAGAGAAGGACAGATGGACTTAAAGTTAATAGACATAAATAAATGAAAATGAAAACTACTCGATGAATGGCTTTAACCACATAAACAGGAAGCGGCCGTGAGCTGCGGAGCCTCCTACCAGTGATGCGAGCAGAAGGGAGAGGCAGACTGAGAGGAATATAGTGCTCATGGTTGCACACTTCCCTCAGGAACTCAAATTTTAGCTCGCAGAGGACCTGTCAATCACAGAAAAATAAGAAAATGTCTTTACTTACACTACTTACTTATCTCCACGCTTTTGATATTTGTGTTTACAAGAATTTCTTGTTACCTTGCTGTCTGTAGCAGTGATCATATTTATGTAGTTGCTTATCAGCTTAAATGTGAAGCCTCTGTCCATCAGCGTAAAACAGCGCTGCAAACACACAGACAGTCGCATCAAAAACCCGCTGAAGATAATGCGTATCGCATGAAGGGAATTTGATATGGAAGGAACAGAGACGCACCAAGGAATCGGCTGGTGACTGGAGTCAGACCCTTTGCAGCTTCATTGGCAAAGATCACTGACAAGCCAATCACAAGCTCAAACATTTGAGTTCTCTCTAACAGTAAGGCTACCATTCTAAGCACAACGAGGTCATGCTGACATCAAGACTCTTAGCAGGGACGCTGTTACTTAGAAAAGACCATCAGCCATGTTTGCTTATACCATGAAACAGGCTGGATTCAGAAATGTTGGCAACCTTTGGAAAATCTTAAAGTTAAAATAAGGAGCTAAGTTTTTTAGAGACATTAAAATAATATTAAGACCCAGTTTCACTGCAATTATGTGCTATGTAATTCCTCCTTCCTTAAAGAAATAATTATTGACTACGACAGCAAAACGGGTAGAAAAAAGGGTTAGGGGTTAGGGTGAAAAAGGAAATAAATCGATATCCACTACTAGTGAGGATGATTATAATATACACTGACTACTTCAAAACCATAAAGCTGTAAAGTATTCAGAGTATTCAATTGCTGTATGCAGCAATTTTCCCCATAGTTTGTTCTCACCTTGACAAAAGATGCCACAGCTGAGTTGGCACTGCGGGTTTCCTCCACCAGATCTTTATACTTCCAAAAAATGTGTTCGGACACCGTCTCCACCAGCGTCTCCACGCGGCTCAGGTAGGACGAGGGGAAACGCTGAGGCCTCGGAAGCTGTGGGTACAGCAAATGATCAGGTGAACCGGAATATGGAGTTACATCTCTCTTGATTAACTAATTAGCCTCTTTTTTTTTGTTGGCGGCGACAATTTACCTTTAGTTTTTCAGAGTCGACCAAATGATGGGCCATGGACTTGACGATGAGGTCAAAGAAGAACCAGGAGAACTGAAACCATGAAATATTCAATGTAAGGCTTCAGCTATTTGGAATATTTACAAAATATTTGCGTAAACAAAAACGAAGGAACTATTTTATTTTATTTTTTTTTAATTAATACAAATATATTTGGCTTAGTGAGTGGAGACAAACCTTGAGGACATTCCTGACTGCTGCCTGCTCATTGCTCTTCAGGTCAAAGGTCATCCCTTTAGCCAGCTCTTCATGAACCGTTCGAAAGCCATGATCCTCTGATTTAAACACATACTGAAAAAAACATACAATCAAGATTAAAAACTCAGGTTGCAGGTATATTTCCAGAAGGGCAGCAGAGTCTCGCAAAAAAAAAAAAACAAAACCTCATGCTTTAGTAACTCAATTTTAGTCAGTTTAATAAAGAGTATTTTGTTGTTCACAAACATCTAGAATAGACTGAGATGTTCACTAGAAAGCTATGTCATAATGAAACAGTTTAAATACAACATGATCATATTTGATAAAAAAAATAAATCAAAATTGAAATATTTAAAAAGGCAATTGAATATATTTCTTATCCATCTTATATTGGAAGGGAATCTAGAAAAAAAAAAGGAAAACGGCTATAATCATGATAACCTCTCACAGACTCACTCAGCATTTTAAATTGGACACCACTTCATCATGCCAGTCTGTTACTATGGCAACCTCAGTTTCATTAGCTCTATTGGTCATCTCCTCATCTCTCCCAGCACTCCCTCTCTGCTGTTGCCTCTTCAGACTCTGCAGTCTTCCTGCTCTGTGGCCAACATGAAGTGGGTCCATCTCTTTTGTCTAATTTTCTCTCTTATTTTTCACTAAATAATAATAATAAAAAAAAAAACATCTTGTGTTTCTCGCTGAGAGGGTTGAGTGTCCCAGATCTGCGGCTCTTTCTCTTCGTTATTTCATCGAGAGCTTTTAAAAGCATAGTGTGATCTTCCTGAAAATGACTAACAACACGGGGACAAAAACAAACTTTCCTAAGTTCCCAGAAAGCCACATAACACGCACATTCATCTCTTACACTTTACCTTAATGTAAGACTGCAGGTAATGATCCAGGTTTTCTTCATGACACTTGCCAACAATATGAACCAGCACTCTGCAAGGAACAACAAAGATGCAATTTATTTTGACTAAGGCATATAATAATTTTACCATCTATAAAATACACAAAAACTAAGGGGAATTTGTCTCGTTATTATTAGTGTTACTGCAAGCTTTTCATTTCTTAACTAAATCAACACCAATGCCTTCAACGCGCACAGTGGCCCTGCAGCGCCACTGTTTACCTGGTGGTGGCAGTAGTGACCTCATCATTGTCATTCTGAGTCAGAACCTTGAACAGCTGGTTGAAAAGAACAGGCAGAAACCGAACAATCACTGGGATTCTCTCCATGCTGAGGAGGCCCTGGAGATGTACAAGGATTAAAAAAAAATAAAATAAATGAGCCAGGTAATAAAAATAAGTTAAAAAGAGGCTTAGAAAAGATTCTGATTTGCAGTCATATTCATTAAAAGTAGGAGTTATAGGCCAATGTGCTTAGTTTCTGTCTCAGTTACAGCTTTTTGAAATAAGAGCAGATTTCGCTGGCCTTCCTCTGACCTTCAGGCAGTTGAGGAAGTTGGAGGTAGGAGGCTGAGAGAGGTCCAGCTCTCTCTTCTGGCACTGCTGGAAGAAACGGTTCAGGTGGGGGTCCTGGCAAACAGAGACGGGTTCATAAAAAGCAGCAGCGAGCAGCTGAAACATTACTTAGAGAGCTCCTTTCGTCTTAAAAGAAGGCAAAACCTCAGATATAGTTCCCTAGCACTATGTAAATCACCTTACCTACCTGAAGTCATTGGTTCAACCTCCCAACGCAACAGAAAATGTTTTGTTATTGTATGTTTATTTTTATTAGGCTTTAGTCACAAAAACTGAATAGAAACGTGCATTTATAGTAACTTTACATTGGTTTGCACACATGAGCGTTTTTGCGCCACTTTCATACGTCATAAATATCAAAGGAACGCGTATAAAAGTGTGACGGCGGTATCGCTGTGCTAATAAATTCGGAGGACTTGCAATAATAAGCAGACATTTCAAGAAAGTCTATTTCACCAAGGGGTTGGTAAAAATACTGCGTTAGAAAGTCACTCCTTGCATTTGCATGACAAGGAGACACGTCGGTGTGAAATTTGAAAATAAGCAGATACTGAAAACACAGTTCGCTGTCTTACCTGAGTGTATACGGTTGAAATGACATTGGTGGACACTTTGAAGATGGCTTTTCCTCCATCAACCCATTTCACGTCGGCTCCATTCTGGTAAGAGGAAATAAAAAGAGCTTGAGTTGTGAACTCACATTACACTTCAAATCCCTGTATGTGGTTTTCTTTGCAAAATCCTTTGTTGTGATCATCTAATCTTCTTAACATCCATTTGTTACTCTTGCCTTGGTGTTGCTGGCTTCTTTGATGGCAAGGTATCCAGGAGGCAGGTTACAGGAGACGGGAATGTTGAACTCCTGAGATGACACTCGACCTTCTTTCAGTATCGGCAGCCAAGAATACCCCACTGACAAATAGGACACATATATTTTTTTTCTGATGCGAAAGACCGAACCAACGTTATCCCATAACCCGACTCAGAATTTAGCCCACTCTCACCTGGGGTCTCTAAGGCCTCTTTCCTTTTTGAGCTCGTCTTCGCGTTGATGTCGCATGTGACGTGGTAAAATGAGAAAAGTAGATGGTGCTTTTCATGAAGCTGAATAGGAAGCTCAATCTTCACCTGCGGAGACGCAAATGTTAGACGAGTGGCGCAAAGATGCAACCCTCTCCAAGATCCAATTCATCCCTTATAGAGCCGGCTCCCGACATCTCCTTTCCCGGCTCACCTCGTCGTAGAAGTCAGGGTTCTGAGAGTGATGTAGGACGGTGGAGCAGGCCGCTGTAGTGAAAACTGGTCCTCCAGGCTTGCCGTAGATGCACTAAAATAGAAATCCCCCCATGTTGGAGAAAACTTATCCAAGAAATTTTTTATATATATATATATATTAAGAGGGATAATGTTGTACCTTTAATGGTTTGGCAACTTCTTCGTCTGAACTGCGGAACTCAACGTAGACTGCAAGGTTACGAGCCTGCAGACAATAGGACCATTGTAATACTAATGAGTGAACACATAAACCGCACAATAAAAAGGGCATTAGAAATATGCATACCAGGAGGATTATTGGATGTAATTTAACATTTAACTTGCATCCCTTTTTTTTACAGACTTTACGTCAGGATTCAGCTCAACAAAACCCACCTTGGCAAAACTCTTCTGGCTGTCGTACTTGAGGTGTTTTGGGTAGACATAGATGTGGTTTCTGTAGACCCGGTGCGGTTGAGTGAACTTGGTGGTGTCCTGTACAAACTCCTCCATCTCAACAGTAGGCTGGTGTTTGCTCAGCTCTTCAAAAGGCTTCACCGGAACATATGAGGACGTCACGCAGTCTGAAAGATGGGGCTTCGGGTCAGATCAGAGACTTGACAAAAGCGGAGAGTGGAGAAGTACAGGGATACATACTGGGATGCTCCATTGGAGCATTTTCTATGGCTATGTCCAGGGTCCCGGGGACTGTCTGCAGCTTACTGGTTTTCTCAGCTCTGCAGAGGAAAAAAAGCAGAGGTGATAACTCTGCAGATAGGACCTGCATTTCCTATCTTGAAGACAAGCAGGTCGATTTTGTTTCGCGTTCAAGTTATCTCACCTCCTGTATTCAGAAACCAACTTTATCAGGTCATCAGTAGAAATCTTATTGCTCTCTTGCTTGAAGAGAGGTGAGAAACGGGACTCGCGGTCCAGCCCGCCGTGGCTGTCTTTAAACACCGGCCTAATAAAGACAAAATGGAGCATAAATCATAAAGTCACTGATAGCAACTATGAAGAAACATTTTTCAGTGAGCCATTACTCACCTGACGGACCAGGCGAATGGCATTCGGTACTTCCCCAGTTTGCTGCAAAACTGCTTGTTGGTTTTCAAAGTCTTCTGCACAGTCTGTTCCGATGAAAAGCAAAACAAAAAACAGTGGATGTGTGGGCACTTCAGTAAGATGTAACAGCTTACATTTTTGTGGTCGGCCTTAGAGTGAACCTAATATTTAACAGACTAAATTAGGGGGGTTGTTAGATGCAAAACCTAAGGTAGCTTATTGAATGTCTGCTGATTAGCTTAGCAGTATGAAACATGGATTCCTGAAAATGGGAGAAGGAAAAGGGAACATAGGCGATAAAACCTTAGAACAATCCAATATCTGAACAGTGTAAATAAACCAGTGACCTTGCTTGAGTCTGTGTTTTTGATGTAGGGTTCAGTCCCAGACGCAATGTTTCCCATCAGCACCTTTTCCACTCTTGCCACCATGACAATGTCAGTGTGGGGGTTGGTAACAGAGAAAATGGCCTGCAAGTAAACCACGAAACAGTTGACTGCTGCACTCGTCCTACGGTGTAAGAGGCGCAACAGGAAAAAAAACAAACAAACAAACTTGTACCTGTTTGGGGAAGCAGAGCCATTGCTCCAACTCCGGGCTGAGGTGACAATCACCTGGCTTCCTCTCAGCAGGAGAGGACAGGCCATTTTCCTGAGCTCCCACCCCCGAACCGGAACCCACCGGCCTGTTGGCGCTCCCTCCGAGCATCTGACGCACGGCTTCGTGATTTAGGTCTACGTGGAAGTCCGCAGAAACTTTTCTTCCCTCTCGTACGTCCAGCAGAGCCAGCGACACGAAGAAGGGTTCAATCTGGAGGAGATTTTAACCTGTTAGCGTCTGCACATTTGCAGTTTTAAAACCGCTGCATTTTTAATTTACTTAACCAGGAGAAAATAACCAATAATCACCAAATGCCTTAATTAGTCACTCTAGTTGAAATAACATTTGGAGAAAATAAAAAAAAAAAGAGTAAAGGTCAACATATCCTATCCTCACATTTGTGACTGGCCCAGTTTCACTTTCGGTGACGCAGCCTTGCAGCATCAGATTCAGGGATTTGCAAGTTATCATGAATCTTCTGCCAAGCTTCTCCTCAAACGGACGGACCGGCGCACCATCAGACAAAGAGTGTTCAGTCCGTGGGCTCCTCAAAACCTGCAGTTGGATAAACACTTTTGCTGTGAGCACAGACGCAAACAGCTCAGAATAAAACAAGTGAGGAATTTTTTAAAAACATTAAACAAACAAAAAAAAAAAATCTTACAGGTGTGTCTGGATCAAGAGAAAACAGATTCAATCTGCCTTCTCTTCTGACAGAACGAATTCCCTCATCTGTCTCTGAAATATACTGTAAAGAGATGGACAGAAAAAAAAACATCAGTGTGTGAAAGTACTACACTAGTAAATCTGAAATGCTGCAGCGAAAGACCTCATGAGTTGATTCTGGTTAATTTGTTAAATTCAGAATAAAAAAAATATCAGTCTTACATATAAATCCTCAAAATGATCAAACTCCGGTATATAATAGAGATCTCATTGTTACTTATTGCCTAAACAGGGCATTTCTCTCTAAGTCTGCAGATTTTTCAGCTATCAGGTGTTTCTCCTGTGGAGCCAGTTTTAGTCTTTGTCTACTCTTAAGGCTATGCTATAATGTTCCTGTCTGATAAAGCTTATAGTCAGTCATTATAAGTTATCCTGTGCTATCTCTGCAGTTATGCTGCGGAAATAGTGTATAGAGTATAGTGTGCTGGAAGACATAATCCCATTGGAGGGATTGCGCCACCAAAGGTAGGAGACCCAAAGCCGTAGTTTGGATTACTGTAGATAGAAGACTTTTTACCAATTGCCTGGCATGATGAACCTGTGCTTGGCTCCACTGTAATATAACTAGGACAAAATTATTTGTTTGCAAGATGGGATTACCTTGATCATTTACTTCTGTATAATATTTGCATCAATTTATCTTCTAGAGTACCTTGAGAAGACATGTATTTTGAGTCGGTGCTATGTTACGCCAAAATGAATGAAACTGCATTTGAAAGCAAGGTTCTGTCTTTTACAATTTAAATTACATTTGCAAACTTTTATGACAACTACAACTGGTGTTATTTGATCATCTATTTATCTTCTATACTAAATTCTTTAAAATTCTACAATGTCTTCTTATATGTGGCAGAGAAAATGCCCCTGGCTATTAAACAAAGGGTGGACTGGCACGGTCCAAGTTCTGTTTTTATTACTGGGCAGCAAGCACACATTCCTTAAACTACTGGTTGCTAACAAGAGAGGCCTTGAGTTCCACTCCTTGTGGCTGGTGACAGAGCCAATTTCTGTTCCGTGCATTTGCATTTATGCCACCTTCTTAGTAGTTTATTCTCATCTTTTATCCACTGATGCACCAATAATTCATCCAGTCCCATGACAAAGTTTTGGTCTGAGGCCATGAAACATTGGAATCCTTGCAGTTTCTCTTTTAATACCCCGATAACATCCAGTAACTCACCTTCCGGCTTGGACAGAATCTTTCAGTTTTGACATGCATTAGGTCTTAATCTCTTTCAGGAATTTTTTTTTTTTTATACAGATAAAAAATAGCTTCCTTTGAGCAACTGTATGTTAAGTATAAGTATTCCTGAAACTAATATCTTACATAATTGCAGTTCACCCATTTTCTTCAAAACAAGTAGTCAAACTTTTCAGGTTCCCTGATGCAAAACCAGTCGATGAGTTTATTTCTTACAACCATCATGCAACGGTTTAATCTCCATTACTGATCATAAACTATGAGGCCCTTCAGCTCTGATTATAATTGGGATACGGTGCTTATTTTGGTAAATTCACCCAAACCTCTCACAATTTAAGGTAATTCACGGGGCCTACAGGTCCATATTGAAAATTGGGTCAATATTGTGAAGGAGAGGCAGAGAAGAGGCCACTCTAATCATATGCTTTGAACCAGATATGCTTTAGCTTAACTCTGGAAAACGGTTTTCCACAGCAGTCTGTTGGCTGGAAACAGATCCTAAACCCTCAATTTGTGCTCTTTGTTGCCATGGAGAAAGAAAAATAAACTTATTACTTATGTGAGACATTTTGTGCTGTAATTTGCCTCTTTGGGCCCATTTTTGAAATTAAAATATTCTGAGCAGAATACTATACGACAAGGAAGATTGAAGATCATCATAAGATAATTGTTTGATCCCCAGAATGTCGAGGAAGACGAGATAACAGACGCTGGTGTAAGAAAACTCATTAAAGAATGTTCATTAATTTCTACACAACTTTTAAAAGTTGGTATATAATGTTTTAAATGGTTTCAGAAGACTAAAAAACAGGGAACATTCTGCAATGTACCCTGCAACAAGAACAGCAGTAGTTAAATGCAGTTTGAAGCTGAATAGTTTGAAGTCTTTGCTGGAACAGCAGAGCTGTGGGACTTCTTGTAAGAGGCAGCCATAAGTGGAACCAACCTTTGCCAGATCTGGATGGATGCCGTTCTCTGTGGTTTCTTCGTTTTCCTGCAAACAACTGTCACTCAGTGACATGTCAAACACGTCTGTGGAGAGAAGAAAACACAATGAGGACTCCCTGGAGTCTGTCCATGAGCGAAGACTGCCGTCATCGATCGGATGGGAATGTTTACGCAAGCGGTTCATATTACGTAAATACGAGGCCATAAAACATTTTCTAAAACAGGTTCTGCATTACACTAAACACTCCGTTACCTGAGCCAGCAGACATATATCCAATTAGGTATAAAATATGACACCATTTGAACCGTTTATGGGTAATAACGCGAGCGGGCCTCGGCAGAAATATACCTCTTATGTTGCCTGGAGCTATTCTTCCAAAAAGGCATGCTGGCTCATTAATGATAGGTCACCACACACCCACAGCCTGATTTAGAGGCATGCCAGCAGACCACAGAGCCATGCAGCCTGAAGCCATTACATCATTCCTTCACTTTTCTCTGGTTTAAAGAGTCTGACAGTCTGTTATGTTCAGTTAGAGGCTGTGGGCCTACAAGAGGTTTTGAAACAACTACTAAATAAAGGGTGGAGACACTGTCAGGTCTCATTTCCTGAAATTGAAAAAAAACAAAAAACAAAAAAAAAACTCCAAACCCTTCAAAACAAATTCCCCATTACAGCAACAGCATGATGATAGACAATAACTCTCCTAGCTCAACTAGGAGAAGCATTACGTCTCCTAGGGGATTTGTTCAATTGATGCAATCAAAGGAAGAAATTTCTCACAGTGAATTTTGTATTCCAGAACACAATCACGTCTCACCCTGCTGTTTCTCGGTGGTGAGTTCCAGACTCTTGCGATCGGGAGCCGGCCCTTCGGGGGGACTTATCTGCAAAATGCGAGTCAACGTGCTGATCCACTCCTCCATGTCCTGCTCGCTCTCCGCGGCCAGCACGAAGTACGTCACCTCGTTCATCTTCAGCTCGAACGCGTGCTTCCTCAGACGGTTGTTCTTTGAGGAGCGAAGATAAGTAGATTTCTCACTCATTCGGTTCCTTCATCGAAGGTTTCTCACAATTTTTGAAAATCGGAGGACCTGGCGTTTTTGTGACAGGCAATTAATCGTAAAGCTGAGTTTGTCAGTAGGGCAACTAACGAGGCTTTTATCTTGCACCAGATGTTTCCATCTGAAACCTGACATGTT
Organism: Poeciliopsis turrubarensis; assembly: GCA_010277015.1. Taxonomy (NCBI): domain Eukaryota; kingdom Metazoa; phylum Chordata; class Actinopteri; order Cyprinodontiformes; family Poeciliidae; genus Poeciliopsis; species Poeciliopsis turrubarensis. The sequence continues at coordinate 2,566,986 of VMRN01000005.1, forward strand.
AGTTGAAAATCTGTGGTGGTATTTTGTGGTCTTGAGACCAGACAAGCAGAACCTGAGCTGGCCTGGGGAAGCATGACGGCTGCCTACACAATAAAGTGCACAGCAAACATCGTGTCACCGTGTGAGACCTACCTGTACAACACCTGTGCATGAGTCGAGGAAGATGCAGCCTTTGGGTTCCTTAGAGATCTTTTCATCCTTGTAGAAGTTCATGATGTAGGAGTTATCTGTGAGCTGAGTGAGCTGGAAGTATCTCCGCTTAAATGACTGCACAAAAACCACAAAATATGTTTCACAAGAGTAATAAAGAAATTCATATTTTATACGTAAAACAAATAAGAATCCAGAACATAAAATAAAACTAAAGCCAGATACGCAATAGTGTGCACTTTAAATAATAATGTAAGCACACGTTTATAATGAATCCTTTTTATTATTTGAGAAACTTTTGTGTCGATTTAAGCTCAACCAAAGGTCAGCGTCAAACAACAGCATTTTTTTGGGGGGCAAAGAAAGAAAAAGTGTGACGATAAGCGGAAGAAGAACAAGACAACAATGCATTTCTCCTCACTCGGACAGTGATGCTGTTGTTAACTGTGCTGTTGAAGTTTCCTTTATAAAGCCAGCCCGACCGAAACACACCAATTCCCCCTCCGCCTCCTCCACCACCTCCGCCCCCTCCTCCTTTGGATGAGGACAGAGATGTGGTGTCCTGTAGAAAGAACACAATCAGTTATAAATGAATAATCTCTTTTCAATCGAAAGTCGACTGCTAGACACTAAACCAAGATCTTTTTTGCAAAACACGAGAGCCATAGTTGTAAAAACAAAATAATAATAATAATGAAAAATGAGCAAGATGTAAGCAATGTGCAAAGTTTTAACTCTACCCAAAATAAAAAAAAAAAAATGGTGATTACAAACCTCATCTTTGTCCACATCTTCATAGTCAATCTCAAAAGAATGGGATGGCAGCTTCTCCGGTTTGTACAGTTTTCTTGAAAGGAAATGGAAAACCAAACAAGTAGTTGAATCAGTACATCTTTGATCTGATAGAAGGGGGGAAAAAATCATTTGTTGTGTTGGATTATTGCTCTCAATTGGAAGGAGCGCAAACAACCGTGTGGCTGCCTCCGCTCCATCGATCTCTGCCAGGAGTCAACAATAAGCAGCCCTCACTGGATCCCGCTCCACTCATTTTTACAGGAGGACATGTCTTTGTGTCTGAGCGATGGGATGAAACGTTGTTGTGTGTGCGTGCTGTGAGGGGCAGACTGAAAGGCTGGAGTCTGTGGAGGACGGCCCTGGAGCCAACCTCTGCGAAAGGTCTAACGGCAGTAAAAGCTGTCCGGGAAAACATCTCCGTTTAGATGAATTGTGGCGACTGCGGGCTGGCCACCAGCATGGGGAGACTTCTGCTGCATGGAAAACATGGAAGCCTCTTCGCTCAAATCACAGCAGTGACAACAAGCTATAATTCCTCATTGTCATGTGGTTTTCAGAGCGTATTTCACTTCAGATTGTTCCATAAGCCCGGAAGCAAACATGTTTACATGTAAATTAAACAAACCCTACAATTTGTGTGCCCTATGCTTTAAATGACAGCACTTTGGGGACTACAGCTCTACAAGTGCACTCTTAACTTGTCTTTATGCCTCTGTTTTAGTATATGGTTCATCCACGATGTCATATCAGAGGTCATGTGAACTGGCTGAAAGAATATAGTGGCAACCCAGGGGACAGAAGAGGGACATTCCTGTGGCCGAAGGGCTGTTCTGGGTCAGCCTCCCTGGGACGCACTAAGCTAAAGTTAACTGACTGACAAAACTGATTCGGAGCAGAAGCTACATTATTCAATCCATACCTAACAGAGTGATTGACGTCAGAAGAATGGGATAGTAGAAGAAACGTAAGGTCCTTGGAAAATTCAAGATGGCTACTAATGTAAAACAAAACAAGTAGGAGCATTTTCTCCAGTATTAAACGTCAAAAGTTCCACCTTTAATCTGAGTGAGAGAGAAAAAAAAAACTGTACTAATTTATTAATTCCATTGAAATAAATGTAATAATCATATTACGTGTAAGCTGCTTTACTTTTTCTGTTGACCAGAGTATCTAGCAGCCTTTAATTGGAAAACCATCACTTCTGTTTTCCTGGGGTATAAATATGGCATGACACAAGATCCCATTTCTCTTAGTCAATCTTCTAAACGGGAAGACGAGGAGAAAAACGTAAGTCAAGTAAGGATGTGCAGACACACACTACAAGAAAATAATTGCTTATCTAACTCACCCATGTCTACAGCTTAAAACGAAACAACTGAAACCGTAACAAATCGGACTCGTTCAGGAGGCAAGCATATCTTCTGTCATCAAGACTGCGTGACAAACACGACACGTTATCTACATCCTGACTGCTTGTTTGGGCGTGTAGCTCGGGGAAAAGCTTTTCTGTAACAAGTGGAGTTTGCCAAGCGCTACAGGAATTTGGTCAAACGAGGCTAAGTTTGAGCAGATAGCAAACAAAACAAGAGAGATTTGGCATGAAATAAAGGACCCACAGGCCTATGCGGAAAAGCGCCTGATGTTCACTGTTCGGGGTGGTAGGATTGGTGATGATGTTTCTCTTCCAAACCTTGTTTGAGTGGCTACATTGTATCACAACCCCTTAGAAATTAAATAGACATCTGGTGACACCATCTTTGGAAAACCAAAGATGGCAACTTGTTCGGTCTTCCATCAGAATAATGTTTCAAAATTGTCGAATTGACACAGAAATGGTTGAGCAGAAACACAATTCACCTTCGCCATGTTCATGTCACACGTAAGTGTGCAATAAGAGTCCCATTTTTATATGTAATTCAACTGAACTGGAAAGAGAGAAAACTTTGAACATGTGCAAAAACAAAAAATCACTGCAAACAAAAACATAAAAGCATGGCACAGCGTAACACGAAACAATTAAACAGTTGTCATTGCACAACTTTCTGTACAACAACCAGCTGCAACACCCAAATACTTACTCAAATTATAGCGCTCCATCTTTGCATACTTAGTAACTTCATAATTCACAAAAAATGCATTCATTTTCTTATATTTATATACAAAGAAATGCTACATAATCAAGGGAAAACATGTTATTACCTTGGCAGCAAGCGATAGTCTCCAGCATAGTCGTCATACTTGAACTGGACCACATTTAGCTCAGAGTTATAATATTTGCAGGCCTGAAAAAGAGGGTGAGAATGAAATATTTACTTTTTCTTTTCTTTTAATAAGACCATTTCTGTGGAAAACTTGGACATAAAGCAGGTAAAAAAAAATATTCACAGGCCAGAAAGACAGGGTCGATGATGAACTGACTCTGAATCAAAAAATAAATAAAGAAGTTATTTATCATTAGAATATTTAAATTCATGCAGGGGAACTAAATTTAGATTTTGTCACCAGAGACATCTTTAGCTTGCCAGAGATTGCTTGACTGGTTAAATGACTACATTCAGACGGTTTATCTGCAGTCACAGAGGCTCCAAGGAAGTTTCACATCCTGCTTGTTTGGTCAACATAGTTTTACATTTCCCTTTAATCCATTTATACACAGCAACATAAATAATTTGTTGCCAAAGATACAAACCCTAGCATGCCAACGGTTACTAGATTCAAATGTCACCATAAGAAAGTTACATTCATTTAAAAAAAATATGATCATTGAGTTGTACCTATCTGATGTCTCAGACATTATTCCAAGCTGAACCCCATTTCATGTACACATCACCGCTAGTTTGTCGCAGAAACACAAAAGAACTTTTTTCCTTTTGCATCAGGAAATTGTAAAATTAGTGTAGGTTAAACTGACAGTCGACCACCAACCGATTTTTCTTTTCCCCTTCAAACCACATCGAATTCAGTGAAAGGCTCTCGCACAGCAATAGCACTAAAGCACTGTCAAACAAAGGGCTGAACAATTAGGAGGAGACAAAACCCAAAATAAAACAACCGAGTTGAAAAACAGACACCGAGTAAAGCATTAAATCAATGGGCATAAAACAGTAAAAGCATCTTACTTGTCTGACCAGCAGACACTCAGCCTGGAGTTCTGCCCCTTCAGGGACAGTTGAATTGAGAGTTCGTCTCTCTTGAGGCACCGTGGATACCTGCAAAAACAAATGGGCAGATGACGGTCGATTACCAAATTGAGAGATACTTCAAATATTTGCTTATATTAGTTCATTCTCAAACACTGTTTAAGAATCTACTAATGGATCTTTAAAAAAAAAGAGTTGCACTCAACCAGAAGGCTTGTATGCAATAAGGCGAATGTTTCCAGCTGCAAAAAAGCTGAAACAAGTTTCTTTAAACCAAGGAATTTGTTTATTTATTTATTTAAGTAAATAAATAAACCCCACCTGTTTAGAAAACTACACCTTCAAGCTTGATGGAAGGCGTAGTTAAAGTTAGACTTGTATTTTTTCCCCTTCATTTTCCCCATAGATTGACTTCATCGCTATTGGTGCTAAAATCTAGTAAGTCTCATTTTAATGGCATAGATTTGTCTTTCAGGTCTAAACTGCCAATTCTTATTTTGATTAAGTCTGATAACACATAAAAGCGAAAATAGATAAATAAATAAATATTCCTTTATTAAAGATAGTGGGTCCAAGAGTAAATTTATGACTGAATTTTACAGGCACAGCTTAGATATGTTTTCATTTATGTTTTCTGAAAATGTATAAATAAAATTGTTATTTTTATTCTTATTTTTATCCTTAATAGAAATCAGTGATAAAAGAATGTATTGTCATTGCTTTTGCATGTTTTCACTGTTTCTGTAACTAATCTCTGGCGACGAGCCCTTGACATTGGAAGGCCTCCTTGTCATCACCATAATCTTTAGCTGTTGCCTATCAGATTCAAGCATAACTTTGGCTGCACCATTCTTAAGCGTAAACATGTAGACTGGAGAAGAGGGTTAGTAAAAATAATAACAATAAAAATAATAATAAAATACCTTAAAGCTAAATCTGCCAGGGGTGTGAATATACTTTGGCCTCATTTGTAGCGGACTGTAAATGTTCCCAGTTACACATAAAGAAAACCATGGCCTGGAAACCAAAGAAGCACTAACCTTTAGTGCGATCGGACCATGTTTTAAAGACACAGTTAGCAAGATGGAGGAAACGTGCTGGTTAAGCAGCAGACTCCAAATCAGAACAAAACAACAAAATTACTTAACCAGATGGTGTGAGCTTGTTAGACTGGTCTTACTCTACACAAAACAACTGACTGGGTGGGATACTCTTTTTAAAATCCACTTCAGCAAAATTTAGTTGGCATTTAGTTAGCTTTATTTAGCTTTTTAACGTTTGCATTTAACATAAAAACAATTAGATCATTTTGTGAGGCTTTTCTTGTAAATACAGTGAAATATTTGTACTTTTACAAACGGTTACTCATACCATAAAAAATGTATACAAAGCTATGTCGTTTTCTTGAATTTATTTCTGTTTTCTTTTGTCTCCTTATAGTTTCTCATAGTTTTCAGGACATTTGGTCCTTCTTGACATATGCAGCACATTCAAAAACGGAATTAACAGTGCAGATTTTACAGTGCAGATTTTACAGTGCAGATTTTACAGTGCAGATTTTACAGCGGCTAAATCAGTTCAGAACTTGTTTGACGACATGCTATTTTTTGGAAACTGAAGATAAGAGCCAAACACCGGCTCGAGAAAAGGTGACAAAAGTTTCAAAATCAAGTTTGACATCTGCAGCCAACACCTCAGAATTCAAAACTAAAAGTTACTCTCTAATATTTTGACACCAAGACATTTGTCTTAAAAATCTCCCTCTACGGGGTTTTCTACAGACACCACTGCAGATGAAACAAATACCCAGAATCCTTAGTGGGGGTTTTTTTGTTTTGTTTTGGTTTTTTTTTTTTTATTGATTCACACATTTTAATCAGGATGACTTTATTATCATTGTACAGATGAAGCACCACAGGACTTCATTTCCATACAGCCCATCCAAAAACAGGTGCTTGAGGCTGCAGCCATTGTGGGAGGCGCCGCCTTCATTGTGCTGGTGGTCCTTTAGACAACTATGGTTCAGACTTTTAATCCTTAGTAGCCCAAATTATGTCCGTGAATGTGCCTCATTCAGCTTTTTACAAGACAGTGGGTCGAGATCAAAGAGACCTGATTTCATTTTTTACGGTCAGTGGAAGTTTTGGGTGAATATCAAACCAATGTGAATCATCCGCTACAACTACAAACAAACAATTAGTGTTATAAGCTGACAATTCAAAATGTTGTTCAGTCTAATACCATCTTGGTTAAGGTGTAACTTAACCAAGATGCTGAGTATCTGATAACAAATATGCCTCATGGCTAGAAAATGTACGCTTTTTTTTACAGACCTGCAGGAGACAAAATGTTTTCAAAGGTTTTTACCTTTGAAAACATTTTCAAAGGTAAAATGTTTTCAAAGGTACATGGCAAACTTTAGATCCTGAAAAATTATTCTTCTGTTTTATCAAATTTATGAGCTTACATCCACTAAGATTACTATAAATTTAAACATTTTGTGAGAGCACATTAGAGGACAAAGGTGTTTGGTGTTATCTTGTAAGCTTAAGAACACCACCGCAATGTTCATGCTTCTTATTTAATGTGAAAGGTCAGCAGTTCAAAATTTGCAAAAAGATGGAGACAGGAAAACGGCCACAAATCTCCTCAGATCCTTCAGCAACTTCATCAAAAGATTGTTCAATAACAAAAATTGGATGCATTTAACTCATAAATTACACAAATGTAATTATAAAAAGCCTATTTCCTTATCCATAAACTAAACATCACATTTCAAAACAGACATCAATAACCAGATTAAATCGCTTTGATCCATTTTTACAAACCCACGAATGCAGAAAACGGAATAAAACCCAATCAGCACCAACATCCAGACTTTGATTTAGATGCTGTGCAGTCAGCTGGCAACAATTTTTATTTCTCCAATGATTTAGCAAAAGAGCAGAGCTAGTAAATACCTTCTCCTTGATTAATACTCTGGCAAGCCGCTTTGACTTATAAGAAAGAACATTGACAGCACACTGCAGACATAAAAATCAGAGAAGATTGCTTTGCTGCCAAATGAAGCTGGCAACCAGCAAAGCCATAAAAAAAAAAAAAAAAAAGCTTCAGTTCTGGGGTCAAAAGCAAATAGATCCCTGAAACACAAGCATCCAACGTGGCCATTTTATTGTGCAGTGGATGCACATCTGCAGCAAAGCATTAGCATAGTAATGAAGGCGCTAATGAACAAAGAGCTAAGGAGAGTCTAAGAGAATGAGCTATTGAGTGATTGAAAAGACTGTAAGCCTCTACATGCATGATTAGAGTGTGTAAATGATTGGCTTCCATAATGAGCAAGAAAGTAACACACAGTGCCTTTTAATAATAAGTCTATCACGGTCAATTTCATTTACAATCTTTTGGTTTCATTAACATAAACAAGCAAAACGTCCTGCCAATTCCTAGCAATATTTAATGCTAATTTTCAATAAGTAAATAACTTTTTATGAAGCAGACCTGAATTCTTCCAGGAGGCCCAGCTCAACAACTGACTCACTCGATCAGCCAAGACCTTTTTTTTTTTTTTTGCTGTTCTCTTGTCAGGAACTGCTGAGTTAAACTAGCCGGAATTCAGCTTTGACAAATGTCCAATGACAAACGCAATTTTTTTTTCTAACACCAAATCGTCATTCCAAAAAGGTCAGACGCAACAGAAAGGTTTCCTATTGTCTTCTAAGTGTCAATGACTCCAGAAAGCCTGAATGCAGCTGTGAACCTATAGATTAATTCCCCCACAACGGCACAAACCACTGAAACCTTTCACTTACCGAGAAGTCATTGTCGGGGAAGAGGAGCAGCTCTCTGAGCGGGTCCTCCTTCAGCTCCTCCCAAAGTTCAGAGATGACAGCCTCATAGTCAAGAGGATCGATCACCTTTGGCTTTTCCTGCTGCAAATGGAGAAAGAGGAAACGGGCAAAACTTAATTTTGGATGTGTGTTTGATCTGAACGCTGTAAAATACAGTGTCTTACAAGATACCAAATAGCTATCCAAACCGGAGCAATCCTGTGTCCCATGGTGCAATAGAATAGATGTTCTTTTAATACAACTTGAATGAATGATACCATAAAGTATTTCATCATAATTTTGTGCGTCATTTCAACAATTTTTACAAATGTAAATATATGAAAAGTATATGACGCATTTTTGTTGGGCCCTCTACTAGCCAACTAGTATTGGCAGCATCAAGGTGAAGTGGAAGCAGCTGGATGCAGCCAAGACCTGTGAGAGGCTGCAAAAGACTCTGACAGGACAGCAACCCTAAGCATGCAGCAAGAGATGGTTTAACTCACAGTTTATTTACGTGTCAGAATGACCCAGTTAAAGACCAATCATTAATAAAAGCATGGCCAGACTCAAACGAAATAATGCTTACAAACACTCCCTAACCAATCTGAGTGCAAATGAAGTCTTTTGGCAAAGAAAAAAAAAAAAAGAGATATACCTCAAAAGACTTGCAGCAGTGATTGCAGCAAAAAGTGCTCTTACAAACACTCAGCTCAGCTTGATATAAATATGTGCCACACTTTTCAGATTTTTTTTTTTTTTTTTTTTTTCTTATGAAAAAAACTTAATACACAGTGTCTGTTTTCACAGTAATGCACTACTTTGTGCTGGTCTTTCACATAAGACTTTAATCGAGTACAAAACAATACAAGTTTGGAAAGGTTCAAGGGTCCATTGCTGTTGTAAGGCACTAACACAATGTAATACAATGTGACAAAGCACCACAAGAAAGGGAACGTATTGTAAAACGTATATATAATAACCAACAGATCATTACAATAAATCAGAGCTATCATCATTTTACAGATAGCATGTGCCATATCACCATCGCAAGCAACTGCATAGACAGGGATGGAACTAGCTATTAAGTGCAATGCATTTGTATTTTGAAGGCCATTATGTTCAGTGATGACCAAGCAACAATGTTTCACCAGGGTAGAAAGACGTTTTACAAAACCTTGCAAACTCCTCAGTCAAGCAATGGATTCTTTATCTTTACTCTTTGCTTCCTGATTTTGCATGGAATAATCAAAAGAGCATCCATTAATAAATGGAGAAGTGTTTGACACCGTCATGGCTGAACTGACTAAATGTCTCCACTTGGGAACAAAATGCAGTATTCTGTAAAGTGAAGCTCTCAACATATTTACAAAAAATATGTATTTTTCTGTTCAAACCACTATTTTGATATTTCAGGTACATACACCAGCCGGATTCAAGCAGAAATGTGTGTGTGTGTGTGTGCGTGTGTGTGTGTGTGTGCGTGTGTGTGTGTGTGTGTGTGTGCAAATGGCAAATAGCCAGGAACATGACATTTTAGGTGTTTTACCATGACATCAGAGGGACCTAAACAAGTTGCAGAGGAAGTGGAGCTGCTGCCATTGTGCAGCTTTTGAAACACCCCACTGAAAAGTGTGAAGCTTGAAAGCAAATGAGATCAATAAGTTAGCACATTAGACCACTTCCTTTATCTTCCAGTCAAAGTAATTATGTGTTTCTCCCACTAAATAAATAATGACGGTTCCTAATATTGCAGTGCATTGAATCACACAACAGTAAGGAGCTAGCTAGCCACTCAACAGTTTCTGCTACTTTTACAGGTGAATTCAACCTTCTCACAAATAAAGTGAAAGCCGCCAACCAGGACTTGTGACATGACAAAATAAAACAGCATTGCAGGCATGTTTACAGCAGCGCATGGCAACTTCTGTCATTGAGGGAGCGGCAGCCCTGCAGCAACAACAGCAAAGTGAGAGGTGCAGCAGGTTGTGGTCAGAAACCCAGAGGAAGTCATGATAGCTAGTTCAGTTCACATCGATGCCGTGGCCCGGGCTTCACCGCCAGGTTTAACACTCTGGCTGCTTTCACGGCCGTCTCTGGCACGAAAAGTGAAACGGATGGCTACAGAATGATGGAAACGGCAATTTTAACTTCTCTGCACAAATGTGACCATGGATGAAAACGACTTCTGCCCCTAAGATAGTTTGCGTTTTTAACAAGGAAGGAAATTCAACCTCTTTTGTTTCCCATCATAGAAAAAAAAGAAAACAGTGTTCGCTTACAGTTGTCGCTGGGGATTTTGTTCCTCATTTCTGTTTGATTGTTGAGCTTTGTTAATCTATGAAAATGGTTGGAACGTTAGCCTAATATAGTGATAATTGTTCCCAATTATTGAAGACCTTTAACCTTTCTAAAATAATAGAAAGGTTAGATCATTTATTTGAAATGATCTCTATAGAAAAAAAAAGCAATTAGATTACATCTAAAAGCAAGAAGCAGGTGTGTAGTTGAAGTCTGAGGATTTTATTTGTATTTTATGACTTCAGTGGCACTCATGTGACATGTCAGCAAATGTTTCAGGGAAAAGTCTAGATTTCTCCTCTCAAAAACTGGAGATTATTTCAGAATTACAGTCGAGCTGAATTGACTGATACAAGCATGTCTTCCGAAGAAAAGCAAGAGGACTTGGTTTCTGTACAAACCAAGCTTCGTATTATGGTCCTAGATTTTTAATCAAATAGTACAGTCACAAAATGTAAAACGCAAAAATATACCACTGACATAATCTATGAGTAGATGCTGTTTAACTACCAGCCTGGAATAGTGATTCAATCAATCTAAAATAAGGAAGAATGCCACAAGAAGTAGAAAAAAAAAAACATAAATACATACAATGCTGAGCCGGGTGAAATCCGCCCGTGCTCGTTTGGTTTTTATTTTCCTCCTGAAGGTGATTTTGCTCCTGAAACTCATTGCCGGCTGCCTTCAGAGAACCATCTCCAGAACCTGAAGTCAAGAAAAGCTACACAACACGCACATTGTGGGCATGTGCTCTTTCAGAAGCAGAACTAACTCTCAGTGCAACCTTGCCTCAGCACACGTGGATGGAGGGGAAGTGGATGTGTGATTGTCCAACAGACACCACACACACACACACACACACACACACACACACACACGCACTCACAGATGGCAAGAAAGTCCCCATTGAGCGAGAAATAAACCAATCAGATCGTAGAGATTCTACAAATCGCTTTTCAAATGTAAGTGAGTTTGCCGGTGTTTTAACGCAGAGTTAAAAAAAATAAATAAATAGATGCTTTAGTTTAAAAGCTTTAACTGCGGCACTGATGATCTCTTTCGGTGCTTTTAGTTCAACATTTTCTTGGTGTTCGCAACAACACAGAAACAGACACGCCCACAAACTACCACCTTCCTGCACCAAGCAATGTGGTCACAGCAACTGTGAGCCAAAATAAACATCAGCACGCTTATGAGCGCTTATGAAAATAATAAAAATCATATATATCTCACGTTACAGCTAGATATACTTTACAGCAGCTAGCATAATGCTTGTCTCATGTTTGGTTGCTCTGAGACTAGCACCCACTTCCCTACACTGAGCAGAACAGAGAAATATACAAGAGGAAACAACTTTTGATGATACAACAAATGCTCATATATTTATTTTCAGACCGTGGCCATCATAAGAGTGCGTTTAGATTATATTCAGAGCTGCAGTCAAGTTCAGTAAGACTATGAGTTCTGATGAGGCTCATCTGTCAGATTAGTTCTCCTCGGTCCGATGTAACATCATCTCAAATGCAGAAAATAACAATAACTAAAAGATATTGTTTATACATCAAGCTTATATGGTTGTCTGTCCATTCTCTTTCTATGAGGCCCTGTGATGAACTGGTGACCTTTTGAGTGGCCTCTCACCCACTAAAAGGTTATTGGAAATTAGCTTCCTCACGACCCGTCGTGGATTGAGTGCATATAGAAAATGGATCGATGGAAGCTTTTCAGGGCAGTAGGAAAACAGACGCAGATCATTTTGGTCAAGCAGCACAAAACAGCAATAGGAACAAATCCCCTAGCAGCTCTGCTCGCAACCTTTGCACCTTACTGTCAGGACGTAAGGCTCTCCCAGACTTTTAGTCCCCTCCTGCAACAACAGGACAGTGGGGTAGCATTGTACATAGTGCAATCATATGACTTGAAAAGCTAAAGAAATTAATTAGCAGCCAGAAGAAAATTAAAGCAAAATTAAGCCTAAATATTCCGTATCTACAGTCAGTGCAACAACTTGAAATGTGAGGAGGACGGTAAGAGAGATTAATAAACCCCACCAGCTGACAGAGAGCTGGATCAAACTTTTAAACATAAAATTAAATGACAACACAAGAGAAGGTGAAGATATTTCACATTTTTAAATGCATCTTTATCATGAAATGTGTGGTGCATTTTCAGCCTTCAACAACACAACTCACATCCATTCAAGATGAGAAAGTTCAACTATATACCAACGTTTGTCAACTGGGGAAATGATAACAGCAAATATATATCTATATTTATCAAGTGAAACCTCAGACAGAATCTATTTCATAAGACTCGTCTTTTAAAACCGTGCTCTCATCAATTCAGTCAGTGACGTCTATTCAGTATCTGCAGCCGCTCTTCCCTTCGCTCCATCCTTTCCACTGCTCCCTCCCAGCTGGCTCCGCCCACCTCTGCCTCTCCTCAGCAGCTCTCACATCTCATCAAACATCCTCAGCAGCCTTCAGTTTTTTTCTCTCTCTCTCTTTGATACCTCTCTCCATCTCCACCCCGCTCCCTTGTTCTCACCCTGTTAAACATCCCCTTTCATCCTCTCTCCTCCGTCCCGTCTCCCCTCTGTGGTCCTTCCTCCCTCCCAGCAGGGGTGAGGCAGGGTGGGTGTGGCTGATGCTAAGCTCCAGCTGCATGGAGGACACGAACAGAGCAGCAGACTGTCGGCTCACAGCGCGACTATTGACAAGGATAGCTGGGAGCAAAGCAGTCTGCCCGAAATTCGAAGAGAAAAGAGATTAAATAGAAGTCAGGAAAACACAGAGACGGAAAGCGAGGAAAGACTTGTCATTCTCAAGCAAAGATTTAGGAGCTTTACGTCCGATTAGAGCTGAAAAAACGAAGGTCATACAGGGAGGGAGGGAGCATGAAAAAGACAAATGTTGCAGACTGATGTGGACTAACAGCGGAAGACAGAAGAGTGCAAAGACAGCTGCTGAGACAGCAGAGATGAGCAGATCCCAGACAGAAAACATCTGCTTCATATCATTAAAGCAACACAGGGTGAAAACTCTGAAACTGATGGAGAGTCACACGCCTGAAGTTCCCGACTAACAGAAGAGAAATAAACCGATGAGCTTGAATAATTGAAATAGCTAAAACCAGCAAGGCAAAGGCAATTATGATGTGTACGCAAATAAAGTCGCAAAAGGCTGAAAGAGTTATTTAATAAAAACAAAAACAAACAAAAAAACTGATTCATTAAGAACAACAAAAAGTTCATCTGGAAGCAGGATAGATTCGATTGGTATTCCCTCACTTGCCAAAGCAAATTCATTTTTGCATTTACCTGGCTTAAAAAAAACAAACTATTACAAAAGTCAGCATCAGTGAGGTCGACCTTTCCACAAAGATCATGGCGCCTTATCTATCTGACCATCACAATTAACTGCAAACAACTAATAAGTGGTTTCCAGGGAAACATAACCTGAGCTGACTGAGAAACTGTCACTCAATCCATTGTTTATGTTGTGCAAATTTGATTTGGACAACATCGTGGTTTTTTTGTTGTTGTTTTTTTTTTCTTCAGATGTTTTCTCCAGCCTCCAGAATAGCTATCTTTCAATCTGAAAGCCATGAGCTTGATTTCAGACATGTCAATGTGCTGCTGGGTAATGAGCCACTTCGCCCCAAACTGCCTACAGATCTGCACATCAGTTTATCGACGTGTATTCAACTCTATGTTTCACTGGAGGTTGTGTTTGACTTTTTTTTTATTGTCCACCTTGTTGACAGATGTGATAAAAAGCAAAAAAAAAAATCTTTCATAATCTTTTTTCTAACTATTCATTTTTATTTTATTAGAATGACCTTTTCAGTTGCATTTCGTTTTTGCTCTTTTAATATTCAACAAGCTGAAGGGGGAATTCACATCATGCCATCAACCAGACGAATGCCTGCGACACAAACCACTTAAACCATCGCACTCAAACTACAAGGATGGTCATAAATTATGCGCAATTGAAATGTTTTAAAGGTTTGATTTTGATCTGGAAGGTCATTATGTGACTTCACTTCACCAAGTGGTCGAGCGTGTCAATTGTAATCGCAGTAAGAGGCCTCAAATGCGACACGCTGGAAAAACCATGCATGTAGTCAAATGGCTACATTTGTTTTTCTTTGTAAGTCACACAATCTTCAGACTTTCCGAGGGAAAATTTTGCTCACACCTAGCGACAAACCACTGATGCCACCAAATTCCTGTTCACCATCCATCAGTTTTACAGTCCGCTTCTGTTAGTAAACATCAAGACACTCTTAATGAGGACGCAACAATTATTGTCAGAGTGCATTTATTCTGGTCTTGCTGAGTCAGACTCCAGATATTTGCTCGAAAAGTCTGATTTGTCGGCGGAGGACCTAAAGCGCAAACGAACTTGGGCTCAGGTCAAAAAAATAAACCCTCTGACCAAAAACGTAGCTCTCGACTCTCTGCCAGTGAACAAGATCCCGGAAGCAGACTACAACACGCAGCACTGTGGGTACACACGACCGTAACGAATGTGTGTGAAGCAAGGTAGCCAAGAGAAACATCTGGTGGTCAAATGTGGAGGGAGGATGAGTTAAGCCGATACTAATAGAGTCGCATGAAATGTATCACCACTGCTTGCGAGCCCTCAAAAGGCCAACGAGGTTTTCGAGTTAATTAGTGAGAAAATTGCTTGCAGGATTCAACCGTGCATTAGAGCGGCACCTCACAGAGGTGCTTTGTGAAGCCACGGATTTAGAATCCAACGCATCGCTATTCTCCTTTGAGGGAAAATGTGAGCAACAGCTGGTATGCCGCCATGTAGACAGCTTGCACTGATTCAACCAAAGAGTTTTTTTTTGTTTTTTTTTTTTAACTGGTTCGCTTCGTACTTGAGCCAAAGGTTTACACGCCTTGAATGAAACATGACAAGCTCCCTCTTGAATGGATCGCCCCGTTCATCCAAGGAGGATGTGGGATTTTTGTTCAGTCCTGACCTCATACTGGCCACCGAGGTCCTGTTGGGAAGTCCCAGTACTTTTGCCACACGGCTTTAAGATCCCCTACACATCAGAATATTCTGAAATCATAGTACATCTTGTTTGAATTAAAAATGCAACACAATTAAAACAAAACACAAACACTGACTGATGCACTTTTTGTTGCAAAGGAATTGCCTATGTTTGTTTTTTTTTGTTTTGTTTTTTTTTAAACGAACTCTGCAAGATAGACACTTTGTGCTCAGTTGTTCCATGAGCTAAATGGATCAGCTGAGTTCACATGCTAATATGATTTTGGAGTGGATCTCTCTCTCTTGCCTTTCGCAAGGAGCCAATAACTGGGCACCAAAGACGACAAGATTCAAGGAGGGAAGGAAAGAGAGTAGGGGGAAACAAAAGGGGCGACTGTAAAGACCTCCTTACTGCCAAGATTCAAACATTTTTTCCACTTGGCTTACAGAAAGTACGATTTCTTGGAATTAAAAAAAAAAAAAAAATCTGGCTAAGAATAGTTGTTACAGATGGCTGACGGGGAACTCTGTCCTGAAGAGAAGATAGTAAGGAGAGGCATGTGTACTTTTACATAATCCATTCATCAACTGTGTAAACCATTCATTCATATATTCAGTGAAACACTTCTCATCCACCAAATACTTTTGTTAAAATCAAATGACATTTTCTTTTTTTCTTTTCACTCCAGGCCAAATGCAAAGAAAATACTTTTTTTTTTTTTTTCCCACAGAAACCAGATTCCTCATGTCTGACCCCATCACCCCACTCTACTCTCCTTCTTCCATTTCCGTCTCTTTGCCTCTTTCTCAGCTGTGAAACTTAATGGCCTCCTCAAGCCTTTGCTCATTTGTCAGTCTCAGCAATACTAAAAACAAAAACAAAAAAAAATAATAAATTTCAACAAGGGAAGATAGAACAAGATGCGGAGAGCCAAGACGCATAACTCAGCACAAACCTGCACACTTCAACGTACTTTTTAAACATTTCAAAGTGCATGCTAACGAACCTTAAAAGAACTGTAAGAGCTGCTTTTTTTTTTTTGCACATAACTGCTTCCTTTCCAGCACAATGCCAGCTCCCACCCATCGCTCATCCACACATGCATTTCGTGCTTAATGGGAAGCCGCAGACGCAGCAGTGTTGGTTACCATTATAATGATGGTCAGAGGTGAACTGGTGGAGATGTAACCCTCCAGAGTGGGAGTTGCAGCTTCCACTGACGCCTGGTCCTGCCGTGAACATATATGACCGCAGTCGGCTCCGCCCACCGAGCGAAGCAGCAAGACCACGCTGGCCGAGCACCCCATTCTCCAACGCCGTGGCCTCCGAATCCTCCCTGATCCACTCCGGATGAGCTCAGCCTCCTCTATCGGAACCGGCCTCTGCTCAGGCCTCTGGTCCCGCCAGAGGTGTTGTGTTCTCCTCAAGAAGTGTGACACCTAGAGCTCCATCAGGCCCAGTGGTGTCACGTCAAGCAGTCCAGCTCTGAAAACTTGGGGAGCTTTTCCCAAAGCTGCTCTGCTTCAGCCTGCAGCTCCTAATGTTGCTGTTGCTGAGCCGACACACTGGCAGCCCTGCATGCCTTCCTCTCCTCTCTCTCTCTCTCCCTTCCCTTCTTGTGTTCTCTCTCTCTTGCTCTCGTTTTCGTCCTCCAACACACACACACACACACACACACACACTGACTGCAGCTGTGTGAGGTTCAGCCGAAGCCAGACACATCCAACAAATCACACTCAGCAAAACCCGTCAGCTGACCAGAACCAGCCGCCACACGCATATGCGCGCGGAGACTTCCACACACACCCAAGCCAACATTATTTTTTCTGATTGCCATACTGCTGCAGCTATGACTCTCTCCATTTGTTTCCCAAACTACACCAACATTGTTCAGTCTTAGCTCTGTTTGTTGTGCTGGGGCCACTGCGGGTTTTGCTCTTAAGACCTCATGTCTTATGTTCTGCAAAGCTGCGACTGCTCGGCTAAATAATGCGTGCCCCGGCTGATTGTGATGCGTGTTATGATTTTGCCGCAATCCTGTTGCAGTGAAGTGTGAGAGAATGAAAAGTTCAGGAACGCAAAGTGGATGGAGAGAGTGGAGTGGGTGGCCTTACAGATGAGGCATGCATGTGGCGTGTTAGCCCCGCAGAGTCGACATTTGAAATCATTCAGACTTTGCTTGAGCAAAAAGGCAAGTCGCAGAAGACCGACGTCCCGCATGTGTTCAAATTCCATTGCGTCACTCGTGATATCGCTGAGTGACTCTGATTTTTCTCATGTCTTCAAAACATCTGGTGTTGCTTTATTTCACCGACTGTGGCTGAACGAAAAGAAAAGAGGAGCGTTCCCAGAAGAAAGCATTTCTCAATTTGAAAGTATCTGTCATCATAAAATCCCCTTTTATTCTGCGCCAGTTGTCCTTGTTGAACTACAAACCGAACAAAGTAAAGACTTCTTTTTTTAAAGGATGAATGCAAGCCAGGTTTTTTTGCTTTGAATTTACTTGAACAGGCCCTGATGCATTTGCTTAAATCACCGAGATCTAAAACAGTGGTTCTCAACTCCGATCCTCGAGGCCCAGTGTCCTGCAACTTTTGGACGTGTCTGAGCTGAACAATGAGCTCATGAGAAGGACTCTGGAGATCTTGACTACATTCTGAGGATATAATTCGGCCATTTGATTCAGGTGTGTTGAACCAAGAACACATTGCAGGACACCTCAGAGCCTGGATTTGAAGACCCCTGATCTAAAATGACACCACATGGCAGCTTTGATTTGCTCCACCTCCCTCTCTGTGTCTCCAGCCAGCCTGATTGGAAGCACCTGCTTACAATCATCTCCTCCTCCTGTGTGTATTCAGTGAGTGTTTTCTTCCTTCAATGCCAGTTTGTCTTTGTTTCTATCAGCAAACAGTTCGGCCAACTTTTTCTCTTTATTTTTGCCTCTTAAATTTTTTTTTACCACTTTTGTGCATTTGACTCTGGCTTTGCCCTGCCTAACAAGAGGTGAAGAGGTATTATATATGTCCATAATTTTCAGGATATGTATAAAAAATGACGATGTGTTAGAAGGAGTGGATCCGCAGCGCACGCTTTCCAGGATTTTATTTTCTTTTAATTGTTGAAACCCATGTATCATTTTACTTCCCCTTCACGGTTATGCAACACTTTGCGTTGGTCAACCACATAAAACCCTAATAAAATACATAAAATGCGGTTGTGACGTTGAAGTATATCTGAATATTTTTGCGACCTGCTGAACATCTCTGGACTAGTTGGAAATGAGGTTCAGAGCAGCTCTTCAACTGGCTGTCGGAGAAAACCTGAGTCACTTATCAGTTGACCAAAAACTACCAAAGAGTTTCTGTTTCAGTGACTGCATTACTTTATTGCAACAACTCTCAAAATGAGTTGCATCAGTGAAAATGAAACAAATTGCAAGCAGCTAAAAGGGAAAACACCAGAGCGTGCTCACTATAGAAACAGAAGATTCTTCACAGACCTGCTGATTTGTCTCTGTCCAGTCCTCCGAAGAAAGGTTTTACAATGGACATTGTTGCGATGGTGTGTCAGAAAGAGTATGAGCTTCTTAAAGAGACAAAGACCAAATTATATTTGACATATGCAGCTTTTTTATAACAACAGAAGGTGTCAAACTTACTTGATTGGGTTAAAAATGTGTCTCAAATGCATAACACCATTAATTTAATACAATGCTTTCAGATACTGTTCATCTGCTGCACAGAGTGATTGTTGACAAGGCAACAATCAAACACTCGTTATGGTAGCTGAAAAGCTTTTAGCATGTTTGCGCTGGTATTTTGATGAAGTCTTTGAGGCCAAAGAAAGGCTTTACGAGAATTCATGAGGGCTTCAAATCAGTGAACACCACCAGGAACATGTTTTTATTGAGTGAGAAAGGCTCAAACCTAGCTATTTTACTTTAAAACTGAAGTCAGAAAAAACATGAAAGTGCAAAAGTATTCCAAAAATAATTGCTGCAGAATTTCTCTAGAAATACGTTCAAACCGAGACATGTCTGTAGCTTTTAGGCTGTGGAAGCAGTAGAGAGGAAAAACCTCCGGCAGAAAAGTTGCTCTGTTTTATCCGTCGACGCTTTTGATCTCTCTCTCCGTCATGGAACATGTCAAGAATATGGCGACGTTGGCAATTTTGGGGGAAAATCTCAGTTTTAGAGCAAGTAAATACATCCTCTACGATATCCACATTGAGGCTCATCATGTGAGCTAAATGCTTACATAAAATAGATACAGCAGGAATCTCATAATATGCCATTGTCTTCAAAACATTTAAACGTCCCTTTGTTCAACTTTCAACTCTGATCCAAACATAAATAATAAATAATTATACACGGGCAAAAAGCGAGACCCATATGTTAAATATGAATCCGAACTGGCTAAAATTGGTGTTGGAAATGTAAAATATTACAGAAATCACAATTCGGCAACAGACTTTAAATCTCTGTAACTCTGTAAGAAATTGGGAGTTGTTTACAACTTTTCCACTGCAAACAGCTACATTCGGTGTCTATGAAGTC
Organism: Poeciliopsis turrubarensis; assembly: GCA_010277015.1. Classification (NCBI taxonomy): domain Eukaryota; kingdom Metazoa; phylum Chordata; class Actinopteri; order Cyprinodontiformes; family Poeciliidae; genus Poeciliopsis; species Poeciliopsis turrubarensis. The sequence continues at coordinate 2,586,770 of VMRN01000005.1, forward strand.
ATCCCAAAACTATTCAATGAAATATGTTTAACTGAACTCCCTATATGTGTAATAAAGTTAAAGAGCTCCTGAGTTTTGCACTTTCTTGGCCTCACAACACAGAGTGAGATGACCATGGAGATGCTGTTGGGTAATTATTAAGCTCCTCAGCTCCATGACAGTGCTGTGCAAAACCCCACCCACCACCCACTGACATCTTCATTATTATAATACTTTACAGCTATATATAAACGGCAAATAAACACAAATGGACAAACAGAAAGAGGCACCAAAGTGTAGACGTTGAGAGTTTCAGCCCTTCCTCCCACACAGTGCTGTTAACAAACACGGCCCACTTAGCAGGAGATGACAGAGAACATGTCCCGCGCAGCCTGTGAAGTGCACAAAAGACAAACATTAACTGTTCCCACCAATAGCCTCTCCTCCTTCTACATCCACTGCCTGTCACTGAGAGCCACTCAGTGCAACATGCCTCACAGCAGCAGCGTTTACACACTGGAGCCACAGAAATGGGCTTTGTTTCTACGCCAGGTCTCCACAATGGTCCCGTCATGCAGACATGCCCACACCAACGTGCCCTCCGGTGTCCAGCAATGTGCGCATGTTACACAGCTGTCTTGATCTCATACACTGATTCACCCCGTCTGCCTTCGCACCATTTCCAAACACATGGTACATTATCGGACGGGCCGCTGCAAGTTTGTTCTTGGCCAGAATTGAAAATGTCATGAAATGCTCAAACAGTAAGAGAGTGGAGACATTTTAAACCAGATTTACTGTATGGGATCTTTTTGTTGTTGTTTCCCAAGCTTTCTGAAAGAATTGTAAAGTTTTACTTTTGCCACTTTTGTCTAGAAACAAAAGACTGCCATTATCCAAAAGAAAACTATAAAAGACTTTATCAGAGCCTGGATAATGACTGATAATGGCCATTTTAAAAGACTTACCAAGAAGCTTATCCCGAGAGGAAGAGTGCTAAAAGTGCTTTTACACAGCGCTTTAAATCATGATGACAGCAACTTGAGAGACCAAAATCACTTTACAGCACATCCAGAAGACCAGCTGACATGGCAATCCTGTCAGGTGTGTCTGAAAAGTGTTTAAAAACGCAGCAGTGCTTGTTTAAGGTATGTTTTACGTCAAACATTTAATTTATGGAAATTCTGTTTATTTAGCTTCAACTTTAACCCTTAAAAAAAAAAAAACTCTCCTCTTAGTAATTGTAGTTAAAAGAGGATGGGTTTACATTGATGATGAGTCTTTGACAGGAACAGAAACGCCCCACCTTAAAACTCCATGCAGCATAAAATAGAGCAAAGTCAGATCAGAAGGAGGTAAAAAGGATGTCAACTTGTCTGTGCCATGCGTCACGCCTTCCCAGACATTAGTGTTTCAGTAGGGGTGTGACTTAAGGTTAGAGCTGAGGATTTGTAACATGCCTATAAATCTTCCTGAGGCATACGACTGCCAGTAGTAAATATATCACTTTAAATGCCAATGCTGATTATGAGCATTTGTCAGTGAGAGCCGCGAGTATATTACCACCCACCACTGGTGATAAGAACGACATGCAATATAAGCCTTAAACTCACTCCATATTTTGACATGAACAGCAGCATGAGGTGCTAAAAAGAAAAAAGGAAACTCGTACATTATATTTATACAATGACTCTGAATTAAATCAATTCTGCATCCACAGCACTCAGTGAAAGAGCGCTAGCTTTGATTCCTGACCCCACCCTGTTTGCAGCATGTCTTCATCCATCTCTCCGTCTTTCTTTCTGTCAAGCTGCTATTAAATCAAGGCCATTTGTGCCGCAAACTCAATAAAAGGCTGACATTCCTCAACAGGAATCTAAAAAGAAGCCTTGCCATTTATCACGAGCGCTTGATTGCAGAGGGTGGCAAATCACTTTTTCACACAGGGCCATGTTAGTTTGTACAGTTGTTTTCTTGCAAAAAAAATTTTAATTTGCAAATGGATTTTTTTTTTTTATTCCCTCAGGTTGCCTTTGTCCGATATCAAAAATTGTTTGATGACCGGAAATATGTAAGTGTGAGAAAGGAAAACAAAAAAAGTCTCAGCCCTGTCCGGTCTGAAGAAAAACATCAACATAATAACAAAACAAAAAAAAAATGCTCCTCTAAATTACCCCTGAAGGACAAGATGAGCAAAATCAATGAGCATGAAAACACAGCTCTGTCATTTTCTTACCGTGTTTACGTGATGTAAATGTGGTTACCGGGTTCTGCATGTGAGTAACTAGATTTAAACTGCGAGTGAGCCCGAACCTCTGAGGAAAATGACATCACCGTGTTGTGTGTAGCCGAGTACTCTCATCATGCGTGGAGTTAATGTGTTCCAGCTGTGGAGCCTCCATCACTGCAATCCCTCTCTCCCCAGCAGGACCGCTACTCTGACGAACAATCCTTACAACCAACAGAGCGAACGCTTCACACTCTACGTTCTGCAGGAGGGTGAACGCACACTCGCGCGGCGCATGTCTGTGCCGGTAAGTCCCTGAAGGTAAAACTTGAAAAACTTCATCCAACTAGGCCAAACAGGAAGGTGGAATTCATTAAACCTCGTGCAAACACTGCCTTGTAAGCAGCTAAGCTCTGCTATAGTTAGACTCCCTGTAGAGCTGGAGGCTGAATCACGGCAACATGTTTTGATGTGGTGTGGAGCTCCACTGAGTTTATTCAGGAAAACACGCCCCTGTTACCATGGTAGCTGCAATGTGAGGGATGCTGCTATTCAAGAAACGAGTTAAGTGCACTGGAGCATTTGGCATTTGCAGAGGGCAAAGAAACAAAAAGGCCCGTCATTAAACTTTTCCTGACTGAAGTACGCGAGAACTTTCACCACGTCTGCAGAAATCTTATCAGCTCACGCCAAACACGACTTACCAAAAGCCGTGCAGACACTCCCGGTACCATCCCATAACTAGTGATAATGTTTCAAAGTACTTTCTCAGATGCACTTCTCAGAAAAACCACAGAATACAGATGCATTACCACAGCACACCATCTCTGACAAACAGGAAGGCAGAAAAGGTGTAAACTGAGTAAATTTCTTTCACTTACCTGATGCATCTGGTGATAATTATTTTTAGGTGACAGATGTCAGAATGTGTGGGTTTTGTGAGCTGACCCCTGATTTTCTGGTTTACTACCTTTTTGCAACACATTTTGTCAGCGCTTTCAGGGTATGTTGCTCTCTCGTCTGTCCCTACGTTGTCGCTTCGGTGAGCTTCGCTGTGAGGTCACATTTGTTGCTTATTTTATTCTCGGCCAGTAATTTCTGGTTTTGACTTGCAGACGTTTGCAGAACCTTTAGTTTTGTTTTACATTGTGGTCTGCTTCAAAGCCGCTTCATGACACATGCAATGTTACTCTGCACTAATGTTCGCAAGGGACGTGTTTTGAACTTTTCTCTGTTTGTAAATCATAAAAGGTTCATTAAAAGGAACTTTTCCAAAAGTAGGATTCTGTTTCAGACGTACAAACTAAGCTTTGCTTCTCCGTTCTCAGCAGGCGGCCAACAGAAACTTGAATGTACTTGCAAAATTGGTCAGAAAACGTCTTGCCTAAAACAACTGACCGACGTTAATTTATCTCCGTAACCGTGCAGAACTATTAAGCAAAAGAATGATCTTAAACATAGATTTTCATGCAGTGCAATCAGGCTGCACACAACGCAGGAAGTCTGTGTTGGGACACTGTTTATGTTGGTTGTTAACTTGAAGAGCAGAGATACAGCACACTGCCAATGCCATCTAGTGCCGGGAACTCAACACAGCAGCATTTTGTGCACGACATTATGAGAGCGTCTCTGTTTGTGCCCGTCTGAATTTCTTCTGCTTCCGCTGCTACAGCTTTCACGAATGACCTCAAGGAGGCACTGCATGCATGAGATGCTATCTGGTTCGCTGGTAGTTGGTTTGTTTAGAAAAGGAAGCTATTAAAAAGTCTTTAACTAGAGCTCGAGTCCTGAGGCAGGAGGGATGTTGGGGGAAGGGGGCTGGAGAGGGGAGAATTTGGAAGGGGGTGGGCTGGAGGGGGGGGGCAATTTTAAAATCTGCTGCCGGGTACGGAGGGCATTGTTAAAACTTTCCAGTCGTCCTCTTTTGGTTTCATTTTCCCACTAAAATTAATTCCAAAATTGAAAGCAGGAAAAACATCGCTGCGCTTCTACTTTAGTCACTTACTGTAGAAATGTTTCGATTGGACTTTGAACTTTAAATTTGCATGTGTGAAAGCTGAACAGAACGCCGTTAACATGATAGAAGGATAACTTTGTCATTGTTTAAAGTGGTGAAGAGAGAGAAAGAAAGGAAGTAAAAGGGAGTTTGTCTTTGATGCCATAAAAAAAAAAAAAAAAACTGAACTTATTCTTGTAGAATGGGTTTTATATACATATTTTGCTGCTAATGTTTCCTTAGAGACAATGTCAGGCAGCGGTAAATCAAGTACTTATGGAACACAAAATCATTTTAGACATTTGCGTTGGGATAGTTTGAAAAGAATCTACATCCGTTTGTGAAAGAAGAGAGACTTCTGAAACATACGTGAAGTATTAAAAGGAGAGCCAAGCAGAAAAAGCAGACACACAGCTCCTCTCGGAGACCTTCATTAATTCTCTCTCCCTCATCTCCCCGCTGTCTCTCCTCCTGTCCTGACTCAGACAGCTGAGGTCGCTGATTGTAGATGAATTTTGCAACAAACTGCTCCTTTTTCAAAACACAATGCTTTACGAAGCTTTTTTTTTTTTTTTTTTACACTTACTCAACATTTTCACACTTTGTCGCATTACAACCAACATCTTTCGTGTTTTTCCATCGGGAACTTACGTGACAGATCGAGATAAAAGCAGCAGACACCCGTTACCTGGAACATGTAGCACGTATGGTTTTGGACTTTTACAAAACTCTAATAGATCTAAAATAGAGAAGTATTCTTATAGATCCAACCCCCTTTTCCTCTAGTACCCCTACATAATTTGCAAGTCACTCATGAGGCAAATAAGAACAGTCAACTTGTATGCAGCTCCATTTGCAAATTCGGGTGCATTATGACGGCCTGGGGGATCTACTAGAAAACACTGATGAACAACACCATGAAGACCGAGGAACACAACAAACGGATCAGGAAAAAAATCATGGAAGTTTAAAGCAGATTTAGGTTAAAAACGTTACCAAAAAGCCAAAATTGCAACAGAAACCGTGTTAACCAAATAATCAAGAGACCCTGAATAGAAATTAATATATATAACACTTTTCAGGATTTTTTTAAAACCATATAAATTTAATTCCGCTTCACAATTATGAACTTCTTTGCGTTTGTCTGCCACATAAAGTAAAATAAATTGCAGTTTGTCGGACGAAATCTGGAAACATTCAAATGCTCACTGTAAAACTCTGTAAATCTGCATTTGCCGTTATTGAGAAAAAGAGAAGAGAATTTTATTGGCATGCTCAGTTGCCTTTGCACTGAAAGTGCAACAAACACACTTTTAGTTGCAAAAATGAAGCACAAGCTCACGTACAAAGAAGGTATCAGAAGTAGAAGTACAAAATAACAATGGCTAAGAAGAAAGCCGCTGTTCATTTAATATGAAACAGAAAATGGAGCCTCTCGGCTAAAAGGGGAAGTTTTGTCAATATTAATCTGCACATCAAAATTTCATCTCACTGGAAAGAACATCAGAGCGGCATAATAAAAATCACTCTAGCATGATGTTTATGACCTCTTTCTTTCAGCGCTCACGTTTAGCCTTTGTGTTTTGAAGATCGTATCTGTGACATTTACACAGATGGGAGGCTGCTCTCGTGAAAAATTTACAGGTTAGGTTTTCTCCAACCAACACGACACCAAATCTGCTTGTGAAATTTCTCGATCTTAATTTTACTTTGAATGCTCCAAGTTACCAAGAAACTCTATTCCACAAATGTTTTTCTTCGTATTCGGTCCCTTTTCCTGTAACTCCATATGCTTGAATATTGTGTCCTAACGTTGAATTTGACATATTCATTCTCCACCAATACTTAATCGCGTCCTCTCCAGCCAGAAATACACACCAGCACAATGTGTGAGTTATATTTATGAAAATAAAAACAACAGCTTGATTGCAGGAAGGCTTCTTTACAACTTCTTTTTTTACATACGTCTTCGCTTCAACAAAAAGCCTACTGAGACGGTTATTTCTGCATTAATCATCCATTCACAACTCCTACACATGACACCTACACAAAGCCTACATGTAACCTCCACACCAGTCATGTCTGCTAACCAGACTCCCACTCAGCTCTGCTCCGTCTCCCTCGGGTCTCAGTTCAGGCTGAGGACGCAGCTGCTCTGAAGACCTTTCCTCATGTGTTTTAATAAGCATAATGTTTCTTTACCGTCTCCCTTCTCTCCCCCCCAAACCCGATCCACACTTGTCCTGCCGTAACACCCCAAATAGCTCTCCATGACCCCAACCATCCTACCCATTTCCTCGCAGCACAAGCAAGCTAGGAAAACCAGGTTTTCATTGTCAATGCGACTCTGCTAGCATGAGTTAGGAGCCATGGCAAAATTTGCCATCTTTGATCAAAATTACATTGATATCCTGAGCATAATTTGTTATTTTATGAATACTTTTTATGTTATCATGGTCCTGATTTCCAGAAACCAGACAAAACAATCTAATTTTTTCTCACTTACTTCCCCGCTGTAATTTAGCTTATGTCCCACAACGACACACTTGCGTCTCGATGTCCTACAATGCAATGCCACTGACAGCTACCAGTGTTGCACTGCCCAAAGCTGACTGCACCTTTAAAAGTAGCAAACGGTGATGTGGTCCAGACTTCAATGTAAAGATCTGATGCACTGCACGCTCTGCTCTCCATTCAACATTTACTCAGTTGTTCCTCACAATGGTCTATCGATGTGCTTTTTGAAGAAAATAAAAAAGACCTTAGAGGGACATTGGGAAGATTATTCATTTCTGTTTAAAAAAAAAAAGTTTCCTCTTGTTGAGGATTTTTGTTCTAAATCATTTGTTTCTACCAGGATCAAGTGAAACTGTGGTGCATTACTCAAGGTCATCATATCGTGAGGATCTCATTTCGACACATGAGAAAACTTTGTGGCAAGATATTTTTTTTTCTTTTCTTTCTCCAGATATGATGTGACCATCAAAATGCTGTCATAATTTCCTTCAGCACTGAAAAAGAAGCTTGTTGTTCTTTATTTGCATTTTACTTTTGTCTGACTGGTGCAAAGGCATCGTTGCATTTGTCAACACCAAAAATACTAGACACCACTGGTGAAAACAGTCTTGAAAAAATAAGACTTGGCAGCATAACGACTGAATCAGCAGCATCAGCTAAACAGTTTGACTTCTAACCTGCTTTCGCCAACAGCATTTTAAAAAAACCCATCAAGTGTGATTAATGTTAACTCAAGGTTGCCATTGGGTATCAGTTTACGCCTCAATATAAAGTATTGTTTATAAATTACAGCGATCAATGCGCATAGAAATGTTCAAATGTGTTTATAATTATATGTATAATTGTATGTTTTCTTCTGAATACTTTGTATATTCCCTTATTCCCAGTTAATTTCCATACAATTTGACAGTTTATGACCTCTAATCGACAAACCATAAAACTAAATGACCTCCTGCTGGTAGATACAAGTAATTGGACAGACAGTGAAACATTTTAAAAGTGTAGATTATCAGCATAAGATGGAAAAATTACTTTTAGTTATTGGTCACTGGATACAAACCCACACAGACTGTCCCAAGGAAGAACGTTTTAGTTCCTCAAAGAAACATATGGACTTTGTGTTAAGGATTACGAATTTGGAAATGGTGTTTACTGTCAAATTTACAATTAGGCATTCTGAGCTTGCACCTGCGTGCTTCCTGCTCCGCCTTGGAAGAAAAATTCATATCTTCATGTCTTCCTGTCGAGAATGACTATGCAAGGTTTTTGCAGGGCATCGCGGTCAGACAGCAATGGCAGGAGCATTTTCAGCCCTCCTACTCTGGAATGCAGTACGAGGGAGAGAGACAAGACTGCGATTCACTCGCACAGTCACTGAACTATTCTTAGTCCACTTTATGAAGTGGACCTTCAGCACCGGCCCGGCAATCGCTCCACTGTGAATAGAGCCGGGATAGACAACAAGTGCATGCTGCGGCCCAGTAAAGTGCATGGAAGGACGTTTGAAGCTGAGCTCTTCACAGATGCAAAGCCTGCTCAGCTGCATATAAATGCAGCAGTTCTCTGCCCAAAGAGCCTATTGTGGACGTACATTAGCACAATGCCTGGAGCTCCGGGGACCTCGCTCGCTCCGTGTCATTCCTCTGCTCATGTGACCTCTCACAGGCACTGCCGTACTGACAGACACACATTTTCACTCCGGCTTTCCCACATGGATCAAACAGAGTTTTCTTCTCTTTTTAATTCAGTCCAGCAAATGGAAACGTAATACCGTCTTAGAAGAAGCGCCTCCGAAAAGAGCATTTCCTGTGTTTACGTCCAAGCAAAGAGCC
>VMRN01000005.1:2595330-2620330 GCA_010277015.1 Poeciliopsis turrubarensis
TATTTTCTCTCTATCCTTTTTTGAATGAAACATTGAGAAAATTGCTGCACACACCAAGGCCTGGCAGTGCAAGTTCCTTCTGCTGCGGGGGAAAAACAAATGTCTGCGGATCAGATTTGGAAAAAGTTCCAACCAGTCACTCATCTCTGAGTTAAGAAGACGCGCATCGAAATCCGAAAATATGAGCAGAACCACAACAGAATGGAAAACACCAGATTATAGGAAGGTCTAAACCTGACAGTGATGCAGAAACGAGCTGTGCAGGTTAGAGATTCTCTGCAGAGTTGTTCACTGATGGGAAGGAATGAATAAGACATCCTGTTTCACACAGGCATGCATGAAACAAATAGTTTCTATGAGGTTCACACCCCAACATGTTGGTTAGACATTTGGTATGGAGTTTGATATCAAATATATGCGAATTGAGTTGGGTGTTGCACAGCGTGAGGTGCCTATTTGCCTCAGCACATTCACTACCCTCAGTCTAACAGAAAACTCTGCGACACATCTTGAAGGTTTATGCAGCCATACATTTACCATAGCAATCTTAAAACAGATGAACAGATAATATTTCTCAAAATCTTCTTTTTTGCTACCTGTTTGGGTCATTTAGCATAAAATGTCTACAGCCAACAAAATCCCAAACGATCATTTTTGAGGATTCAAAAGAATTAAACTTAGCTGCAATTTTCTCGGGTTTTATATCTGCATGACCTTCTATATTTCCTTCATTATAAGTTTATCACAGCTAACCTACATCTTCGCCATAGTTTCAGTTTTGCTCAGGCGTTTTCTGTCTGAGCCACTGCAACACACTCTGCTGACAAAGTTGACCTTTTCACAGCAATTTCTGGTGTTCATGAAGTCGTCTTGGTTGAGTAATCTAAGTTTGTATAAGTTTAAGCAAACCAACATTTGCTTTAACAAAGAGGAGATCTAAAGGTAAAAGTAATTATTATTTCATATTCAGGTACTGCAGCCATAATAGAAGCCCAGATTATCATCTTTCCACCACTCTGACATTTTAACGGACCTCCCTGATGGTCTTGGTTTTTTTTTTTCTGCAATGACTAAACCCACTCAACTGTGTCATTGCACCCTTGCTGAGGTAGATGGATGCAGCACAGAAACACCTTTTTGGGTTTATAAAGTATGGTCAACAAATACATTTTGATCTTATTGTTCTATAATCAGAATTTAACTGGACTTTATGCAATTGATCTATATGTGACTGGAAAGCATTGGAAAGGATTACATTGATTTCAATTGAGTTCAAATTAAATGTTAATCATTGGTAATCCACGTCGGACTATATTTAATCTCTCAAAAATATCTTTAGATCAAGATCTGTTGATCTCATTGATCTGTTTAACACGTACATTTAAAGGAACAGAAGCCCCTAATAGCACTTCAAGACATCACTAAAGCTGCAGCATGTACCTTTACACAATAAACTACTATTATGGCGTGCTTAGAGAAACTCTCTGTAGCAGAGTCCTAGTCAAAGGTGACTGAGATACTGAATCTCTCTCTTCCTCTTTCATCGGTCTTCCAATAATTTTCCTCACTGGGTTTCCCCTCATCACACAGTTGAGCTCTCAAACATGACAAAACCAGGTGATGTCTGAACCAATTATAGACTTTCCGTCTCCTTCCTTACAGTATTATTTAACCTCTTAACTGCCTTCGTAATGTAAGTTAATGAACCCATGAGGTCACCAGTGTCAACGTTACAGTCAAGGTTGTTAAATATGAAGGGTAACACAAAGAGGCGGAATCTGAATGGAAATAGATTTAATGCATATTTCTGGCCACTTGACCAGAAATACACTCTGTACTTAGTTTTTAGGAGTAATAGGTATTTAAAACAACATATCAAATACGATGAACAAATTAACACAGAGCTCATGTAGGAGGCTGGGTACATGTGGAATAGTAAAGAGGTTATAGAAAGGAAATTTCACACAATTTAATTATAACCTAAATCATGGTTATGATTTAGGTTATGGGAGTGTGAGAACAGCGAAGGGATGCGGAAGATCAGAAATGATAAAGTCGGAAGGAAAAAAGATAATGCATAAAAATCGACAGGAACGCTTCCTGTTAGAGTTCCACCCTAATTGACTTCTAACCACTTTCTCTCCTCTGACACGATTGATTTGACGGATTACAGGCTGGTCCAGCAAACACAAGGCAGGGGTTCCAATAGCTGATGCTGCACACAGCTCATGGCGAACCAAAAATAGTGTTGGCATCTTTTTTTTTTGTTGAAGCAAAACGGCACATTGCAGCTAAATCAAGACCAAGACCAGATCTCGAGCAAGCCCAGACCTTGCATGCGCAGGCAAAGTTGAAATGCTTTGTCCACACACACATAGAACGAAATGCACACACACTGCTTTGCGCACTGAGCAAATAGGCAAGTCAGCAGTCACATGCAATGCACCCAAGGTGGTCGACATGAAGTGTCACGAAGAGGAAGCGGAGTCAGACTGACAGCACGTCCTTTTGACCACAGACAGCCACAACATATCACTGGGACATGTCGACCAAGAGAGGCCCACTAGCAACAAATGTGCATGTCACAGTGGGCGACGCACACTTTAGCTACGGGAGGCAGGGCAGCCTGGTCCGGGCACTGGAGCAGAAAACATGGCAAAAGACACAAAGCAACCGTCCCATGAGATGAACGAAAACAGGCAGACGACGAGAAAGCTGAAAGATCTACGGCGAAACATGCAACAAGGAAGGAAGTAGAAAATCATCCTGATTTGAGATAACTCATTTATAAAGTGTTTATTGCTGTCTTGGGGCTGAAATGTTTAGATTTAGAGACAAAGACTATCCATCTAGATTCTACACGGAAATTGTGACATTTAACCCAAATTTGAGACATACTAAAAATAAGATGAAATGGTCAGCTGCATTAATACTTTCCATATTAGTTCATTTCCCTCACTGAAATAAAAAGAATGTCTATGGGAGGCAGATTTATTAATTCGACATCAATCATACCATAACATTACCGATTGAAAATAAAAGCATGCACCACTTACTTCTGTGTCCTGTTTTAAAAGGAAATATTTTGTTCTGGTAATCTTTCATGATAGCATAGGACCGATTAAATAATAGACTTCACGTTTATTATCACTATTTATTTCAGAGAAAATAGTAACACCTACATTTCAGGGATTCCCCCAGAGTGGCATAATGCCCAGCGAGCCACCAGGTTTTCCTTATCTTCCCCACCAGCCTAAGTGTTGTCTGTTTATTTTAGATATGTGTTTTTTATACACCAGTAAAGGATTAAGCGAGGCTTATAGTTGATGCTTTGAACTGGGCGAACAATCACCTTAAGGAACTGTGTAAAATATCATATATTTATGAGCTGAAAAGAGCATATTGATGATGAATGAAAGTGGCTCGAGAATGGAGCCTGGAGGAGCCCCACACAGGATCTTTGCTACCTCACATTTGTAATCATCATATGACATAAAGTAGGCATGGACTGCCAAATAAGATCTTAACAAATATAGCACAATCAAAGACAGTCTGATAACAATTGTGTAAACTAGATACATGGAGAAGTTTTACAATTTAAAGCTGTTTTACAGACACCGATTTGCAATTAAATGCTAAAATCCAGAATTAACTTGGCACAGAAGATGACCAGAGAAGGACACGAAGAATGCCGAAGACAACGAGAGGCATTTATCTGTCAAAGCAAAGATAGAACCATGGTGATGTAACACCCCAAACCAAAGGAATGACCTAAAGTGCAAGGGTGACTGCATGCACAAGCAAGCCTTTTCTGCTGGTTAAACAAATTATGAGCCGCGGTGATGCCAGGGTGAGCATGTTGGCCCAAGTCACTGGCTAAGCGGCTGTTCCATGGAAGCATGGAGGCATGGTACGACATGCGGTTCATCCCACCAGGCAGCCGGAGTCACAAGAATGACACTTGTGTGCACGCCGCTGTGCTGCTCGGTTCAGCTGAGAGCCATAATAAACAGTCAGTGCTCCACAATACAAGAGCGTTTCTTGTTAAATTGCTTTAATTGCTGCCCTAGAGGACTGTTTGATATAACGACTACCTCATTTCTTTCTGCAAACAACTCATATTTAATTTCTTCATTAGGTAGTTGATGTAGAGCAGCTCAGTCTCTGACAGTCTCTGCTAAGATCTGATAAATCCCTGAGGCAAAAAGCGCATTTTTTAGGGGTTTACCAAGGCTCATACATCCCTCAATCCTGCATCTATCTTCTCCCTGCATATTACTCTCTGCATATTTAGGAATGGGTGGGCTGACCACTCTGAGAAACACTCTGAAAGCATTGATTGCTTTCCCAGAGCTGCTCATCTGAAGAAAAAATGCAGCTTCAACAAGCTGAATTTTCCAAGTTTTATGTTGGTTGCACTCACAAAAAAAAAGCCCCTTTCACTCTTGTTCTCAAAAACAAGATATCACCTAGAGACACACGGAGCGCAAACAGACGCCACATGCAACAGAGACATAAAGGAAAGACGGCATAGAGAGGAGAGAAGGAAAGTCAGTGGAGGAAGAGGGGGAACTGATGTTAAATGAATGAATGAAACTAGAGAGCATGAAAAGAGAGACGAGTCCAGGTTAGTGAGAGGGAGAGTCTTCACGCTTCGGCGAACGTCATGCCATAGGGCCTGATTCTGCTGACCTGCTTTCTTTCGCTAACAAAGGCTGAGCTTTTGCACAATCCAGAAACGTTTCCACACGTGCACACAACACATTTGGAGATTTGCACGCCCACTTAAACAAAGCCTGTGTTCACAAGTGGGATATGCAGGTCCACAGGCATGTTTCCACTCAGGTTTAGCTCCATGCTTCTATTTACATCTTTGTGCACAATATATATCTTGAAGTTGATCTTTTTCATCCCTTTTTGACAGTTGCATTTTTGATATACAGGAAAGAGTTGAGATAAAGAAGTTTGTGAAAATGCTCATTTTCACACTGGGATGTTTGATAAAAATGTACATATAAATATAACTCCACATTTTAATGCTTTCCATATCCATGGTTTCCAAAAAGTTCACATTCAGCACTGGTAGCAGTAGTAATAGCTCCCTTATCAATATAAAGAACTTCCAGTGTTGCCTGTCTCTGATGTTTCTCCCAGCGTCTTTCACTCACTAGAAGGAGGTGGGATAAGGAGCTTTGTCGTTTGGCCTTTGGTTTTACCTTGTGAAGGTAACGACCACGTGTTTGACTCTTCATCAGTTTTGCTCATACAATTGACTCAGAGCCTTCTGGAGAAAAATGTTGAGAGCACAATGGGAAGTTGTGTTTCGCTCTCTCTTTTGCCTACTGGTGTTTTCTCAGCATAAACATTTGCTGCAAGGTTAACTTGCTGCATTAAACTGTCTATGTTGGCTACATGCCGGTTCAGGAAATTGTAAAGTGACTGCAAAGTCAGTCACTTCACTTTACTATTTTACTTTTTAAGTGATCTTGGATTGTGTTTATTTTGAACAAAAAACTGAACACTGAATTAAAACGTATTTGTCTTAGAAGACCCAAGTTGTTACAATTTTTTGCATTTCTTTATCCTCTAGATTAAACATTGAAAGTTCTTCAAATATGGTCACCTTAAGTGAAAATGGCTCACTGCATCACTGCATTTTAAAAAAACAGGAACAATTTTGCGACTCTATTTTACAGTCTACTTTGCTCAATTTAATACAGAAAAATCAATTTGTTCCTTCTTAAGACAGTGTTGCCTTAGGGTTTAGCTAGTGTAGCAGGCTTCTTTCTACCAGCTGACTTGCAGCACACAGCAATAATTGGGGGAGAGGTAGTGCTGTCTTACTCTATTCTAAATAAAAAACACTGATTACCCTCGCAGAACAGGAACAAAAAGCTACCATTCGCACAGGGTCACCAAAATTGGACGGCAACAGTCTGAACAAATGTTGCCTCGTCCAATGGATTTCATTTCTGCAGCGACGTTCAGATTTCAGGGTCAGAATTTGGTAGGAACAACATGAAAGCATGGACCCATCCTGACTTGCATCAGTGCTTCAGTCTGCAGCAGTGATATAGTCCGGAGAATATTAACTTGGCCCATTTTGGACCCCGTAGTACTAGTGGAACATCTTTTAATCTCCACAGCTTTCCTCACCATGTCTACACCTTTAGTGTTCCAACTTAACACGGATGCTTCCAGCAGCATAACTCAACATGACAGTGAGTCTCATTGCAATCACCTCAATCCAATAAAAGCCCCTTTTGAATGGGAGATTTGCATCATAGATCATGTCAACATGGACCAACCTCTGATGAAATGGCTCCCACACAAACATATTCAGCAATATGTTACCTTGCAGATTTAAGGTAGCCCAATTCGGTACTGCCGAGGTGCACCAAATAAAGTGGCTGATGATTGTATTTTCTTTTTAATGTTCAATGTTAATGTTTAAGACAAACATTAAGCTTCTGACAGACAGCAAATTGCCTAATCCGCAATGAAAAGTGGCATTTCTTAAATCTTTCATGCGCTCTACAGTCATTTAAATCACGTTCTCTGTCACGCAATTCCTATCCAAACCTATATTCTCTCTCTCTTTCTCTCTCCCGTAATTCGTCTGTCCTACTGACACAGTAACACCGAAGTGAAGAGATTGGTGGAGTGGGAGTAAAAAAAAAAAAAAAGACTGGAGTGGAGTGGAGTGGCCTTTTCCCTGTGCTAATCTCCGAAGGCTGAAAACACTCAGAAGAAGAAGATGCAGGATTCATTTGTCTCCTTCCAAATGAATCGGATGTAAAAACTCAAATCCTCTCGTTTCTCTTGTGTTTTTTGTGCCTCCCCCTCCTCCCACAATGTTATCTGTCAATCAAAGCCTTTCATTAGAAGGCGCGACACACCCACCGCAGCGTATCTTCCACGTTTCCCACTATAATATCTTAATAATATAATCGGTCGTAAATTAGGCTCGGCAGAACTCATTTTTCATCGTTTCCTCTCATTTTCGACCCTCCATGTCCCCCCCCTCTGTATATCCTCGCACAGATGTACAGATGTAAACCGCTGCTTGCCATGTCGCATCTCTCTTCTGCAAAAAAATCGCTTATTTCCCGTGGTTTTTTTTTTTTTTTTTTTGTGTGTGTGTGTGTGTGTGTTTTTGTTTTTTTCCTCAATTACTTGAAAGCACCAGCATTAATCCAATCCAACAGGCTTTCAACCTCTATATCAACGTTTGCATGTATTTCATCCCGATTCATTCGGAAATGTAACGCGATAGTCCTTGCTTTATCCCGTTTGTAGTTCTATTGAGCTGCTTCCACTGCAAGGATCGATAGAGCTGAACAGGCGCTGCTGCTGCTGCTTCTGCTGCTGCTGCTTTCAGCTTTCTGCTGCGGCTGCACTGCTGCTTGCGCTCCACCGCTGCACTATGCAACGTGAATGTCAATGTCAGGTTTTTATATACAGCTGCGGTGCAGCGGTTCGGCCAGGATACCATCATCCAGAATCGCTTGCGCTCAAGCGCTACAGGGATTCGTGTCTCTGCGATTTAAAAAAAAAAAAAAAAAAAAAAAAACTGACAGGTGTTGATGGGTTTTCTTTCCCTTTTTACTCCCCCACCAACCACCACCACATAAATATATATTTCACAATCCACGGAGGTCCACTCACCGTCACTGCGGAGTGTCTGACTGCGTTGCACGCCGTCTGCCGTATCTCGGCCGCGCTCCCCGGTTTCAGCAGGTTCTTGGTGAATCTCCGGGTCGATTCGGCTGCCATCTCCTCATCTGAGCGGACCGAGTGATCTCTGCGACAGCCCCAGTCGGTTCCTGGCCCCTTCGCACCTAACCCGATCCTTCTGAGGTCTGTTTACACATACGCAAACGCGCACGCGCACGCACACGCGCACACATTCGCTTCACGCACAGACACAGCCGCGAGTCGGTGATACGCTCGGCATCAAGTCAGTGGCTTTCTCAGACATTACTCATCGCACGGGGCTTTCAAATTAAAGTCCGGTTCATAACCCAGAAATGAAAAACTCGCTGCCTTCAATCGCGGCTTTTATTTTGAAGGTACACGTTAAATTTCCGTGCTGCACAAGATTCCGTTTTTTTTATATATATATGTATTACTCCGCGTTAAATTGTTTCAGCTGCCTATTTTAACAAATTTTGAATCAAAATGTTTTATGTGGGTGCTCTACATTTACTTGAGAGGAATAAAACTCTCACTTCAATTTTATTTGATATTTCTCTCAGGCCTTTATTAGAAACAGCTCATGTATTGGCTGGGAAATGTCAGACAGCTTTTAGCAGTCCAGTCACGATCAAGGCAGGCTCAGAGTTTAGGTTGCAGACGAAGGACGCACACGAGCCAACACTGACCCCTGGTGGAAGTAGTTAGCTATGACATTCTAAAAGCCCTGTCGTTTCCCATCGTTACGGTCCCTTTTTCTTTCTGAATAAGGCGTCTTCACCTTATTACCAGCTGAATCTGCATTTATCAAAACTGATGGGTTAGGTTTGAAGTGCAAGGTAAACACAAGCAATAAAAACAAAAATACATGTCTGTGTTTCAGTCTGTATTAGGTTAATCTCATTGCAATTTAGCTTAATTAATTTGAGCTATTGTGTGACAACAGGGCAGTCAAGTGGGGATCGTGGAGGCTTTTATTTATGGGTCTGAGAGAGAAACTTTGCGTTTCTGTTGATGATCGTTTTAATGCACACGTAGCGCCTCCCAGAGGACAGCTGGAGAATTGTTGAATGTGAACTGGTATTTTTGTAGTTTCTTACTTTAATAAGGGGATGTGAGTTGCACACATGTCTAGGGCAGTGGTTCCCAAACTTTCCAGCTTTTGATCTATAAAATAAGAACGCAAGAGGCTCCCAAAGTTTTTATTGAATATACAAATATTTTCATATTTTATTTCAATTGAGTGAAATCAATGAATGTGAATGCACAATGAAATCAAATTGTTGCATCTAGTGCATTTTTTCCTGGAAAACAAGTGAAAGTGTATGTCATAGTCGTATTGCCTCACCAGTAAACCAACCTAGAAAAAATTGCAATTGTGATTATTACCATCACTGGTGATATGTTTTTAGGGTCAATGCAACATCCAACTTGTCAACAAGACAAAGAAAGAATCAAAATAATTTAGTGACATCATTGATCCTTGACATTAAATGTGTCACTTTATTCCTTGACATTGTGGTTGTCAATTTAGGGGTATCAGGTTTCATGAGTCAGAAGGTACTCTAGTTTTTTACTGCCTGCTCAGCCCTCCTCTAGAATGTTCAGTTCCAACGGTATCTATGACATGAGCAGTGATGACATAACTCCATGACGCCACAATGGAATCTCTCTCTTGAATGTAGCTCACAGAGAGGGTTTTGTCAGACCTGTTCCACAGTTCTTTTGCGGCAGATCACTCTACAAAGCACGTTGGAAAGTCATTGAAACAAGCGGCATATCGATTCCAGATATCGCACGCCTATCAGAGCAAGAACATCAACATGAAGCAACAACAGCTTGCATGCGAACATGAAGCTTTTCCATCTAAGCTTTCATGGGTCGACATAATGGACCTTGATGTCCAAGTCGACTACGACGCTGTCGTTTTCCCTTTTGAGGATGGCAACGACAGCCCCATTGAGCCGGAAGATGTACCAACAAAGATCCAGGGGGAATCAAGTCCTTCCGGCAACTTTGACAGTTCAACATCTTCAGAAGTCCAACAGGAAACAACTCAGTCTGCTGGCTTCGAGATCACCCCCTCAGTGGAAGTCGTGGACAAGACAAGCCAACACGTCATCGATCTCACCAAGCAGGTGGACAAACTTAAAAAAGAGTTGCAGTGTAAGACCTTTGATCTCCAAGAGGAACGAGACCGAAGGATTGCATATAAGGCTGAAGTAAAATCACAGCAGGAGGAGATTCAGAGACTGCAAAAATTGTTAGAAAAGGAACGTCACCTGCAAGTCAAACAAGATCATGACAGAAACGTGCCAAAGGCTTCTTGCGCTTCCAAAGTTTCAGCCGACAGGAGCCTTCTTCAACAGCTCGATTACTTCAAGAGGGAGGCTGCAAAATGCGCCTCCCACAATAAAGGTCTCATTGAAGTAATGGTTGAAGAATATCGAGTGAGACTGAAATATGAGGAGCAGCTCAAACGTCACACTGAGCAAGCTTCTAAATATATAGAACAGGAGGAAACAGTGAAGTCTTTGCAGGGTCAGGTGGCAGACTTGAAGTTAAAGTTAAAACTTGCTCTGGAAAACATCCAACCTGAAGTCTCCACCCAACCAGAGGCCCCCCTCCAAAGACAACGCTCCCAACAAACAGAGGAGTCCCAGGTAAGACAGACCTCTGATCCACCAGGGAGGTCCGAGGAGAAACAGACCTTGGATCAACCGGGGGTCTCCATCCATAGCCTGGCTTGGCCTTTGCACCGACCAACACCCAGGTTGCAAAGAGAGGAGCCCACGCAAAGCCAGACCTCCACACAAACATGGATGGCCGAAGAAAGACAGGCATCCATGCAACCAACTGGTTGCATGAAGGGCCTTCATGTGGGCATTGGCAAGAAGGGCAAACTATGCCCGGCTCGGCCTTTACGCCGACCCACACCAGGGTGGAACTAACCCTAACCTAGGTTAGGATTAGTTAAAACCCGGGTTTTGCTAAACCCAGGTTTTGCTAAAACTGGGCATTATGGAAATTTGAGGCTTTACACAAATTTGGGAAATAAAAACAGACAGAGGCCTGGTTTTATTTCCCAAATTGGAGTCAGGAATAAAATTCCTGACTCCCATGGAGAAAATACAAGATCAGTTTTATAGTTCAACGCAGCATAAGAAACATTTTTAAAACTTTCATATGCTGCAGCACATTTCTCAAATTAATTAAATTAAATTAATCAATTAATTTCTCAAAAATTAATTGATTAATTGATCTCTCTAAATTGTCCTAAGGTGTGAATGTGTGTGTGCAAGGATAAGTATGTTAGATGATGGATGGATGAATATTTATTAAAAGTGTCTGAACAGTAGAATATGAAACAGAGAATGTGTGAAAAGTCCTCTTGCTCTGCTACTGTCCACAACCAATCAGAACCAAAAGACAAGCTTTTGGTTCTGATTGGTTTCTAATGTGTTGAATGTGTCTGAGCACATTCAACACGTTAGACTAATAGAGTACTTACTAGTAGACTAGTAGTAGACTAGTAGCCTACTACTGACTAGTAAACTAGTCAGTAGTTTACTAGTCAGTAGTAAACTACTGACTAGTAGTTTACTACTCGTCAGTAGTAAACTACTAGTCTATTACTAGCCCTACCCTTAACTAAAACCTAATTTGCATCTTACCTCTAAACGTTACCCGGGACCCAAAGCAATGAGTCCATCATATTAGGACTGGGATTTGGTCCTAATATGATGGACCTAATGTGACACTGGACATACAATGGTGAGTTCACACCAAATGCGTTTTGAGCATCAGGTACTTTTGGTTTGCATTCATAGTCTATGTCAAGGCGTGTCGAGGTGCTGTTCCGGCGCGCTTCGAGCATCTAGCTCAGTGCAATTTGAACCGTTTGAAGCGTTTGACACATCTAGCGCATCCAACACTCCACATAGACTTTGAATGTAAAGCAGACTCGCCTGACGCTCAAAACGTGTTTGATGTGAATGGACCAGTGGAATGTTCAGTTCCACTGCTAACAATGACATCAGCAGTGATGACATCACTCTTTGATGCACCAAATGAATCTCTCTCTTCAGTGTGGCACACAGGCTGTTTTTACAGACCTGGTTCTGTTTCAGAGTTATAAGTCATAAGTTATGAATCTCCTACAGGAGCGTTGTTAAAATTATTTGAAGGCACAGAATCAGCCCAGTACAGGTGAGGGAGACTCACCTGGTGTAATATATATTACGCACCGGTAAGAGTCACATTAAAGGTAGTAGGACCTTTGTTTTGAGGTGCAGAACAATAGATGCCTGCCATACATTGCATGTCAGTCATTGCCCTCCCTATGCATTGCTGTAGCAGATCTCAAAAATCATGGGGATTTCAGTTACTTGCCTTGTTTTACATCTTAACAATCAAACCAAGCGTCTTAAAAACAATCAAAAAATAGACGCAAAGCACTTGAAATCACTTAAAAGCCATGTACGTTTGTTTTAAGTGAAAGTTTAGGGGTAACATCATTTGGTGTACAGAGATTTTGCTAAAAGGGGATTTCAAAGCACGTCATTCTTTTCAATGCTGAGTAAATATGATCAATTTCACCATTTTTTTCAGTGTGAGGTTACGCTGCTTTCGTAAAATATTCATACATTTTAAGGCTTTTGTACATCTTCACTAGTGGTTTCATCTAATTAATCCATTTCTATATGTATTACAAGGAACTTAAATTTGAGTCAACATAAAAATTACAGCAATAAGAACTAATTTGTCAGTTTACTGTGGAAGCTGAGTAGCACAATGTATCAACACATTTACGGACGCAGCAAACATAAAGTTCAGCAGCTCCACCATATCTCACCTCAGTTTGAGGATTAAATAATTACATTGACGTTTTTAACTGAAGCTGCTTTTTGGGCGGAGGGGGAAAACAGTTGTGCGTCGGTGTTGATCCTCTGGGTGGCAGCATAGCACCACAACTGCCACAAAACAAGTTACGTCATTGTACCCATGTTTAATTGATTTAAGACACTCACTGATTTTAAACCACAACCAGCTGTAAATGAAAACACACAGAGGCTCCTGACGGCAACTTAAAGACACAAATTACAATGACATACACATTTTGGACTGTGGGAGGAAGCTGGTAACACCTTGAGAAAACCCACACGTGCTCGTGTTTATCAATTTCTCTTTGTAGTGGAAGGAAATTGTACATGTTTTGTTCTCAAGAAAATAAAGTTAGGTCCAAAGTTAGTCATACCCTCCTCAGATTTGTCTTTAAAAAATATTTTATTGTCACAGATATGTTTCGTTTGACTGGAAGTAGTGTTCATGCTTCAGGTCTGTTCTTGTCGTGTGGGAAGGATTTATTTTTCTGCTTCTGTTGATCGCGAATGCAAACACATGATGTCTGACAACAAACATTGAGTGGCTGATGCAGCATGGACAACAGTATCCTGCAGAACAAGATCACAATAGCGTAGTTTACTAAATTGCGCACCTGTATGGCACAGATCTTTCACATTCTGGGAGAAAAGATCAATCATGCCCAGAAAGAAAGTTTTTGTACTCAAAGGTCTTGCAGATTGGTTTAATTCCAAAATCCTGCCATCAAAAATGAAATGGCCCTGATTGTAAAACTTTCACAAGTGGCTTCTGAATATTTCTGCAGACTTTATGCAAATGTGTTGCATTGATATGGACAAATACAGCTAGAAAAGATTGGACTACAAACGAGAGGATTTTGAGGTGCTGTCTGCTGCGGTGCATGATCTCCTTTGATGTGCTCTTTGCAACGTACAAACCAACACCGATATTACACCCTGAAGGGAGAATATGTAATAAGCTTTGACAGAAAAAAGTTTAAAAGCTCTTCAGAAAACCTTGGGAAGTATTTCTTGAATCTGGCTTGGCCAAAGCAAAATAAAATAAAAGGGAAGAAAACTGACCTTTTTTGGCCATGTATAGGCTATAGATCCCATTTTACTGGGATTTTATGTGATAGACCAGAAAATACAAACCTCTACTTTGATACCCTCTTGGAAGTCATGCAGTGATAAATAGAGTCTGTCTGAGAGTGATTTAACCTCAGTATAAATCCATTTGTTCAATGAACCCCCCTGAGGTCTTTTAGATAACATCAATGACTAAACAGCATCATCAAGATCGAGGAATTCTGCTGACGGGTCACAGTTAAAGTTGTGGAAAAATCGAAAATAGGACAATCACCACAAACCAGTTCAATCCATCATCTGCAAAGAGTCTGACTGAGAAATGCAAACGTCTCAAGACATTTCTGTCCTCCTAAAGTGACAGGTGGGCAGCCTGGAGGCCTGAAGTAACTCTGGAGGAGCTGCAGAGATTCACAGCTCAGTGGGGCGAATCTGAGCAGTCTCGAAATAACACCTGTTAGCGGTTGCAAAAGACTTGGAGGAAGATTCCCCTCCAGAAAGCCAAACAAGTTAATCATAGAGTCAGATCTATGATGGAAGATGCAAAAACTGCAAAAAATAAAGAACGGCAACGTCCTGTAGTCAAGAAACGCCTGTTGGTATGCTTGAGCATGAGGAACCGTAATGTGTTAGTCAGGCAGTCATCAACGCACTGAGTTCCCACCCCATAATCCCAGCTTTATATGGCTGACAGGAGAAGGTAACTGAGAGGTGAAGAGTGAAATGTATAATGCGGAAAAAAATAGAAGAAAAACTTGCAACAACCAAGACAGCAAAACGAGGGAGTTTAGAGAGTGAGAGAAATGCTGGCTCACTTCAGGCACAAATTGGACATAGTGCAGCTTTGGCCAGGCAATTTTTCTTGTCAAGTCCCCAGATTCAATAACAAGATAGCCCTCTTCAACATCCAGAGGTTTCCAAATCAAGATGGTCTCGAGGATTGAGGAAAGAAAAGGGGCCGTTCATGGCCACAGGGTCACATTTCCTCTGACCAGAGCTTTGACTAAGTGTCTAATTTTAATTTTCTTTCTCACACAGCAATGAGTGGATGTCCATCTGCAGTTAACATATCCCTGCTGGCAGCACAGAAAAAAATGATTCTAGTAAGGTCAGGGTTTGTGTGTGTTAGAAAACTCTTAAAAAGCTGCAGGCATGATGCAGGGATTTGGGTTTTGTGGGAAATGAATCGGTCTGATGGTGGACGTGAAGCCACAGAGGGACTGCTATGTATGCAGAATGAAATTTGGAAATATTGAGAAATAAACAAAAAGGCATAAAGCAGGAATTAACATTAAAATAAAACAATTGGGAGCTTCCTGAATGCTTGTTTCTATTAAACTTGGACAAGCCAGTGTCAACTGAAGTATGTTTCATGAATCTCTCAGACATATCTATCCAAATGACGAATTAAAGTTAAAATTTGTGTAAAGTTTAAGGAAGAAGTGGCTAGTCAAGCTACACTGAGGAAGCAAATTTTCTAACTTTGTTGCCAGTTCATTATCAATAGTACGTGTTCTTTTTATTTTGTCTATTTAAAATTTAAAAAGAAAACTTTTTCACTCCTTTGAGCTTAAACTAAATTGAATTTATCTGTGAAATTTATAAAAGCCTTTGAAGTGCATCTGATTAGTCCCTACAAAACTGTCTAACGTTACAAATGATGACTGACACCCATCACCTGGAAAGCTATTTTACTGATCCTTTCATCAATGGGGAAAGTCATCAAGAGAGATTGAATCTCTAACTATGAGTCTTGAGCTGAAGTCACACACGCATGAGTCTCGACACAGAGGTGCTATGTAACTTCAGCATCATCGGGTCGTCAGCATCAGTTTGTCATGGTTCGCTCCAGTTTTGTGCATTTTTCGTGCTTGTACAGGTGATTTATGGCAAAATGCAGAAATGGACCTTCACATTAAGTCTGAGCTTTCGGATATTAAGCAGCATCATGTTCTTATTAGTTCTCTACTTGGATGAGCTACCTTTTTGGAGGAGGGGGGAGAGCAAATTGTGTATACGTGTGTTTGAGGTGTGCGAGCGTGCGCGTGTGTGTGTGTTTAAAGGAGTGTCTGATGCCTGGGGTGAAATCAGGCAGATAAAAGGAAGTGATGAGGTCTGGATCTTCAGCATCCTGACAGCTGTAGATTAAATTAAAGAACTTCTGACAAATCAAACAGATTTCGCTCTCTGTCTTTCTCTCCATCTCACTCTCTATCCCTTTTCACCCCCAGAGCCCACATCAGGCAAGCTGGGTGCGTAGCTTTAAACAAAATGGATTTCATCTTTAAGGGCTTGAGTGGGCTTTGAAACGGCACCAGCTGCCGGGCCTGCTTGTCAGTTGCCTCTTCAACCCCTCTTCTGGACTCATTGGCTCAGCTTTTTTTTTTTTTTTCCCCTCCAAGAGACTTCAGCAAACTTGAGCCATATTGCGGCAGATAAAGGTAGAACATCGGGTCTTCAAACCCTGACAGTAATTGAGAGATGAAACGGACACATTTTCCAGGTTCTCAAAAGCCCACTCCGAACGGCACATCAAATGCCCTCACTTGGGATTCTGGCGGATTGACAGGGAGCCGTGCTCTGCTCCCACAGGATCAAGATGCTGCTGCTAATAGGACGTTAGCACTTCATAGCGCCATCAATTGGAAGATAAATCCAATGAAACACAGAAATATGTGTTAAACAGACGCCCCCCACAAGTAAAAACGAAGCACATATGTGCAACCTCAGCTGCGTCTATCATTATCGTAAAGTCACGATACATTGTGCGACAATGTCTAACTGGAAACATCCTCCACATTTATCGGCGACCCTGCTAAACGTGGAAAGCACTTAAAATAAATAAACTAACCACTTTCAGCGGTATCAACGAACATTTTAAAATGAGAGTTAATTGGATTTCAGTGGAGATAAAAATCCAAAGTAATTTTTCTTCATCAAAATCCAAATTACTCCTGTGTTAAATGTTTAATTTTCGGGCCAAAGCCACCGAATTTCTATTTCAACTTCACATGACCTGTGGAAGAGAATAGCAAACGGCATACGATACTTTTCCATACATCTTTAAATCTGTGTCTCCTCTTACCAGTGGCCATTTCAAGTCATAGCACCAGAACTGCTTAGCAAAATTCATGTTTGTGTTTGTGATGGTAGGGTAAAATCTACTTTAGTGTAGAAACAGCTTCAGGCAAGAAGCTGTTTTCCCTCTAACGTTTGAAGATCAACACACATCTGTGAAAGGGATGCTCTCTCATCTTTCTCACACTGAAGAGAGGCAATGAGATATGTTTCTTTTTTGCATGTCAGATTTTAAATGATGGGAGTCCTTCATTTTCCAGCAATAGCAGATCATTAATTAAATCCTACTTGACACTGATCAGCTTAAAAAATAATAAATAAATAAACAAATAAATAAATGGTTTAATTGCAATTAATTTTATAGGACATGTTAAGGTTGCAATAGAGCGTGGAACTAGTGACTCAATAAAACAAGGAAAAGGCACATGTATCATTTAATTTCATAATTTCTTTCCCAACATAGAATTTCTTTGAATGGGAGTAAAACTAAAAGTTGTAATGTAATGGGTGATTTTATTTTTTCACAGTGCAAAAATGAAATGTGGTTTGGTTGCTTGATTTTAAAAAAACAACAACTCTGTGCAAATTACACTTTAAACTAATACAAAAAAAAAAGATGTGTTTTATGCTCTGTTGTATGTTTTGTAAGTTTCATTAAGTGAGGTTAAATGTTAAGCTGGTTATAAAGCCACAAAACTGTAGATTGTGCAAAAATTACACCGCATATAATCTCCAAGTCACTAGAGAGCAGTGTTGGGCAGCGATGAAAGGGAAGAGGCTAAGCGTATTCGTGTGTGTGTGTGTGTGTGCGTGTGCGTGTGTGTGTGTGTGTGTGTGTGTGGGAGAGAAACTCGCCCGTGTATGCAGCCGTGTTTGGACTCACAAATGCAAGGCTGCAGCAGCTGGCCAAATAGAGTGAGCAGGGAGTCACGCAGAAGCTGTGTGCGACTGTGTGAGGAGGGAGCGGTGCAGACCGCTGAGGAGAGGCCTTCTACTCGCTCCGACTCCTCAAACCAACAGAATTAATAAGCTCGTTTGCCAAGAAAAACACTCTAATCAGTGGGTTTCCTCTCATTAAAAGTTAATTAGTTTGACACGAGTTTCCTGCAGAAGAAAGTATTGGCCACTTAGAACTCATTAGAGCCAAAGGAAAACATCAAACTGAGGAAAGCAGGAGAGGGGAGAAAGAAGGAATGAAGCACACACACACACACACGCACACACACGCATTCAAACATTTTATCATCCCAGCACACGCTGAGAGACTCACGCAAGCAGGCAGATCTACAAATGTGTGTATTACTTTGTCTTTTCCGTCTGTTAGGAAAAAATGTAAACATCCCTGCCAGCAGACATATACATAAAGTCATATATAAGTATCATACGTCAAAGAATCCTATAAGTACAGCAACCTGATTTGAATGCTTCTCTAGAGGTCAACAAACTTCTAATCCGAAGTGTGTCTGAAACCTGAAATATACAATTCAGGTATATTGTATATTGTTGTTTCTTTTTCCCCAAAGTCTTTTTGTTATAGAAGCTGAAATAGAATTAATTAAAATGAAACTTAAGCACTCAAGTCAAAGAATGGGGAAAAAAAAACCATCCAGTGATGTCCAAAGGCATGTGGAGAATCCCACAAACAGAAAGGATCTGGATCTGGATCTGGATCTGCTTGGCCAGCCGGCCAAGCAGATCCAGATCTAGCAGAACAACATTTTCTGTGAGGCTGAAAGGTTATCCAAAAGCAGCAACCTAAATTGTTGCCGATGTGACATATAAAGAATAAATAAAATGACAACGCTGCAAAATAGGCACCCGTGAACCCGTGCTGATGCTGCAGTAAAGTTTCATGTTTCTGTGACTTCTTCACATCTCTTCGCAACAACTCGTTTCTGAACACCCACTTCAATATTTCATTCAGTGCTTTGCTAATGAAATTTTAGGGCTGATGCTGAAGACAAAGACAGAAGCAAATTTGTGAAGAAACTCCAAGTGGTTTAGAATTAGGAAAGAAAATCACAGAATTGTCCGGTAATGCCAAAATAAACACAAAGATCTCTAAAGTGCTGACAGTTCTAAAGATCTCCTTGTGGTCAGTCCAAACCCAGACACAAATTGAGTCGTGCCTTGCCACGCTGCTAAATGAAGTAAGGCACCCACACCCTCCTCTATTTCCTCCCTCGCTCCATCTCTCCGCTGCTCCACAGCTTCACTGATCTGTCCAGCCTGCTTAGACTTCCCCTTGTTAATGAATCATGAAGTTTGACTTTTGCTCCTTAATAAGCAGTGTTTTGCGGAGAGCGTGTGGAAAGCTCAGAGTTTGTTTTTGTTTAATTAGCTCAGCAGGTTCTCTGTCCACGGGGCTCATTAAAGGGAGACGGCTCGGGGCCCGCTGAGCGGCGTCCAACGAGGAAACGCTGAAAGGCGGGCCCTCGCTGCCAGGTGGCTACAAGACGAATGGGCCCGGGCACAGGCTGAGACGGGGCAGGAAGCGCAGTGGCATTGGGCTGCGAAGTGAGGAACAATGATGGGAAATGTTCTGGTGAAAGCATGCGGACTAGTGGTGAAAGACGGCTGGGAAGGGGCAAAGGAAGAAATGAAGAAACAAAATCAAAGAGAGGCTGATGGAGACAGAGGTTTTAAATCCTTTTTTAAAATACTTTTTATGTCAAAAGAGACAGTGCTAGCAACCAGGCAGACAGAAATCCAATAAGACATGTAGTTTTAGAGGTTAAGGTGGTCATTGTTCATGTTTAACTTTAGGTCGATGATATAAAAATAAATGCAATCCGTTTTGTCTCAACCATTTGATCTGATTGGATTTAAGCAAATGTGCTCCCACAAGAAAATGTTTGTCCAAAGGTTTAAAGAATATTTTAAGGCACAGACAAAAAAACCAAGGATAAATAACTTCCGAGTTTTACTCAGTAGCTAACATGTGACCCAATGAGACCTTCTTGCAGACTAAGTCAACTTGGGCAGTCCCTTTTTAATTGTACAGACAATTCTTTAATAAAAACATATTAGAAAATTGCTGCTGTAGTGATATTTTAGGGATCTTGGAGGAATCCTGTGAAGTGCATTCCGAACAGTGATGTCAACAATGCTTGTCTTGACATTTCAAGTTTAAAAGAAAAAATACTAATACAAAAAAACACTTCTCTATATGTACATTTACATATACATTGACTACGACACAGTGTACATAGAGTCTTACTATTGTCATCTTTAGCTGACACAGATTGGAAAAATATCTGTCCAACTAGAAAACTTGCATCTTTCTCCTTCCGCCATTTTTGTTTTCATTTATGCATCTCGCTGCTGGTATGTATTATACATGAGTTGTCCTCATGCTGAAAATATGACTTCACTTGTCATATATACTCATCGTGGCAGAAGAAGAAAGCAAATATATATTTTTACTAAGGCAAATTGCAAAAAGTAATAACCCACAATGACTTGGATAAGAACTTTTGAACTACATAAGACCGTAAGACGATTTGAACACGTTAGTGTGGGGAGTCATATTAGATTAATGCCCTGCTAAGCAATGCATTATCGGCATCCTCAAAACAGTACAACAAAGGTTTCATTGTGATCAGCACTCTCCTGTCCATTTTATTAAATATACTGGTTTGCAAGCATCTCTGTTTTAGAACAGAGAGAAGAACACGATCAGCTGTTTTCTCCAGACGCGTAATCATGTTTATCGTAATCATGGGTTATCAAAATGTTATTTTAAACGACTCCTCAAGATTCATCAGTCTAACCACTGTTTTCAACATACTTTGGATTTTCCTTGTCAGACTGTGGATTCTCGCTTCAGTTTGGATTTTCAGTAATCAGTTTTGTTTTGGGACAAAGCAAATATGGCCCCCGGCGGTTCTGGCTACATTAAGGAACCTCAGCAGAATTAATCGGTGAGAGTCTTTGTGAATAAGGAATGAGAAAACATGTAAATGTGTTTGACATGTAGAAAGAAAACCTCCAGGGAGAATAATGTGGAGTAAATGTTAAAGGTATCATTGTAAAAAAAAAAAAAAAAACATGACCTTTTGAGCCTGTCGTCTCTCTGAAAATAAGCAAACTAAATTTTACCTCCACTTTCCATCCTGGTACACATATGGAAAACCGCAATCACCCTATGAGAAAACACCCCTATAGAGCATCAGTCAGTATGATCACCCAAAATAGGTTCTATGATTCATACACAACCGATTTAGAAACAGATGAAGGCTTTACACTATAAGGAACTGGAAATTTAGACTCTTTTCTTTTCCCAAATCATCTCAGTTAAACCTTGTTTGCACAGATAACCTCTAAAGCCCCGAAGATAATGCCGTCGTGTCATGAATAAATGAAGGGGCAGCGGTTGATTTAAGACAGAGTCAACTAAATGTAAGACAACACAATAAAGCTATCATAAAGTTTCATTAAAACATCAGGAAATCAATTTACATTCTGCGCACTCGGGTCTTAGCCTGAGTGATTATGCTTCACGAGCACTAATTAAACAATGACTGATCATCGTTTTTCCAGAGTAAATTACACACACAAGAAAAAGAGGCTGCTGCCAGTTTGGTGGAGCCTGGCCAGAGCTGTGCGCTGCGTATCACTGCCTCACCTGGTGACATTGTGTTTTTGTGTGAAGTGTGATGCCAAGGCGAGACGTCTCACCTGTTAAAGCGTCGTCGTCTGCGTTCTCCTGCCAAGCTCACCTGGACCGCCTCAGCTACGCCGATGACCTTGTGGTGGAGAGCAACTCTGCACGTGCAGAGCTTTCGACTGAATCAAAGCGAATTGTGGCGTACTGTTGGTAGACAAGACAACTGACAAGAAGGTGCAAGTTGCAACGGAAAATAAGAGCAGCGCCGTTGATCCTTTGGTGAGTTTTTGGTGCTCAGCTGAACATGAATTTTGGGTGCTGCAACACATCTGGAAGATTTTAAAGAATTTGGGAAATTTTCTGATCAGACTTCAGTTTAGTGGATTTAAAAGATAAATATAAAGCAAGGGTTTGAATATGTGCAGCTCTAGAAAAAACGAAGAGCCACCAAATACTGATTTCTGAACTCTTCCTGAGTTAAAGCATTAGTATTGCTGTTTCTAAATGAACATGAACTTGTTTTCTTTTCATTATCTAAGGTCTAAAATCGTTGCATCATTTTTGTAATTTTGACCATTTCTCATTTATATACCAAATAAATGCTAAATTTTTGCTTAGAATTTCTTAGACATGCTGTCAGTAGTTCATAGATGAAACTAACAATGTTCATTTTACTTAAATATATATGTATTAGGAGTAAAATCAGAGAACTGACCACTTTGCAGGGGTCTCTTAACTTTTTCTAGAGCTGCATGTAAGATTTTTATTAACTTTATTGACTTCGAAAAGGTGTACAACGAAGCTGGATGGGTTAAAAACCTTTGAAAAATACGATACAAACTGATCATGTGACCAGTTAGACAAAGAAAAGCTGATGAAATGAACAAATCTGTAAATGCAGAGAAAACAAGTAAATAAAAGGATCAGTAGCAGAAGAAATAACTAAAGAAAAACATTAGGGCTTTTCTTGAAGAGCAAAATTCACTACGCTTGCAACAAAGCTGGCTCAACTTCAATTCAATTCAGTTTATTTATATGACGCCAAGTCACAACATGTCATCTCAACAGTACTTTCCAAAAAAAAGTAATTCAACTCAATCCCACATACATTTCAATATATTCTAGTTATCGAAAATTCATTAAGTTCGGATTATTATACAAATTAGTCTAAAAGGTTTTCTGTCTAAGAAAGGAGATTGCATCAAATCATTGACTTGCAGGACGTTAGCTGGGGAGGTGTCGAAAAATGCAACCAGACAACAACTGAAAAAAATTAGCAAAATACTCAAACCCTTTTCCTCATTATTATTATGGGATATTTATGGGTAGGTCAATTTGGAGGTCAATTTTCCTCCAAATTGACCTCTTTAGAGGAAAGAGGTCAATTTAATGCAATTTGCAATAAGGCTGAAACAAAAAGTGTGGAAGAGGTGAGACTTGGTCATTATTTTCCACATGGACTGTATCTTGCATTTTGTACCCGCCTCAACAAAGAATGATTTCATGTGATTTTATTTGACCTATTGGCTGTTGTGTGTGATGGAAGTGCATTCGTGTGAAGCCAATTACAATAATCCCCCATCAGGGAGGCCACTTAGAGTTATGTTGATTTGATCAGAGGTCATTTTCCTCCATGTTTAATGGGAGTCGACTGGCCGAAGCTGGAGCTGAAGTCAGATCAAACGACTGATAAAAAGTAAAAAATTATGACAACACAGTAGTCCTGGGTCTGATTCTCCAATTGTTTGCTGCATGTCTTCCCATTCTCTCTCCTCACTATTTTCTCCCCATTTATTAGAAAATAAGGGTCAGTAGAGACTAAAAATTCTTTAAAAAGATTTTATTTTTCTAAAATTGTGGCCAGTAAAGAAAACATACTTGAACCAATCTGTGATTCATTTTCATGTAATGCACAAAGATTTGTGGAACTGTGCCTGACCCTTGAGGCAAGGGTTAGAGGTAGGGTTAGGGTTAAAGGCAAGTCCAGTCCCTGAGAGCTACCAACCTGAAACTTGCATCCCTTCCCTATCACACCTGAATCAAATGAACTGCTCATTGCCTGGCCTCTGCAAAACTGGCCGACGAGGGAATTCTGCATGGATGCAGCTAAAAGTTACTGCATGGTAGTTCTTGAGGGCTGGACTTAGGCAAAAATCAGAATGTTGTCTTTGTATAGGGTCTTATCTTGACTTCCCCTAAAACTAAATAATCCCTATTGTTCATAGGTGTTGTGATATAGTGAAGTACTATGCGCGACTTTGAACAGTACGTCGTTTTCTCTCTTTTCAAACCAAAGTGAGAAACTTCCAGTAATTTGCAAGAAAAATGTTATGTCTAACAGAGTGAGGATAAATAACATGTACAAAAGGAACTGCACTCAGTTATTTGTTTTCAGAGGAGCTCTGAGGGCGATGCGGATCAATGGTTGCTGGGAGCATCTACATCTCCAACATCAGAGACATTTGCATTGTTTGATTGTGGCTAAACCAAGTTTAGACGTACAGTAAGAGTATTAGCCCAAAGGTTTGTTCCAGACTTTATGCTTTTCTGTTTATTAGGTACATATTTTTGTGTATGGGGGAGAAGGTAGGGTTATATTTTGAGAGATTGATATTCTCTATTTCCAGAATGAATTGCATTAACCAAACAGGAAGCTGCTGGCATTGGATTCCATGCAGGGGTTAAGGGAGTGTCTGGAGTTAAAAAATATCAGCGTAACCTCTGCTTTAACCCCACATATGAGCACTTATTGATTCATTCACTTTGAAGAGGTCCTTGAAATTGTTTTGATGAGGAACTATTGTGGCAGTCTGTGGGGGCTTCCAAGGCACTAGTCCAAATGAGAATGTCTCCAAGCTGGAGACACAGAGACAGACAGAATCACAAAGGCTTGTGCAGAAAGACAGACACACAGACAACGCACCAACAACAACAAAAAAAAAAAAAAAAAAAAGGGAGAAAAAGAGTAAAGGAGCTATAAAAAAAAAAACAGAGTAACCCTTGTTTCAGAAACAATGACTTTCCTGCCAATGGAAAGTGATGGCTGAGCTGTTGCAATATCCATGTCTCTGACAGAACTCAGAGCGTATCAGGTTTATTGCATTACCTGGGGAAAAAGAAAAAAGGGAAAGGATAGAAATAATCAAAAATGCATCAGAAATAATGCACTTTTCAGACTCTATCCATCATTGTTTCGGCACCCTCGATCCTTTACGAGAAGTGAGCGAGCCGCGGGAGGGGGTGAGGCACTCGCTGCCGCTCCCGTCGCCAAAGAGCAGGGTGGGTAATTAAATTGCGTGTCGCTCTCTAAGAACTAAAATGAATGAAATAGATGAATGCTATTGCATTATGCCACAATCGTGACCTGCAGAAAACTAATGGCGGAATAATAGTTGTAGGTACTGGGTCTGTCTCTCTGACAGCCTCTTGAGTGAATATGCAACAGCACTAGCAGTCAAGACGGCTTGTCCTACACCTGTAACGGTCTCCCAGCCTGTTCGCCTCTCCTCCTCCCGCTGCCCTCCCTCAATCATGTAATCCATTGACCTTTCCGTCTCCAACATGTCACGTCTGTACGGCGCTGAGTTCAAGGGCAGCACACAGTCCAAAGGGGTTGCACCGTTTTAGGTCTTTTTCTCTGTTTTCATGGTTACTTTTGAAGCACACAGCC
>VMRN01000005.1:2625330-2639417 GCA_010277015.1 Poeciliopsis turrubarensis
CATTATTTTGGGGAAAATGTCCAGTTTTTTTGTAATATTTCATATCTAATCATTTCTGGGGGACTGTTTTCACTGTGCCACTGCACCTTGCATTGCTTTCTCCAGACTGATTCCGTTGGATTTTGAAAAATTTTCCATAACCTATCTACTAAGAATGCAATCAAGGAATGAAGATAACTAAACTCTTTTCCGGGTTCATCACGTTCACGGCACCAGAAGGTGTTTGAGAACATGAACTCAAGAATGCCTGTGCCGAATCTGAATCAAAGGTGCATAACCTTTTAGTTCAAGGATATGAACATTTATGCATTCATTGCTGTAGAAACCATTTCATTTTTTCGATTTTTCTTCATTCACCATCGATTCCTAGTTGTCCTAGCAGCGTCTGGAGGTGTGGGTCATTATGTTTTCCCTACAACACCTTTAAAATACCATACAATCAAATAAATATGCGGACAATTTTCGGTTCGTTAATAAAACCATACAAAAACGAGACCAATGCATTTTTCTTATTATTAATTATTCATTTAGAACCAAATAAATACCATATTTTTGGTGTTGCAACACCAAAACTCAATGATAGTTACCAGAACGGATGTTTTTCCCCAAGAGATACAGATATTAATAAATTATATAAAACTAACAGTGCCTTTGTAAGACTGCATAAAACACCTGAGTACTGTTAGTAGTACAAGTTCGCCCTAATGGAGATCTGCACACAAGTTGTTGCTGACTACAAAGTGACGCAAAAACACATAATGTGTCAAACATTTACCTCTCTTTTGATCCCCAAACAACGATGACCGATATTTTCTCAGAACTGGTCTCTCTTTCTGTATGTCACCAAGACATAAAGACAGATTTGGGTAAGAAATGCGAGCAAGAAAATCTGGGCAGCTCTGTCAATCACTTCTTCACAGGATGTTAAAGGAGGTCATAAGTTCATAATTTTTTTGTTTTGTTGGTTTATGAAACATTAAGTCAATTTGTGAAACAGAAAACTGTGGCAGTAGCGCCATGCAAAATAAACAAAAATGCGTGTACACACACCTACCTATGAGGCAAGTTAACCGTCACGTTTGGTGACTATGAGAGGAAGCCAGAGTTCATTGGAAACAGCCTCAATAACTGCATCCTTATGCAGCCCTTACATATTTTTTTCCCCAACGTTTTTTGCGTCCAAAACAGAGCAAAACGTCAAAGAAACATTCCTAAAATATTCAAGTTTACGTTCTGGAAATAGACGCACAGTAGAGGGGTATCTGTGTGCCCAGTGGAGGTGGGCTGCATTGATGTGTATTTACTCGATCACATCCTCTTGAATTAAATGTTTGAAAGAAATTCTTGTCTTAGCAGCTTTACTGCTCTACACTTTAGGCCTTTACTTGAAGAATGTCGTTCAAAAGTAACACCACTTGCACTTGAGTACAATTTTTGGCTACTAACCCACACCTTGTCACTTCACTGAGTGAGCACTCTCAAACTAAATATGCACCAGACACACACCCACACAGTAATGGGATCCT
This sequence comes from Poeciliopsis turrubarensis, assembly GCA_010277015.1. NCBI lineage: Eukaryota > Metazoa > Chordata > Actinopteri > Cyprinodontiformes > Poeciliidae > Poeciliopsis > Poeciliopsis turrubarensis. The sequence goes on from VMRN01000005.1 coordinate 2,626,857, forward strand.
TCTCATATAGACAAAACCTTCTTCTAATGTTTCCCATTTGCTGAGTCTGCTGGACTATTTTGAGGGCAAGTAAGTGTATCTTGAGATTGGTAGGAGTTTGATTTTTCAACAGTGCACACATTACCAACAGCAGGGATTGATTTAAAAAAAAAAAACTTTATATTATTAGAAAAAATATGTCATTTCCAAAATATGTGTTTTGTACGCCTTAATTTAGAATTTTGTAGAGAACCTGGGTATTTCTTTCCTTATTTTTATTACTTACTTTCTCACATATGCACTCATAACAATTCTTTCTACATTCTAAACAACTTAATTCATAAATGTATTTTTTCGTTTGTTTGTTTGGGGGAAGGTTTGAACCTGCCATCTCCTCTTTGCGGTCACCTGGTCACGTGTTGCCATGGAAGCGCGCCCATGAGCAGCGCCGTCAAGGAACTGGTGTTTTCAATCAGCCTCACAGGGAAAATCCACACCGAGTGTTTGGATTCTGTTTTGGGTTTAGTTTGTTTTAGCTTCATTTCTGAAGGTGTTCAAGCTGATTGCTGCTCTAGAAACTTAGTTAAGAGTGCATGTATATATATATTTTTTTATGTAGAAATGTAAATGCTGTCTCCACCCTGTAATTAGAAATGGTGCAAGCTAATGATTTAACAGCCAGGTGGTTTATGACAGGAAGAATCTCTCATTTTCTTGTTGATGGTTGGGGAAAGTTGAAACGATGTCCTCTTGTGAAATTGTGAGAACGATGTTTTAGAAAACACATATATAAAGTAAAAACCTGAGCTTTGCACCTGTTGGATCCCATCTGACTTTTTTTTTTTTTGCTTCCCTGGCTGTTTTTAAGTCTGTAAGATTTACACTCAGAAAAAAAAATTACAATGAAACTGAAATTGAGATTTTGCCTCCAAATCCCTCACAGTTAGAGATCAACTGCTGCCTTGATCTGAATGTCTCCTCGAACTGCAAATTTTGGTTAAATATCAGGTAACATTGCTTTTTCTGATCAATTTGCTTGAGGGGTAACTTTTTGCAGCAGCTTAACGCATGCCTTCACTTGGGTCTGCACATTTTATATTATTTGCAACACTTGTCTTTATCATTCAAAACACAACTCAAAACTCTGTTTTGAGTTGTGTTCACAAGTCTCTTAAAAGAAATGAATTGTGGAGACATGAGAAAAAAAAGACAAAATAGTGAATGTCTTGGTAAGTTCATTTTACTTCTGATAAACAAGGGAAAATAACACCTCTGTTCATTTTCTACTTGGATCTGTACTTAGTATTTTTCACAAAATGTGCCACAAAATAGAAAGTTTTTTCTAGTTGTTGCTACGGACAATGCCACAGTTGTTTCAGGAAACAGATTTCCACCTTAAATGCAGTGTCCTCCACATTCAGCCTGATCACTGGTAAAGCAACTACAGCAATATTTCAGTGTAAGGTTACACTACTACAGAAATAAAAAATGAATTTATTTTCAAGCTTTTAATCCATTTTATCTAGAGATGTCAATAATCGCGGAGGGCACTTTCACTTCAACTGACTCCTTCTTCTTCTTCTTCTTCTTCTTCTTCTTCTTCTTCTTCTTCTCTTTGGCCTGTCGCTCCTCACAGATGGACCCTGATGCTGCTCAGACAGCGTAGAGCAGAGTCGGGCTCTTCCTCTCTGTTCCTCGTAGGGTCAACATGACTCCAGCCGAGTTACGTAAACATTTCAGCCACAGCACAGGACTCACTGTCAGAGGCTGATTACCCGCAGCCCCGAAATCAAACGGGGGTATGAAATAAATCACAAGTGATTAGCTCGGCTTTAAGGGCTGGCATTCGGCTGTGGCCAAATCTGACCGAGGGTCAAGTTTGATGCATCAAAATAAACAGCTCAGACCAGCTTTGTTTGCTGTACACGCCAGACTATACAAGAGATCTTTCTTTTTAGCGTGTTGCTGTGTGGATGATGAATCAGAGAGAGGAGGAAGAGTGGAAAGAGAGGTATTTAGTAACGCTGCTAATGGGAAAGTAAGAAATCCTTGAAAACACAAACAAATGAGAAAAATCCTCAAGTCGTCTTATTTCAGCATTTTTCTTCAAAAGAGAAAGACTTTCTTGGAGTTTGGAGTTTAAAGTTTAAACCTATTCAAACTCAGTGCTCACATTTGACAATTTTTAAATTATTTTCTTAAGAGGAAATATAATCCCTAGCCTTCCATATTCTCGCTTTTATGAAAAGAGAGGACGGTGTGCATTGTTTATATTCTCAAGACTCTGATTTTGAGTAAAGGGAGTGGTGCCTTAATCCATTTGCTGTCTTGAAGCTGTGAACAGCACAAAAGGAAGAACCACTTGTACCATTTTTATCATGCATGTGATGATGTCAAAACACATTCAATTAGCCTTTCTTGGACAACCTAAACACCCAAAATATATAACCGGTCTTACTTTTTAGCTTCGCGTTACTTGATTTCTGCCTAGATCGACAGTGACATGTTTGAAAGTCAATTTAAAAACCGCCATAGCTGTAATTAGTCACAGTTTTAATTCAAAATGTGTGAAATTTGACCATGACCACCTTTGTAGCCAGGCAACATTTCCTCCTTGTCGCCTTACAGCGAAATGAGGCAAATAAACTGAAGAGTCTCAGAAAAAGCGCAGATGCATAAAGCGTAGAATGTAGATGAAACTAAAGTCACCGAACGGCTGGAAGAGCACGTCAGCAGATTATTTTATTTATCACAAACGTGTTCTTGAAGGAGAAAAAAAATAAATAATGTAAACATGCAATAGAAAGGGCTAAAATGTGTGAAACCCGGGCCTACATTTGATACCGCCTCCTGTCTGTGATGGGCTGAGGCAGCGGTTATGGTGTTAACACGAAGCCGTACGTGTGATAGCCGTGTAATAGCATGTCATTAAACTGTTATGGTTACACAGCTCGGTGGAACAGAACAGTGGGTGTAAAACCTTGAACAAGGCAAGGCCCTTCATCCCCCAGCCAAAGCAACCATCTATAAGGAAGACGGCGAATGTGTGCAGGAGCGTGCGTGTGTATGCGTGTGTATGCGTGTGTGTGTGTGTGTCATCTCATCACGGCTCTCCGCTCTGATTTGTGTATTCAACATTACAGTTTAAATAAGCACAGCAACCCAGTGCCACATTTCGAGTATTTGATCAAAATCCAATATATCTAAGTAAAGCAGAGTTATGGCCCACTACCTAAAGAAAATACACTGATACACAGGGTTTCAGCTGCAAACCCGAAAGCTTGCCGTTTGAGCACATGAGAGGGAGAGAGAGAGAGAGAGAGAGAGAGAGAGAGAGAGAGAGAGAGAGAGAAACGTGGAATCAGCAAAGAGGAACATTTCTGGTTTTCCCTCCGCTCATTTGTTTCTGTTGGTTATTTTCTTGCTGCAGTTGACTGTTTACTGCCATGACTCAAAGTGCTTTTATTATTTTACCTCAAACGACCACTGAAAACATGAAGACATTAACAAATTGTTGACTGAACCGAGCATGTATAACAAAAGCGCAGCCGTCTGATTTGAAGAGTGTTTACAGAGCACGGCCTTGCCGGCCTCGTTCTCATCTCGGTCCAAATGCGGTTTCGCGTCTTTCCTCCCTGCCAGAATCTGTCTCTTTTCAACTACTTCTCCCCTCCTCACAGCTGGATTTAAAACCCTTCAGAAAACATCTAAATGAAAATTCTGCATCCTGACCAATGTTATTACAATCTTTAACATGCCAGTAAACACTGATGAGGGCAAGCAGTAATGTGACCTGCCTGAGGATTTATGCTGCTCTGTGAAGGCTACCTAGCTTCTGGGTGGGTGGGTTGGAAGTGCAGGAAAAAAAAAAAAAAAAACGAGTCCGTCGTCAGCATCAACGTTACCCTTCTCTTCTCATCTGCTAACAAATGTTTTCATTTCCTCTCTGCAAAATCTGTTCTTTATAACATCACACACAAAAAAGTTGGGATTGCGAAAAGGGAGAAGATGCCAGTGAGAGCGAGGAAGAGGTAGTGGTGGAAAAACAGACAAAAAGACTTGATTCTTCACGTATTTCCTCCAACGCGATTGCGGTCTGATGGTAAAATGGACGACTCACTGTCTGTGTTTGGGCAAGGGCTTAGCTGAAACAACTGAGGCTGTTGATGTAGCGATGCTAAAGGGATGGTTTGTCGTTTTAGTGGTGCAGGTTTCCTACACGGTCTCAAAGAGCCTGGAAAAAGAAAATAAGATTATAGAAAAATGCTTTCATTTCCAGACTTTAATCCCTCAATGTTCCTTTGTGTTAAATCTTTGTGTCTACAATGTAATCATCTGTCATTCCTTTTAAGTCCCCTTCATTCTTCGTTTTTAATTTTTCTTTCCTTACTTCCTCCTTTTTCCTCTTTGGTTGCTTGTTTGGTTCTTTCCTTCCTTCCTCGCTTCCTTTCTTGCTTCTTTCCCACATTGTGGCGTTAATTATTTTCTTCCTTATGACGTATGTGATACCAACTCCAAACACTTGAACATCTGACCCAGGTAACATGCTGGGCTTCAGTTTTAAATTGGGAATTCGCATGCTAATGTGCTGCTGGCAAAAATCGTGCACCTTCTAATTGGCCTTCTGACAGATGGTAGCTATGATGTCTGCAAATTTCTGCCAAAAAACTCTGAAATTTTGGGATCAATTCCTGAAGTTTTCTAGAAAAAAAAAAAGGACACTTCAACCTTGAGAATCAGTCAATAACTTCTCATGAAGTTACTTTAAATAGTTTTCACAAGCGCTTCGCAAAATTGCAAACCTTGTCACAGCAACAGCGTGTCCAATAACACCATTGCAAAGCACTGGTAAGATCCAACATTTGAATGATGAAGATGCTAAATGTCACAAAGAATGGTGAGCTAATGGGTGAAAGCAAGAGGAGAGAGTCTAAAGAAAGCAGGGTAATTGCATTCGATGCAAAATGTAGCAACACTATCACAATCATATGTTGTTACTAGTATCTAGCAATCTGAATATTCTACACATAGTGCAAAGTAACTTTAAAATGATAACATCTTTCCTTTAGTCGCTGTGTTACTCTGCTGCATCTCTTCCTGTCCGAAATCGTGTTTGTTGGTTGGTAGCAGACTGTCGAACCTCTCATCAACTAGAGGGGGGAAAGTGTACTCCACTTATTGCTGCCTGCCTGAACAGCTGATGCTGCAACTTCTGCCGTTACTGGACATGACACTGAAGAACCCAAGTAGCTACAGGTCATCAAACAAAATCATTTTCATCCTGAAAAATGCTCAAAAGGCAAGAAGAGACTGATGAAACGATGCTTCGTGCGTCCCAAAACATTTCCGGCACAACCTTGGTGGGCTTTGTTGCTTGCCTGGTTGACTCTTTTTGTATTTCTGCGGGCAAAAGCTCATAAACTCATTGTATCCGCTGAAAGGGGAAGGCAGGATTAACGGTAAGATGAATGGCATGTTTTGTAATGACATGAGGCAACAGAAACTCGGTGGAGAGACCAACATTCAGCCTGACCCTCACTGATCTCTGCTGTCTATTGCACTCAGAGCTGAAGAAAGCTGATTCACTTTCAAAAAACACATCACTTGTCAAAAGGTGCTGTCAGACGCTAAAGCAGGAAGGCACTTCAATTAGAAGATACAAAAGTAAGGGCCGTATCCTGGATGTGACGTTTCTGTTGATCGGGCATTTTTCTCTAACAAGAGCTCAGAGACAAGAGAGTCTGCAAGGAAAAAGGAAAACAGAGATGAAGGAGAGTGAAGGGTAAGGAAGTAAAGAACAAGCTCGAGCAAACTGGAAGCTATTCCGAGGCTCGACGCATTACTCGAAAGTTTCTGAAACAACTTAAGTGCGGGCTGCTTGAGACTGTCCTCAGTTAAGATGATTACAGTTGATTATTTGCAGCTAAATCCCAGTTTTTCTGCCTTAAACCAGCCAGAAAGAACCCAATGCTGACACGGCTAAACTCTGCATTCGCAGAGGTGAACATGCCCATTGCTCTTTGCCCTTCCTCACTTGGATTCATACGGCGTGCCACTTAATTGACAATTGCTATAAATACGGGAGAAGGTTTGCATAGATAAACCTCGCTTGCTTTATAAAACCGATGTAACAAAGTCGATTTGACTTTAAGAACATGAAAGAATTTCTGAAGAAGTCCAGTCATTAAGGCCTTAATGAGATCTTGTTGAGTGGATGAGCTTGTTTTGTTTGTTCCGAAGCTGACTTTTAAATGCCAGCTGTAATTCATGAAGCACATATTGTAGTCCACTGTTATCTCATATATAAACACTTTTATCCGGGGACATTCTTTGTGGCATAGATCCAACAACAGGTGCCACTTAGCCTTACTTCCCCATTCCAGTGCTTACATTGACATTTGTCAGGTCATCCTTAAAGGTATAGATGCCTAAATGCACTGATTATCTGCCTCGAGAATTAGGTTCAAGAGTAAGTGCACATTTAGTGTTTGGCCCATTTTACGTTTGATTTAATCTTTATTCAAATCTACATTTCCAGGTGGGGCAAAAGAATCATCATGACCTCTGAACAAGCCAAGATACTTTTGCGTGACCTCTTGTTGGTAAACCACGGTAAGACCATGACTCGTTAATAGTTTATTACCATCAGCGTTTTTTTTTTTGTTTTTTTTTTTTTAAAGCCTGTAAGGGACGTTTGAACAGACACATACGTACCGGTGCAATTTCTGCCATCGCCAGCAATTTGAAAAACTAAACAGAACAAAATGGTGAAGGAACCAAATTAATAGCATCTGTTAAGATTGTGACAGTCAAAGTATAACGGCCATGATTTTTCAGAGTAAAAGACTGAGCGTTGGCTTAAGAAACCCCAAAACATGTGCTAAATACAAGACATTAGTTTTTTTGTATCATTGCTCCTTAAGACAACAATAAATAAACCTTTTGGCGTTAAGATGCATCACCTCAAGTTAATGTTATGATATCCTGTGTTCCAGGGTTTGAAGTAGCCAAAAAGTCGACATTAAACTCAGTTTGACAAAAACAAATTGAACGTAGTATCTTCAATACTTCAACTGAAAATACAGAGCAACAGCCACGAATTAATGCCACAATGAGATGGCACATAGTAAAGTCCCAGATTGTTTCCCAACTTAAGCTTATAAATTTTCTCTCCATTTCTCTTCTTTACTGTTTTATGCTACTTTAGACATTTTATTCTATTTTTTTTCTGCTTTATTGTTTTTTTTTTTTTTTTTTATCATCCATACTCCTTCTGTCTCCTCTCCCCCGTCTTGTTTCTTGTTCTCTGCTTTTCCTCCCCTCCTCTCCCACGAGGCCCGTGTTGAGAGCACAACAGTAGAATTTGTTTTGCTGCCTCTCATCAGATTAGTGTTGATTTTTCTGCCACGAAGCCGCAGCTCAACAGAGCGGAGGAACTTCTTTAACTGTTTATCAGAGGCACATTTACCCTGCTCTGCTCAGCAGCTCTACGGTTTGTTTCCTGACATTTATAACAAAATAATAATAAAATAAAAAAAATAAATAAAAAATCAATGGATGCAAAAAGATGTAATTTTGCAGCCTGCTGTTGTTGAGATCAGTGATGATTTCCTGTTTCAAAGAATGTGGAATGTCAGACATATATAAATATATATATATATATATATATATATATATATATATATATGTGTGTGTGTGTGTGTGTGTTTGAATCTTTGTCTCCTTGCTCTTCTATTTTTACGTCTTTTATCTGAATCAATAAAGCGAATCACAGCTTAACATCATATAATGCGTGACTTTTTGAGTCAAACATCTTGCAGCGCCCCCTGCTCCCTTCACACTCTGTCATCTCCCATGCTACTAAAGCATTCTGGACAGCCAGTAATTAAAGCGAGTTAACTTTGGCTCCCTCCACTCAAGCTGAGATCTACACCAGGCAATGATGACACAGTGTCAAGTCAGAGAAGTAATGACTAAGATTTGCACTCTATTATTAGAGCTGGGGCCCGGTGAGCTGCCACCAGAGACCCTCTTCCTCTCTCGTCTAGATCCAGCAAGAGCGTGGACAGAGACAGAGCACAGATCACAGCTAATGCACCAGATAACACCCTGATAGGAGATTAAATTACAATGTTTGATGGACCCCAAACACCTGTCTCCTTCATCAGTAGTTGTTGGAATGCAATGCATAGTTTTGTACATGTCACATGTCTGCTTTCGATTAAAAAGAAATACTATTGTGCAGAAACAATAGTACTTTATGTAATAAAACCGGTGGGGATGTTGGGTCTTTGCCACTTTGTGCCTCTACTTCTTACTCACGAGGTGACATTTCATCCTGTCGCAATTACATTTTAGCAAATTGTTTTTATTAAAAATATATCTAAACTGTTGCATTTAAGTGTCTATTGTTCCCATAAAGCTGTTTCACACCCTGTTTTGTTACATACCGGTGTTTCATCCATTTTTAAATCAGTCGACCTTCATCAAACAGGAACGATTGCAATCCCCGATCAAACCTAAATAGTTACATTATCATTGCAGTTTTACAGCTGCATTTCCTTGCATTTGACTATGAGGGAAATGAGTCAGATGTCAAAGTGAACCCCAAAAAAAGTCCGTTCTTATGTGTCTTTTTGCAAAATAAAAAAAAAAGAAAAAACTCACTCAGATAACATGAGTGAAGATGAAAGTTTTATCTCTTGGTTCTTTGTTGTTGCCTGCTTGTATCAGACTGTCAGTCTGCCATGGATGGTATAATGAAGAGCGTTGTGAAAACTTTTCACCCACTTGCAGGTTGCTCTTGTTTTGTTGTCGCTCCTGAATGTTTCAGACCAGACAAATATAACCATTATTTCCATGTTTGTCTATGTCTAGCGATTTTCATTGATTAAGTAAACATTTAATTCTAAACCTGCTTTCCTCAGAGTGGGAGGAAAGCAGCTGCTGTCCCTATTTAGATCATAAATAACTTTGGTAAATCATCTGCTTTGGTTCAGTAGTAGCCACACCAAGGCCCGAAAATCATTTAAATTGAAGCTGTCTAACAACGTGAAGTAGGCAGTGAGATCCATAGAGCAAGACCTGACACACAGATTGAAAGAAATTCAAGAACATCCTAAAAGATTGAGTTGAAGGTAACCGCAGAGAATTGACATTAAACAGACAGGCTTTGGGACTCCAGAGAGCCACGACGAGAGCCAAATGGAGAAAACCTAAAACAGAATGATTGACCCAGCAAAATCATCCCAAGAGCGTATCAGCAACTCTGCAAATAGCTCACAAAGGAACCCAGAACATTTTCTAAAACCACTTCATTCCTCACTCGCCTCAGTCAAAGATCGTTGCATGATTCAACAACGAGAAAGAGACAGAGCAACTTGCTGAGTTTGAGAGAAAGTCTTGAAGAAGAATGAAAGGTCAGCAGCTGGTGACCTTATGCATCGTTTCAAACAAAACATTTACCTGCTTGATTTTCAGTTCCTGATGAAACATGTGGGATAAAGGTCTAAATAGAAACTTGAAAGCCTTCAGAAAGCCACAAAGGAGACTGACCTCTTTGAAAGAACTCAGGACAATTTCAAAAGACAATTTCAAAAACTTCAAAGTCAATCTGGCTTTTTGAAAGGGAAATACGAAGACATGAATCATGATGCTCTGTGCTGTTCTTCGGCTTTTTGAGATCACTAGTGTCACATGACGTAACTAAACTCAGCACTACCTAAGCAACACACATTACATGAATGCATGATGCATATTCATATGCAGGAATCCAATTTCAATTTACTTAGCATAAATGCACATGATTATATGCACACTGAAAGATAAAAGTCAAAACCTCCAGAGAAAGGGCTGGTGTGTGTCATAAACCGGGGCAAATAGGAAGACAGGGGCACGAGGGCTCGGAAAGTCTCAGCAGGGGGTTTACGGCTGCCTGGCAATGTCACTGTGTCATCTGCATAGGAACATGGAGAGGGCAGACTCTTTTGGACTATTAGGCAGTTGTCAAGGCAATGATAACATAAATGCTGTGTTTGATGGAAACATGGTGTGATGAGTCTGAGAGGCAGCAAGAAGTGGCTGGACAATCAGCCGCCGAGGGGGAAAAGGCCGGCTGGCGGCGGGGGGGCGGGGGTGTGTGGGTAAAGCACATCTGGGTAAACGAGAGCAGCGGAGATACGAATTGGAGAAACCTGAAGCTCTTTTTCTTGTTTTGTCTTTATTTTTGGACAAACCTCCGTCTCTTTGTCTGTTGAATCTAGTGGCTTGTTTTTCTCTTGAATTGTGACTCACCTCCCTTGCACTGCCACTGGTACGCGAACACGCGGCTGTGGAAACCATCCGAACACGCTGCTCCATGTGTGACATGCTCACACACGCAGACGCACATGTTGAGGGGAAACAGAAAGGGGGTGGAGGGCGGCTGTGCTTATCTAATGCTGAGGATTGAATTCAGTTAGCCCCAACGGGATTGGGTTAGGAGATGTCAGAAAGATAGATGGGCAGAGTGTAACAACACCTCAGCTCTGCAACACCCTTCAAATTGTTTTGCATATATGTGTTTATCATTTGTATCACACCCAGCCACATATGAATCCAAAACATTTTAAAGAGATTCCTACAGTACAAGAAACGAGAAATGAGGAAGTTCGTATCACAAAGAATAATGCGATTGTCCTGCATGGATGTGCATTTTTATAACATCGTTAGCATGCTGTACAATGTCAGATTGGAGCGACTGACACCAGATCCACAAATATTAAGCAATATCAAACCGGCCAAGGTGATGGATGCTTTTGGGAGCATGAGGAGCTGTTGAACACATCCCTCTGGTTTTTGTCCTGGAGGAGAGTGTGTCCATTTACCTCCACCGGATCCCCACGGATCTCCTACGCTGAATAAAGGAGCTGTAATCTAATGCGGGGCTGTTCTCAGTCAAAGACGGCAAACAAAGGGACGAAGCATCCGAACAGGCTCCTAAACTCACTGATGAAGACAAAAGAGGGGGAAAAACAGTAAGGCGTCAGTCATTCTTCCAGCATTTAATACATGTGTCATAATAACACGATCTGTCCACAAATTACAGTAAAAACGTAATCGTTTCTCGCCAATTGCCATCTCAATTACAATACTTATCAAAACTTTCACCACAACTAACGTCCCTCCAGAGTTAGTGGTTATATTGACAACATGACTAAGCAAGTTGACTGTCCCACCCAGACACAAAGTCATTCACTGACACATGTATGTACTTCTGAGAGATGAACTAAGAAATCTGAGAGAGAGTCCGGCTTTAGCAGGTAATCCCTGGGATGCTGGTGTTTGTACAAATTGTTTTGGGAAATGCATCAAAGCGACTGAGGAAAAAAAATGTCACATGATTTGCATGTTTCAGTGCATTTTTAAGAAAACTGTGCTAATATTGACGAATGTGGTAATCCTAGCACAAAATGTTCACGTGTTTACATGCCTCATGTGAATACGTATCAAAATTGGACGTGCTGCTGTTTGGAAGTTGGACAGCGCTGTGGTAACTTATTGGTTTGCAAATAGTTACGCAGGCCAATCGCCTTGCTTTTCTTCCTTCTACCTTGCCTTCCCATTTACAGACAAACCTCCCTACTTGAACGCGGCGCAGCCTTGGCCGGTGTCGATTAAAGATGTCATTATGCAATCACATCAGGTGCCGATGCTAGGATTTCCTTAAGAGCTTCATTGTTTGACCACATATGACACCTTTTTTATTTCTAATGTCCGTCTTTGCGCACCCCCACACAGACACTGTACATATATATGATTGTGAATGAGCCTGTCTGATCTTCCCTCCAGAGAGGCTGATAGACTGTGATGCCCTGCAGGAACAGCTAGCCATACGTGTCCATGGCTGCCTCCATATCATGGCCTCGGGCAACTACTCAGGAATTCCTCTCTGAATACAATGGACTCAGTCTGACACACACATACACACTCTTATCCAGCAACCCACTGTCAAAGCTCCTGTTCTGTAATGAATTTCTAGAATTTGGAAAGCTCCTTCTGATACACTTCAAACAGGTACTAACACAAAAAGACAGCCATACCTTTATCTCGCCCTACCTCCATTGTCTGCTTCTGTTACCTCGTAATACCCAGACAAAGGGCATTTGTGAATTCAGACCATAAAGAGAAAAGAAGAAGAAATCTTTGTACTTTATTGTGTTCTCATTTTCAGTTTTAGGAACATGAAAGCCTTGATGTTCCTTCGTACAGTTATGTCGGCCTCAGTGGAGCGGCTTTCTGCATATTCCACCTCTTTAGAGTGTCTCCTCCGCTCCTCGTCCTCTGGCTTTCGGATGGATTTAATGTCAGACAGCGTCGACTTGTAGAAAAGAGCGAAACGCAGGGAGAACAGGAAGCACATATGAAGACGTGCCAATCACCTTCTTAGCAGAGGCAGAGAAGCAAGAGGACAAAAGTGATGCTGTGGCAGCTCTCACACCCAGCTTTTAAAAAAATATATTCTTCTGTCACTGTCAGTTGTCGTCTGCTGCAAGTGCCTACAGATAGATAGATAGATAGATAGATAGATAGATAGATAGATAG